>JARVGQ010000309.1:7689914-7701113 GCA_031762355.1 Hypsolebias martinsi
ATATAATTTTTTTCCCAACCACTTGAGCACAGTAATATTACTGTAAAGTTGACAATTGTGTGTTGTGTACTGTACTGTACAATAAAAAAAATAATAATAATGTGCCTTGACAAACCACAATATAGCGAGTCTGCGGAAGTCGAACAGCGAAGTTGCGAGGGACTACTGTACACGTTTTCCACAATCTATTCGAATTCAGAATAAGTGTTGGGTATTGTCTCAGCTACTACCACACCAAATTACAGCTAAATGTCATCAAAACTGACAGAGTTACAGCCATCTTTGTGTCTTTCTGAGAGTTGTCCTTGAGATATTTTGCTAACAAACAAACACACATGCACATAATGTACAGTCTTTCAGGGCAGCAGCCATAACAGCGCTCCTGTAAGTCCTGAGCAACACTTATCAGACATTACAGTTTTTTAAAATCATGTTTAGCCATTTAAACAACGACGACGACAACAACAATTTACTGTATCTGCATTAAAATGAACACAACTTATGCTCTCAATCTCTGTCATGTGAAACTTGTCTTTTACAGAGTGGAACACAGGAGATGGCTTGTCGGAGGAAGGCATCCATCACAGCTACGCCTCCTGCTGGTTTTCCTTCAGAGACCCTCGAGCAGTCAGATTTGTTTGAACAGCCGCTTCAGATGTTTGCAGCTGCTGTCGGTTGTTGCTTGGATGTCTGTGTTTTGTGCTTGTGTTCAAAATTTGCTCTGATTTGATGGTGAAGATGCTGAATCGGCATTCACGATATTGCTTTTTGTCTTTGCAACCTAACTTTGTCTGCACACTTTATGCTACTTTAGCTAGTTATAAATCAAAACATTCAGCAGAAGGGCGCTGTAACTTTTTTTTTATCTAGTAACTTTTGTATTTTTCAAAATATTTTACGATTTACAAATATGTTCTCCAAAGAAATACATCTTTTCAATTCCTTCTTGAAATATGCATCAGCTTATTTGCTCTTTTTTTGTCTTCTTGTGCTACATTAGCTTTTAGCTACAGTTTGTCTTCAAGTTAGCCTCTTGTTGCTTTCAGTTATATGTAGCTTTTTGTTACTTTAATAAATCTTTGCTACTTATAATTTTTACCATTCTTTTACATGGCTTATTTTAGCTTCATTTAGGCCACTCAGCTTTTATGTAAAATTTAGTTAATTTTAGCTTTTATTCAACCTTTTTTTGGCTGCGTGCGGCCAATGTTTTGCTACTTTTAGCTTTCAGATAGCATTTTGCTACTTTCATTTAGCTTTTTGCTACTATTAGTTTTTAGCTATCCTTTTACTACATTTAGTCTGTAGCTAATGATCAGCTGATTTTAGCTTTTGCCTAGCATCTGACCTCTTTAGTTTTTTACTGTTTGGCTTCTTTTAACTAGCATGTTACTTTTTATTTATTTTTTATTTTATTTTATTTTTATTTTCATTTGCTGCGTTCCGCTTCTTTTAGCTTTAACAACTCAGTTTCAGCTTTTTAGCAAACTGCAGCTGTTGCTGATTTTCTTTGCAGAAAATATGATTCGTCTGATTAGAGCTTAAGGATAAAAGCAAAAATTTGTTTGGAGAAATTGAAGTAAAGTTTAGAGTTAAAATCTACATTATTTAAAAGGAAGAGCTTTATTTTGTAGGTTTTAAAAAGCTACAGAATTATATTAAAATGCCTGCTAATGATTTGAACAGGAGCTGATACTTAGTCCAGAAGCAAATAAATTTATTTTTGCTTAACATTTAACTGTTTTAAAGGGGTTTTTCCACCACATGCATCAAAGCATCCCTGCTTGCAAGGTTCATACTGACAATGTGATAAATATCCATAAATGTGTGTAGGGAGGGAGGCATGTCAGATAATTTTTTATCAAAGGATATGGATGTTTTTATTAGTATGGCTGAGTACAAGAGGCCCAAGACGTGATTGAAATGGTCCCCCAAGACACTCTTATCTCTGCCCATGAACCATACATTTGGTTTAACAGAGAGCACTGGGTGAGAAGGCTGCAGCCAAGGACACCTCCTGAGCTCTGAACTCGGCTGAACTGATAAGAGTATAAAAGCAAGTGGGTAACGCAGCACTGGACTTGACTGGTTCTCATAAATATATGTGATATATGTATATACGTAACCTCCCTTGAAAAGCTGACCTTGCAAGTATAAATACCAGTTAAAAATCTTCTGCTATCGAGTGTGGTTCTTTTGGGTAAACAACGCAATTGTCAAGTGTGTATTCGTGTCTAAATACCCAGAGTGCAGAACTGAGACGAGACACAAAGCAGTTAATGGTAAAAGTTTTATAGAGTGGAAGGTTTCAGGAAGCCAATCTCTGTAGGAAAGGCCCAAGGGTGTGTATATTTTAATGGATCAGTAATGTTCCAGAGATGCAACTTTACTTGTCTTTCTTGATTGTAGGTGGAGAGGAGGGACTCAAGATTTCTGGACGGCGAAGCAGACCAAGACGAGCAAGTTAGTGGTGAGTGGCAGGACGGTCCTCAGGGCTGGATGGTTAGATGTCGAGACGGTTATTGTTTGGGATTTGATGGCTGTTCCAGACAATGTTCCAAAAGATCTCAAGGAGCTTGAAACAGAGGAAGCACAAGGGCTCCAGGGACCATAGAAGAAGAGCTGCACAGATTCACACAGAAAACAAAGAGTGGTCATTTATTTCCTATAAATAAGCTTGCTCGAAGGCCAGACATGTAGCGGTATTGGATAATGATCCAGCAGAGAAAACCAAGCAGCTTCATGTACTCCGGAGATCCTCAGCAGCTGACTGGGAGCAGCTGAGAGGAGTTGGTGCCGCCCCACCACTCAGGAACTGTAAGTGATGGTGAAGACAGATTACAGGTACCCAGAAACCCCACAACCAAACAATTTTCTCCAACAATGACACCTGGTAATGGTTTCAAGGCTGTTTTACTCAACTTTTCACTTATTCATTAACTATTTGCTTAGGTTTGCATGTATTTCAGAACGTTTTGTGTTTGCTTTAATTAACTCATAGAAATAAGCTTCGTCAAAACAGACGTGTCGGTGTGGTCCTGCAAATACGACTCCACACAGTAAGTTTGGGTTTGAAATAAATCATTGGGAGTCTGCAGCCGGAGATGACTGACACAGCCTCAGCAGCTGGGAAGTGTTGTGTTCCTCCTCGCCTCCTGAGCCTCTGTCTGGCCTCAGGCAGCAGGTACACTGGCAGTCTGTACAAGCCTCCCAGTGTGTTTGCTCTGACAGTGTCTGTTGTTCCTCGCCGACATCTTTGCATCATTACTGAGCCAGCTCTCAAACTGTTCCTGGGAGCCTCTCCGGGTGCAGCACGCTTCCAAGCAGATTTGTCTGTGGTGATAACAGGGGCTGCTTTCCTGCCACCAGCAAGCCTCAGACTGGAAAACCAGCGCAGTAAATCAATAAATAAAACTTATTCAGGTAATTAACAGTTTCAATGCAAACTCATACAATTCCATACAAATACGAGTGATTATGTTGTTTGAGCTTGACGAGCGCTTTAGTCCCAGTTATGGGTTTGGTATCAACTCACGGTGAGAACACGGTGGACTGAGGTAACGTTCTGCTAACAAACTGGTCTGAAACTGTGGCTTCGCTCATCAGGAGTTTATAATTGACCCGAGAGTCTCTTCTGGTTGCATCAGAGATGGTCTGCGGAGAGCAACTCCTCCTCCGCGGTGAAGAAATGCACAAAGTCGTTTTTAAATCACTTCTCACTTAAACCACATCCTACTGGAGCTCATTAGTGTCCAAACGTTGTTTTTATCCAAACTTTTATGGTAAAATTTAATGATGTCGCCTATTTTTATCTCACGCGAACTCCCTCTGCTATCCTCATTAAGTCGTTATGCCAGCTTTGTACATGACATGACACCAACCAGAACCTTGATATGATCTATACTGAATTTTTTTTTTTTTTTTAATCTGACTTTTGTACCCTTATAGATTTTACCTTCTGGTGCCTCCCTGTGGTAGAATCTAAAAAGGAAGCAGACATTTTGTGGGTTCAAGTAGCAGTGAACCAGTCCTGATGAGGCAAATAACAAAACTGTCAAGACAACACTGGAGCTAGGCTGTTAATGCAGGTACAACTACAGAAAACGATGCCTTCAGAAACATAATGATTAAATAAGTAGTAAAAATATGTTTTCATGCTCAAGGGTGAGGCTGCAGGTTGTGGTGGTTAGCAATGTTGCTTCACAGCAAGAAGGTTGCAGGGTTTTTGCTGTCCTGTGTTTTCTCTGTGTTTTATAGTTTTCTACCAAAGTCAAAAAAAACATCTTAGTTCATATCTGTGTTGTGAAGCCATGGAGGCAACAGGTCCAGAAGGAAAACCCACACCTCCCTCTCCCCACGGACACTGTCAGCTCCTCCTGGGGGGATTCCAAGGAGTTCTTGGGCCAGAAAGGATCCATAATCTCTCTAGCCAGTTAAGGGTCTTCAGGGGTCCCCTCGTAGTGTTTCTAAAGTTCTAGGATGCATCCTATTCAGATCCTGAAAGCATCTCAGCCGACTCCTTTTGATGCAAAGGAGCAGCGGCTCGACTCTGAGCTCCTCGCCTCATCTATGGTTTCATGCGAGCAGGAGACTCAACATGCCAGAGAAGAAAATCAAGTCAACTTTATTTGTACAGTTCATTTAAAATAGCAGCTGATATCAATGAGCTTAACAGTAAAATCAATGGGAGTGATTTCATGGGGAAAAAAAATCATGAAAATAATGATAGCACTGAAAATTAATCACAAGCATCAAAAGAAAAACACAGAAACGCAGAGCAATAAAATACTAAATCAACTCATACTGTGTAAAAAGTCATGGAAAACGTGTTTTTAGGGTCCGATTGAAAAACCCTGATCACCTCTGAGCTTCAGTCTCGTTTTTGGAACAACCAAAAGCAGCTGATCAGATGATCTCAGGGCCTGAGAAGGAACTCCAATAGCTCAGAGAGATATGAGGGTGCAAGGCCATTTAGGCACTTAGCAGGAGAATTTTAAAATAAATTCTGGTACGTACAGGGAGCCGGTGGAGGGAGGGCAAAACTGGTAAAATGTGATCAGACCTATGAGTTCCTGTTAATGGTTGAGATGCAGCATTTTGGACAAGCTAGAGATGTGAAATGGAGACCTGTCTGACCCCAGGATAAAGCACGTTACAGTAGTCCAGCTGGGTATAGTAATAAAGGCATGGACTAGTTTTTCAAGGTCAGATCTGGACAACACTGACTTGAGCTTAGCTATCTGCCTTAATTAGAAGAAGCTTTTCTGCAGAACAGAGTTGATTTGTTTATTTAACTTAAACTCAGAGTCTAAAATCATCCCCCGTTTCATAATATACTGCTTAAAATATGGCTGAATAGAGTCAAGATTTGCAGGCTCAGAGACAGCAGTAGAGCTAGGGCTAAATGCAATGATTTCAGTCTTCTGGTCATTAAAACAAAACATTTGAAGCCATCCATGCCTTGATGTCATCAAGACATTTTAACAGAGGGTGAATGGAGCAAGAACTATTAGGTTTTAAGGGCAGATAGATCAGACAATCATCAGCATAACTTTGAAATGAAAGACCATGTTTCCTCAGGATAAACCCGAAAGGAAGAAGATAGAGTGAAAACAACAGGTGTCCAAGCATCGAGACCTGTGGCACCACAGGAAAGGCACTGATTATTTCCCAGAAGAAAGAGCAAACATCTCTGAAATTAAAGGAGTTATCTTAAGTAAATGTAAATTGAAACACTAGTCCTTTGCTGAAAGGCATTTTACACGTCAAGAACATCCTTAAAGTTTATTTGAATGGAGTTTACAAAGACCTTGGTTTTGTCAGCAGGCGTCCTCAGTTTGTTGAAATAAAGATGTCTTACCACGTTGAGAGCAATAAAGGTTCATTCTTGCTGTGAGCCTCAAGCCCAAAAATAAAATAACACACGCAGACAGAAAACATGAAATGTGTAACTATTTCAAGGTCTACTTCATTGAAATTCTGAATCCTGCAGACCACTGGAAAACAAATTCTGTCAGGGCTTGTTCTGTTCTTAAAAAACTTTGCAGAATTTTACAAAATACATCGTAATATTTTGCCTCTAGCGCTCAGTAAATGTGAGCCGCATCAAATCAAATGTCTTTCTATTGTGCACCTTTTCTTGCCAGCAGCTCCTCGAAAGACAAGACTGGTGAAGTTCCCCGCGGGACGCTGGTTAACCATCATTCACTTCAGTTTTCTCAAGAGTTCGTCAGATGTTCTCTGTTGCAGTTTTGCTTCAAGAAATTTCAGTTTGGAGCCAAAAGTTTTCATTTGCATTTTTTTCTTCTTCTTCTGCTTTTTTAGCTTTTCATCCCATTCCAGCTCTTGATGGCCAATTATCGTTACTTAACTTTAAATTGTAATTGTTCTGAGCACCTTTTGATACAACTTGTACCATCGTTGGAGAACCGTTCTGAACATAAACGGCTGAAGTTAAACCTCGCCTCGGATTCCCAGCGGCCCTGTGCAAGAAGCCTTTACAACACAAGACTCATAATAATTTTACGACAGCACTCCAGCCAAAGAACAGAAAGGCAGACATTCAACTGAATATAATGTTCTTACTTTGATTTACAGAGATTGTTGTGAGCTGAATGGTTACTGTTTCTAAACAGGATCTCCATAAAGTCGTTAATGACCTACCTTATGTTCTCTGGCGGTCTGATTTGCTGTTGTTGTTGCTTTTACAGCCAACGAGAGCTGGATGCCCGACGGCTGCATCTCGATGAGCCAGTGTCCAGATAAGCATCTAGTTGGGGATTTGAGGGTGAAGACAAAAGATGCGATGCATGACGGACTGGAGATGTGTCCAGATCCAGAGCCGCTGGAGGCAGGCACTGGTCCTGAACAGGATTAAGTAGGTACAGAATAAAGACGGATAAATAAACATGTACCATACCTTTTATCTGACTTTTATATTAACGGTAGAAGTTTGATGAAACTACCTAAACATAAAGAGGAAGCCTGTTAGGAAAGAGAGGAGCTGAAGGTTCCAATGAACGTCACAAAACTTCATTTCTGTTCAGATTTGACCATGGAGAGTCCAATCCTGTTACTCGAGGGCCACTATCCTGCATGTTTTACTTGTTTCCCTGCTCCAACATCCGCGATTCAACGGGTGGATAACCTCCTCATGTTCTGCAGGAACCAGGTAATCACCCACTGAGTCGAAATCAGGTGTGCTGAAGCAGAAAACATCTCAGACATGCAGAAAAGTGGCCCTCGAGGACCAGCATTGGACTCCCCGTCTGTTTCTGAGACTATTTACTCATAATATTCCACAACCAGCAGCGGGAGCCATGTTGAATGTGTTCTCCACTGAGGAACGTGGGTCCAAGTTGTGACAAACAGAACAGGATGTCGGTGCACGCCACAGTCTGAATATTAGTGTGAAATAAAAAAAACGTGAAAGAAGTTTAGATACCTGCTGAGTCTGTCAACGTACCACCTGCCTGCACACCTGTGCTACTCTGTCCATACACAAAGGGGCGGAGCCTCATCGGCCTGTAACAGACTGGAGCTTGTCTGTGCTCCCACTGATCAGGGAGAAACGGTCAGCCAGTGGTGCTGAGTCAACCACAGGTTGTCCTCCACCTGCAGGGATGGACAGAGACGTTGACCTGCTTACTGCTGGTCGTATAGACAAGAAATATTTATTAACCCTTCATCACTGTGAAGTGGGTGAACTGACTCCAAGCTCTACTTTTTAAAAAAATGTTTTCTTATTTTATATATAACTCATGAAAAACCTGAAGCATATTTCCCCCCTGCTGTTCATAAAATGTACATCAGAGCACCTTTGAGTTCCCTCCACAGGAACAGCAGGGCACCGGTTCTTTTTCTTCTTCTGATCGAAGTGCCCGGAAAAGAAGAAACGTCCTCCGTGTTTGTACGGATTATTCACACTGCTCCTACACTGACTGTTGGTTCAAAACCACAGATTAAATCCCTCAGTGTTGTTCACCACCATGAGGGGAATTCAGCTGTTCCCAGCATGCACCTCACCTCAGTATATTCAGTCGCTTATATAACCCATCTGCAACACTTATTGTTGCACCGTGTTGCAGCCGATGATGCAAATGTGACCTTTTCGTGTGCAAAACATTTTGAGCAAACAGGCCTTTTCATGCTCTTTATTGTATTAGTTGTGTTCAGAGGTCATACTGTGACGTGGGCCAAAGTTAGGTTTTTTTTTGTTTTTTTTTTTTTTTACCAATTTTTCACCCATATGCTCTATCTAAAATAAAATAAAGCATTCAGTTATTTTATGTTATCATGAGCCAACAAGGTCTTTGCAGAAGATCAGTGCAAAAGCAGCAAAAGTCCCTAAAATTCAGAACTACAGATTAAAGCTAATTTAAATGACACAAGCATTCTCTTCCAAAGTTTTCAGTTAAGCTCTTGTGTTGTTAGTGCTCAAAGTATTTGATGGGGATGACTCTCATACTTCCACGCCCAAGTTTCAAGTAATATCTTTAAAATAGACTGAGTTATAGCTTTCTTTGTGTTCATTTAAATTTATTAGCTGTGGCGACTATCTTAATTGGGTTGACTCCAAGTTATTAAGTTGTGAATTTACATTTTACAATTGAATGTTCACTTAAATGAGAGTTTTATTAGCATTTGTCCAGCAGTTTATGAGATATTTTGTTAACAGACATACAAATACACAATGAGCAACGACCCAAGATCTTTTCTATATTTTACACCTGCGCGTAACAATTATATTTATATAATGAAAAAGATAAAAAAATGGGTATTTTCATAATATTTGATAATGTTCAATGAATTGTCACTTTAGAAACATGACATAATGGATAAATGACATTCCCTGCAAAGATGCAGAGTGAAGGCTTTCTGCTGAATGTTCCCAAAGAAACTGAAACCATTGAAAAGGCTCCATCACCAGACTGTTAATGCTGAATTTGAACAGCTGACATTTGCTGAAAGCAGACAAACAAAAGCTGAAAAGCAGCAGCAACACAACAGGAATGTGTAGGAAACGCTGAAAACAGCAGAATAAGCTGAAATAGGCAGAGAGAGGCAGAAAGGAGCTTTAAAAGTTAAAATTATTCAAATTCATAAGAATGAGCAGAAATCGGTAAAAGAAATTTGCAGGAAAATACAAAAAAATGAGCTGTAAACCAGGAAAAAAGCTGGAATTTGCACAAAAAAGTTGCAAAAAGCTGAAGCAGAACAAAAGCTAAAATGAGCAGAAAAAGGTTTTAAACAGCAAAAAGGTGTTGAAGGATTTGGGGAGCTCCATTTTCACAGAGGAAAAATGTGGCTGCAGAAGCAAAATATTTCAAAAAGTTTTTAAAATATTGCACAAATACCAGAAGTCACAGCAGGAATGTCCTGAATGAGCCGAACATTTTCATTCATAAATTGCTGAAACAGCAGTAAAATTACAGATGGCGTTACGTGCTGAAAAAGGTACGACGGAAAAACGGACCTGAATCGTATGGATGATTCACAAACATTCACAAAGTAAAATCTCTAACTAGAAAATTCCTGGAGAAACTTTAACGGGGACTGCCAGGCTGCTGCTGATTGAAAATTGTGATTTGACAGTATTATGTGTTGAGGTTTGCTCTCATCTACCACTACACCAAATTTGAGCTGAATAGTTCTAAAAATGGCAGAGTTATCATAATTTTTCCTTTTTAGCTAAGGCGACCATCTTGGATTGTTGATTTGGATTCAATGTGTGATGGGGAACGTTCTCAGCCATAACCTCACCAAATTTTAGTTGAATATCTCAAAGAATGAACGAGTTATAGTCAATTTTATGTTTGCTGAGGTAGCTGTGGCAGCCATCTTGAATCAAAATGGCTCCAAGTGTTAATCAGTTCTAGACATGTATCTGATGATTACGTTCTGTGAGTCTCAAACAAATCCAACAATGAGTTTCTGTTTTCTTCAGGGACTCTACACTCTGAGTCATGTGACTTGACAGCAGCGGTTAGTGTGAGGAGTGTTCTCTCAGTCATTTCCTATGGGGAAATATGGCATCTTTGTTAGCAAAATATATTGCCACTGTTACTCAAAACTCCAATAAAATGAATAGCACACATCAGGGCGCCAAGCCGGTCATTTTGATATAACATTTGTGTGGGTACACATTGCGGTTTGGGTCGCATTAAAGTTGACGGAAGAGCGTATAAGAGGTAAATAAATAAAGTTAAGAAACCCAAGTCGAGTGGATAATAATAGGAGTCTGCTTTTACTACGCAGTCCCCAATTAAACTCGTGAATCAGAAATCTGAAGTGTCATATACCTCAGCTGCCGTTCCTCGCAAATAAACATGCAAATAGCAATTTTAAGTGTAATTCATCTTCCAGAGACCTGGTGTTTAAAGGACAAGTACGATGTAAAAACCGACTTTACAACAGAAATGAAACCTCCTTTATGGGATCCTCTCGTGTGCAGAACTACTCAGCTCGCAAATGTTTGAGGGCTTCACATTTCCTCCGCCGGCAGTCGCCATCAGAGCTGATCAATTTCGTCTGGGAGCAGAGAGAATGTTTCCCAAGGTCAGGGAGCTCCACGGCACACATTCAAATCCTCGAGCAGTCTGGGAGAAGCAATTTGGACTCAAGCACTTCACTCTGTATTACCTGGAGGTGCTTGAAACATGACAATTACAGAGACTGAGACACTGGTGGGGAAAACGACAAAGTCAGAAACTTCCATCCCACGAGACCAGCGAGGCTCGAATTGGGTTTCAGCTCTTGGAACATCTTAAAGAACTCGCTGTAGCTCAGCAAAGTGTGGAGACTAACTATAGGAGAGGGCTCAGACAGCTACAGCCCAGCTGAATCACCACCTTGCTGCCTGACGATCCTCTCATTTAGTTCATCCTACATGCACTTGTATTTCTTGCCTGCTGCCCACAGCGGTTTACCGGCATGTGCAGATAAATCTAAACGTCATCAGCATAACAGTGTCATGTAATGCGCTGCAACCCCAAATCTCAAAAAGTTTGGATGTTGAGTAAAACGTAAATAAAAACAGAAAGCAGTGATTTGCAAATCTAAAAAAAAAAATGTGCATTTTATTTCTACCCAAATGGAACACAGTAAAGATATTAAATGTTTAAATAATAATAATAATAATAATAATAAACTTTATTTATATAGCACCTTCCTACAATGCCTAGCATTGACCAAGGTGCT
>JARVGQ010000309.1:7783582-7796218 GCA_031762355.1 Hypsolebias martinsi
TCGAATGAGTCTTGTATGATTATTGAAAAGTGTAAGGTCGAATAAGGTAACTACTCCACTGCCTTGTTCTCCTACAGCAGCTAGCTGTAACACTTTTGGTGCAAGCTGGGGACTTCCTGTATGAACACTGTAAGATTTATACTGCAATAACTGTCATTTTTGCATTTTATTTCACCAATTTTAATTAGAAATTCTTACCAGCCACCAAACTTTAGCCCCTAATTTTATTAATAACTGATAACGTCAAATTGAGCAGTTTCTTTCTCTGTTTTGACTGTTGGTCATTTAAAACAGATGCAGATCAGTCCTACTTCCTTTGAACGTGTCATGTTTGTACAGCAGGCACAAATTACTCCAAATCTTCGGACCTCAGTGTCCACTTTATCTGTTTGGATCTTAAAAGACTCCTCACAGATTCGAGTGCACACTTCAGAGTGACAGCACACTCTGTCAAGTATTTATTTAGCCTTCCCTACAGGCCAGGCTTCATTCATCATTCATGAAACAGTGTTTTTTTTTAAAGAGTCTTTGGATTTCTGTAAAACAATTATTTGTACTAAGTCACTCTTTTCTCTGTTGCTGGAAAACCAAATCTATCAGCAGGTTGGGTCGGAGGTATTTGTAATAGATGTTTTTGCTGCGACCATATTTTAACTTAGTGCATAAATGAACATATAAAGTGTCTTCATTTTATTTTAATCTCAAAGTTTTTCCACTTTTTTTTACATGGTATACCAACACAAAGTACCTCATTAACTGTGGCCATAAGAAGTCCTGTTTACAGTTAGACACAAGCCAAGTTGAGTACAAAGAAAGCATGGAATAAAATGGAAAACCAAGACTGCATCACCCTGAACACACCATCCCCACTGTGAAACATGGGGGTGGCAGCATCATTCTGTGGGGAGTACTTCTTTGGCAGGGACAGGGAAGCTGTAGACATGATGAGCCTATATAGATGGAACTAAATGCAGGACAACCCTGGAAGAGAACCTGTTAGAGTTTGCAGAAGACTTGCAACTGGGGTGGAGGTTCACCGTCCAGCGGGACAACGACCTGAAACATCCATCCAGAGCTTCAATGGAACGGGTCAGATCAAACCAGGTTCATGTTAGAATGACCCAGCCAAAGTCCAGACCTAATTGGGAACCAAGAACTGAAAACTGATGCTGACGTTCTTTTTCCAATCTGCCATTTTATAAAGAAGAATAGAAACATTTTAGCCTTTAGATGTCCAAAGCTGGTAGAGGCAAACTCCGAAATACTTGCAGCTGAAATCACAGTGAAAGGTGCATCAGCAAAGTATTGACTCCATGCAAATCCCAGTGGGATGCTTTAAAGTTTGTGGTTGTAACAGAATAAATGCCACTTTGATTGTTGATATGTCCTGCTGATTTAGCCCTGCTGCTGATTTATTTCGTACTGCTGCATTCATTTGTACTCATCTACTCACACAGACTCATGTTCGTGCTGCTGTCGTTCAGCGAATTGTTTTGCACTATTAAGTGTTTAGTGTATTTCTTCGTTTATATCTTGGATCCTTAGTACTGTTTCTTTTACAATTTATATTTTTTGCCATTGTTGGATATAACTGAGACTCGTGTACACAATTTCGTTCCACCTCATGTACCACATGTGACGTGAATGACAATAAGGAACCTTGAACTTGAAAATGTGGTCACCCTGGATGCTTTTCTTCAGGGTGCGTGGCAAAAGAAATACTGGTGATAATTACTGTGGTTTAAAAAAATGGAGATCAAGCAAGCAGCCACTTCATCAGCTCTAATACCCCCCCCTCCCCCCCTACACACACGCACACCAGTAATGAAGTTATAATCCAGTTTAACGGACATCCGAATGCCATTTGGGTGGAACTGCTTGTAAGATGGAGCGTGGGGCGCCGAACATCCTGTGCTTGCGTACGGATGTTTACGGGCAGCCGAGCGCCTCTGCGGGGACGGAGCGAGTTGATAAGAACGAGCAGGACTCTGGCAGCAGGTGAGAAGGCAGCAGATGTTCTGCTTTAACTCTTTTTGCTGGGTGACTTTGTGCACGCCTGCAGATGGACGCGGTGATGTCATGTCTTGTGAGACGTTTACACGAAGAAGCAGCTGGCTGAAACTTTCTACAGATGATGGCGGGCCACCCACAGTTTGCACAGCTCTGCTGATTGTCAAGTGCTGAGCTTTTAGGTGCAATTAGCACAATAAATTATCTAGTGCAGAAAAGGAGTTTACTCATTCAATTATCTCTTCTTCCACCCTTTATGGCTTCTGTTAATGTGTCATCACTAAGCCTTTATAAGTTGTTTCTCTACTGAGGTATTCCAACCTCCCATATAAACTGAGGTGCACTCTGGACTGCAGAGTGTCACCACTATGCTCTGTCAACTCTGTAAAACAGGAAGTATTTGCTCTTTAGTCATTGCATTAATAATAATACCCAAGACCTGTTGTCTTTATTTGTTTTATAATAGAGTAACTGCAGTTTGGGACCATCGGGGACCTCCAGGTGACACTTGCAGCATGAAGGCAGATGCTGGGAAACAAAATACAGATTTTTCTGTTTCCAGTTCTATCTAACCCATCAAGGTTGTGATTAGAAATAAAACTTACCATAGGCTGTAAGAATGCATTGGCTCAAATTCTTGAATTGTCTTCTCAGATTCAAAATATGTTCTGCTAATTTAATCTGCGTGCATGGGTTTATGAACAGATATTGTGTTTTAATGCCCACTGGGTTCTGCAGCATTACTTCCAGGATCACTGAGTACTAACAAAAATAAATTGTGGAAGGAGGTTTACATTGCCACTGTTCCACGGCGGTAGGGTATGTAGCTAGTTCGTTACTCAACGTAAACAGAGCTAATTGAAGCGTTCATGCCTCCACTTTCCAATAATTCAGACTTGGGCAAATTAAAAAACAAATATTTAAAGCAGCAGACGTGACCACGCTAAGATGCCAAAAACTCCAGTTTAAGCACATGCTGAAAATAAAAGAATAGACTGTGCATTCGTATATACTGTCTATGAATAGAACCACAAAAAGTTTCCCTTTGTCAACTATTTATACCAGCTTTAAAAAAAATCAAGTATAGTGTCCAAAGCTTTAACTCTATACTTGTACGGTATGTAACTGTTAATATGTACCTAAATATTAGTTGCATACTTTGTTTCCCTGAATGTTCCACGGTGGTAGGGTATGTAGCGAGTTTGTTACTCAACATAAACAGAGCTAATTGAAGCGTTCAAGCCTCCACTTTCCAATAATTCAGACTTGGGCAATTAAAAAAAACAAATATTAAAAGCAGCAGACGTGACCACGCTAAGATGCCAAAAACTCTAGTTTAAACACATGCTGAAAATAAAAGAATAGACTGTGTACTCATATATACTGTCTATGAATAGAGCCACAAAAAGTTTCCCTTTGTCAACTATTTATACCAGCTTTAAAAAAAATCAAGTATAATTTACGGTTGTCAAAGTGTCCAAAGCTTTAACTCTATACTTGTATGTAACTGTTAATATGTACCTAAATATTAGTTGCATACTTTGTTTCCCTGAATGTAGCTGTAACAAAAACACGCCGACTCATGACTTCAAGGTCAAACTACGTGCCAAACCATTATATTTGTGTACTGTTACGCCCCCGTTGGGCAGATAGAAGCAGAGAGTGGCTTAGATCACTCTAAAGGCTGGAAACAAGGTTCCGTTCAAAACAAATTACCTTAAGTGAGAGAAAAGATGTGCAAGTAAAAACAAATTCTGCTGCAATTTAATAACTTATTTTGATCTGTATAAGACTTCATTTGGGTGCAGATCTTGACCACGGTCCACCATTTGATGACCCGCCCTGCATGAGGGGTTGTACATGAAGTTGCCATCAGTCCTCAGCTAGGGGCCATTGGGCAAGTGGGTTGGCATTAGCAGTTTACGTCCCCATGTTCCAGCAATACTGTGTCTTCCTGCCTCTTATCATGACATGGTGTCAGAAGTGGGATCATGCAACTTTTGCAGAGAGCACAAACCCACACAGAGACGTGCTATTGTTGTAAAACAGCAGGTGCACACATGTCTCTCATCAGATCCCCAGCACGGTTTTTGTTCGTGCTCCTAAGCAACCTCCCTACGGGAGCCTCACTAGGACAATAAGGCAAATCTCACAACAGACATAAATACAAAACATGGAGAATTATAATTTTAGTAAATATTCTTTGACGTCTGTTCTTCGCTGCCATATGACAAGATACATCGTCTGCAGCACCACTAGCTCACCAGGAATGAGCATTACCAAGAAACAGCTGGGGAACTTGGCAGGGTGAAGGTTTGTGTGTGTTTGTGTGTGTGTCTGGGTGGGGGGGGGGTGTGAGTGAAACATTTTTCTGTATATCTGCATCCATGCGTGACGGAGCAGCTGACCCTTTTCTGGCTGTTTCTAATTTGCAGATTATGTTTTACCATCCCTCGTTCACTAAGCCCCGCCCCCTCGGGTGATGCTCTGATCATGGAGCCATGCAGCGACCCGTTAAAATAAACAGGGTCAAGTCCGGCTGACACGTATTGTCGGGCTAATGGCCCCCCGCTTGCTTCCTCATTTCTCATTTTCAGTAAGTGATCACTAGATTGGACAAAACGGCTCTCCAACTCCATCACCGTTTAACACAACACAGTGATCTTTCTTTGTCGTATAAAATTGTTCATACTGATAATAAGTCTTTGATATTTTTGCAAACGTTGTTAAGTAAACCTGCAGAACTGTTCAAACGCTTGTATCCAAAGATGGCATTGAGTCAGTTTGCTCACATTATGGATATTTGTCTGTTGCACCTTTTAACATTTTGCATCTTAAAAGATGATATACAGTATTAAATTTGTTTGCAATTTACTTATCCGGCATCCTATTGAGCTTTCTGTCATGGAGGGTAAATGTCTGTCTACACATGTTTGATGAGGGGAATGAGATTTTTCTTCTGCAGAATCAACTCCCATCTGGTTTTACCTGAGTTTCACGGCTTGTTGTAATCATATTATTTTTATTTTAGCCTTTTTCTGATTGCCTGTGAAGAGTGTAACCTAATTAGAAGCCCCCTTGTTACAAACTGTGTCTTTTTCAAACACAAAATGAGCACAAAACTCCTCCTGTGAAGTCTAATGAGTTGTTTGTGTTCCATCTAATTTCATGCACTCAGCTACAATTACTGCAGCTTGGTAATCTCTGTGCTCTGAAACAAAATGGATTAATCTGTAGGATGAGCTGCGGCTCCTCTCCTTCTACAGATAAAATTTATATGAGCTCATTTGTATTCCAGCCTGTAAAAATCAGCTTTTGCAAGAAAATTAATGATCATGCGAGCAACAGAAATGTATAATCCTTGACATGCTGGTGAAACATGTGCTTGGAATGAAAACTTGTTCGTTTAGGTCGTTCCTGTTTGTTTTTCTGCCTGTTGCAGGGTTCGTTTAGCTGTTGTTTCCCATCAAATTTAATTAGATTTCTCATGTTGCACATTTAAAGGGATGGCCTAGTTCTGCTTGTTAATAAAAACCTTTTTTTTTTTCATTTCAGATTGAGAATAAATTCAGTGCTGCGTGTCATATTCTGCTAAAATGTTCTGAATGTTGTGAGCATGTAAAATGAGGTACAGACTTCCATTTTGGTGTGTGTGTAAGAAAGTTTCCTTTAGAAAATTGCGTTGCCACATCAAAATTCAAGATGGCTACCACCATGTATATACATACCTGTACATATGTAAACTGGTCACTCATCCAGTCATTTGAGGAAACAATCCTTTCTACTTTTTATATTGTTTAAAAGCATAGAAATTCCTCAAATGATTGGGGTGGCCAAAGATTGACCTATGGGGGCCAACGCCACCATTGGCCACCCCCCTGGCTCAACCATTGCATTAGTTGGTGGATAAAATTGCTCACTCCACTCACCAGGATCTGTCACTCTGTGCTGCCTCAGACAAGAAAAATAAACCTACCAGTTCTTCTACTTGAATGTCTTGCACCAAAAACATTAGTTTACTTCCATTCCCTGTTTAATTTCAATCCAAAAAACAAACAAACACTCATCTTGAAAACTACAAACATTCATTGTTCAGGTCCCTAAGCGATGGCAGACATCAGCGTATAGCTTTTCCATTATGTTACCCATTTATGAATGCACCTGTGCTCCAGGAGAAACTGATTTCTATCAGATAATGCAACAGTGGAAATAATATTGACTAATCCCATGATAATTGTATTAAAAACTAAAAAAATACACAAAGTTTCCACAGTTCAGCTCTGTCCACAGCTACTTGAGTAAACTCACTGTTAGCCACTAATAAGGGAAAGCAGTTCTTCCTGAGGGATGTATTTCTGTTTGAATCCTGACTCATGTGTTATGCAGCAGCTTTGAAATTCTTGTGGTCTCCAGCTTTACTCTAACCAGCTCTCTGTAGTTCTCCATTTAAAACTGAAAGGTGTAAACACATTTTACAGCTCCGGTCATGTTTCAGGTTGTGTGATCAACCACAAAGGACGATCAATTTACCAAATGCAGCAGACAGATTATGAGCTGTGCTTAAATGAGTTATATCAGGAGCTTCTGTGGTTTGATTCTAACAGGGTTTTTTTTTTTCCATTATGGGGTTCTTTCATCCTTTCTACATGGACTCTACTCTGAGCTCGTCACTCTGTCTCTAAGACTGAGTCTGGCCCTACAGAGAAAGCTCATTTCAGTTGCTTGTATCCAGGATCTTGTTCTTTGTCACCTTATGACCACGGGTTAAGTTTGGAACAGAGACAGAGCAGTAGACACTTATTACTTGTTACCTCATTACTGCAGATTCCATTGCTCCCTCCTACATTCACTCCTGAACAAGAATCCCAAATACTGGAACTACCCCACTTGAGGCAGACTCATCCCTGACCCAGAGGGAGTATGCCACCTTTTCCCAGTTGGGAACTACGGCCTCAAGCTTAGAGGGGCTGACTCTCAACGGCATCACACTCAACTGCAGAATGCCCTAATACTTTTTGAAAGTCTACCAAGTTGAGTTATTACGCAGAGATTCTGTTTTGCCAGGCTGAATGCTTCACAGATAAGTCTTGGACAGTTGAATATGATCCAGAAAAAGGCTTACAGATCATCATTGGGGACAAGGATTCTGCCCAGAGGTATTACACCATCAGCAAACTCAGCCATCGTAATGCAGTCATTGCAACAACTCTTCTCTCTCCCAACTGCCCATCAAATCTAAAGGCGCTGCTCCTTCCAGCTCATTCTTCAGGTAATATCATCCAGAGGTCAACGCCCAGTCATGTATTGACAGTCCCCAAGTCCTTGACCATAAGCCTGGACAGGAGCCATCTCCAGTCTGCAGCAGCAACATGGCATAATCATCCTCCTTTGGTTGTTAGAGATATCACATCAGGAGGTTTTTAGACCTCTAGACCAGGACTGAACAAACACATCCTCAGTGAACAACTTGTTTTTCCATAATTCACAACAATGTTACTATACAAACCGTTTGCCTATCATCATACTTTCTCGGAGCAGCTTCAGATCACTTAGTCTTTCTTTGAATGCAACTTCATAGCCTGCATCTGCTGTAGCCTGATCAACAAAAGGTCATGGCTTGAAGCAGTGGAAGCACATCATCTGCAAAAAGAAGAGACGAGACCCACAGTGACCCTTCCTTCCACGATTCCACCTCCAGCTCTCGTTAATAAACACCAGGACCAAAGACAAGCACTGGCAACGAGCTTGACTTTGTTCCGAGACGTTCTTAGCTCTTGCTTTGGTTGTAACAAAACAAGATAGTTCTTGAAGGTGACCCCAGTCCCCTGGTGGAGCACAAAAAAAGGATGTACTGTATAGGGCTTAACAAGGTTGAGTCAGGTCATCTGGATGGATTCTTCTTTGTTGAAACGAACAAAGTTTAACAAAGAAGACTCAGTTCAGAGGACCTGATAACCTTGTTAGATTTATCAACCTGAGTCAATGAGCATGCATCAGGACAATGTGTAGGGTTCCTCTCTGGATCTTTTACCTTCGCAATGCAACCTTGGATAAGTGGCCAGACACGAATGGTTGGATATACATTCTTTAACCACAATCAAGCCTGAGTTTTAAATCTGAGGCCTTGTGGTTCATTTTCACCCAAAGACAGCAGGAAGTATTTTTAGGGGCTTTTAACTGACCTAAATGAACATGCTGTCTGTAGACTGTCAGGATTGTTGTCTCAAAATGCATCCGTCTGTTCCCAGGAAATTTAAATCCAGCTGTGTGCCTAGTTTATTTTTTGTTTATTATTATTAAACGGTACTTACGGACTGTACTTAAAGCACTTTTCTATCTTATCAAGATACTCAAAGCACTTTACAACACAATCTGTGCCCTTGTTTACCCACTTATACAGCACTTTACTATATCTTTATAAAGATTAATCAGAGCTTTATCACATTCATACACCAATGGGATACACATTGGAGGCAATGAGGGGTTCAGTGTCTTGCTCAGGGACACTTCGGCATGTGACTTCTGGTGGAATCAAACCCCCAACTCTTCCATTGGAGGACGACTCCTCTAACCACTCAGCCACAGCAGCCCAGACGTATTAGACATGTCTTTGTTGAGATTTATCACAGATTTATCATTTTAAAGTCTGTTACCAGCTGAATCAACGCAGATGGCAGCGCTGTTTCAGCAGCAATAAGAAGTGTGAAGTGGTCTTTATGTGGGAGTGCATTCAGTTGTTTTGTTCTCTGTTTGTTTCAGATCTGAACCTGGTGAACCATTCGCTGAAAACAACATGGCTGACAGGAAGCTGAGCAGCTTCAGATGGCGCTGGACGGTGGTGCAAGTTATTTTCTGCAGTCTAACAATGGTAAGAAAGCTTGCACACTTCTCTGAAAACATACATTTTACTCAATATGGTGTTCATTTTTACAGACTGTTAACCATCCATTAAAGACTTACGAGTCATCGTTTAAGTCAGTTTATGTTTGAAATATATCAGTGAACGGAAAAAAGCTGCTTCTGGGTGTTATCTTCAGTGAAACATGAAAGTTTTCATGTAGCATGTTGGGTTTTCCACCATTTATGCCCATTTTGTTAAAATGCATCCCGACTGAATCAATACAGTGACATTAATGTTATTTTTTTCTTTTAAAACTCGTTTGTGTGCCTTTTACGTTTTATTATTGTGTGCTAATTGTGTGATTTCGCATATTACATCTCGAGTCTTTTGTTTTAATTTGTCTTTAATGACCCACATCTCTTATTTCCACTCTGCCTCTTTGCAGTTTCCAGTGAAGGCCAGCATGGTGGTTAACGATAGCCAGCAGACTCAAACGTCCAACGTCTACCACGAAGCGGGAGTCACCAGAAACAAGATCGTCACAGCTCAGTTTGAGTGCTATCAGAAGATAATGCAAGACAATACACAGAGCAGACAAGGTAGCATCAATGCTTTATGATGAATAGTTTGTAGCATTTAGCCGATTCATTCAGCAGGAAGTAGTTTTACTGAGACTGTAGATGTTAGATGATGCTTCACACACCGACTGTTAAGAAACATCCATCTGGTTGTAGAGGCCATGTGCAATCGCACCTGGGATGGCTGGTTGTGCTGGGACGACACCAAAGCAGGAGTCATCTCGGAGCAGCACTGCCCGGACTACTTCCAGGATTTCGACCCTTCAGGTGACTTGCAGCCAAATCTAAATGAGCTCACAAACTGTCCAAATTGTATAAATAAGGACAAGACCTTCATGCAACATGCACTTTATAGTTAACTCATGGGTCTGTTCATTTTGTTTTCCCCAATCAGCAAAAAAAAAAGGCTTTAAAGACATTTTAGACTCATGTTGACACGTTGAAAATTGTATTTCTTTGGTATAATTTCCTAAATGTGTTGACATAGGAATGTTTTTGGCTGTTCTTCCATGTGAAGGAATGGGTCATTGTGTTCAATGCACGGTGGAAAGAAAATTAAACCAAACTTTTAATTTATTAGCACAAAAGGTTTTTGTTGTGAAACTTTTTTTTAATGTACATTTTTGTCCTTCAGAAATGGTCACAAAGATTTGCACCATCAGTGGTCAGTGGTTTCTGCATCCAGAGAGCAACCGAACGTGGACCAACTACACCCTCTGCAACGCGCACACCAACGAAGGCAGAGTGGTGGGTGGCTTCATGAAACCGGCATTAATCCTCACAGAGACCAAAAGACCAAATCTGATCCACTAATATCTTGTTCTTGTTTTCTATCCAGACGGCCATGAATCTTTTCTACTTGGCTCTTATCGGCCACGGACTGTCCCTCATCTCACTCTTCATCTCCCTTGCTATATTCTTCCACTTCAAGTGAGTCCCTCACCTCGGCTTAAGCCGTTTTTTGTCCCCCGTCGCAGAGCAAAGAGGGGCAATTGGAAATACTTTTTGTCCATCCGTGCTGTGAGATAATGAAAAATAAGTGAGGTACCGACTTCCCTTTTGGTGTGTGACTGCATCCGGGCTTAAGAAAGTTCCCAATCAAAAATTGTGTTGCCATGTCAAAATCCAAGATGGCCACCACCAAATACATTTATGTAAACCCACCATCACTATTGTTTTAGGAAACTATACTATTGAGTTTTTATATTGCTTAAATGTATAGTTTCCTCAAAAGATTAGCATGGACAAAGATCAAACCATGGTGACCAAGGCCAACATTGGTCAGCCATGACTCCACCTTTATGGTGGTCAGTGTTTCCCCAGGATCAGTTCCCTTGGTGGGGCGCTCATCGTATTTTGTCGTATTTTGTCTAAATTTGTGTATTTTGTCATATTTTGTGTATTTCGTCATATTTTATCTTCTGTCAACGAGGGGGTGGGGTGAGGACGTGATGGCACATTTGTGTGTCGCCTGCTAGCTTAGCGCTACGTTGCTGTAGTCATGTCTGTGTTGCTGGTCCGCTAGTTTAGTGCTATGTTGCTACCGGATTTTATTGATGGAGGGAGTGGAGGGGTCACATCTGTGTTTATCGCTACGTTGCTGCCGGTAAATGTCGATGGAGGTTGGCGGGGCGAGCAGGGTGGAGTAGCATTTTTACTAGCATGTTTGTATTGTGCCCCATGCTACATCAGTATCAACAGATGCTGACGGGGGTGGGATGGTTGGTAGGCGGGGAGCTCGGTTCTGTTGATGGGGCAGCGCACCTTGTTATATAATGGTAGGGTAAACATTGGTGGTGGATAAAACTGCTCCCTCCACTCGCCAGGATCCATCACATTGCGCTGCCTCGGACAAGCCAAAAAAAAAAACACCACCTACCTCTGTTTATGCAGTGTAACTTCTTCTCACTCGGATATCTTGCACCAAAAACATTAAAGTTTACTTGCATTCCCTGTTTAACTGCAGTGCAGATAAACATCTCAAAAATGACAAACGTTCACTCTTCAAATCCGTCAGCTGACCTCTGGTTTAACCTGAACTGTGAAGAAAAATCTCTTTTGTTTGTGTCTTTTTGCAGAAGTTTGAGTTGCCAGAGGATCACCCTACACAAAAACCTCTTCTTCTCGTTTGTTCTGAACTCGGTGATCACCATCATCTGGCTGACTGCGGTGGCAAACAACCAGGAGCTGGTGCAGAGGAATCCAGTCAGTTTATTTCAATTCTTTTGGATTATTCTGTCCATACGGAGTTGGCATTTGCTCCATTGTTTTCGTGTCTTAATGCTTCTATGTAGTTGTGCTATTTTAACTATTTTATGACAAAACGTTCAGCTCTTTCAGCAGATGGAGCTATGACTTTTGGTTTTTGTAACTTTTATACTTTTCAACATATTTAACTTTATTTGCAGAATATTTTTGTCATAAAAATAAATCGAGATTTCTTGAATTTCTTTGAAAATGTTCTTTTTCACATGTGCACAAGTGAACTTGCTATATTTTGTCTTTTGTGCTACTTTTAGTTTTTACCTGTTGTTCATTTATTTTTAATATTTAGCTAGCCTTAGCTTATAGCTTATAGCTAGCATTTTCAATATTAGTTTTTAGCCATCCATTTGCTACATTTAACTTTTGGCTTGCCTCTAGCTTTTCACCACTGTTGCCTTTTATAAAGCTTTTTGCTACTTTTAGCCTTTGTCTAGCTTTTTGCTACTTTTAACCTTTGGCTCATTTTTTTCCTACTTTTAGCATTTGGCTTGCTTTTTGCTACTTTTGGCTAGCATTTTTTTATATTAGCTTTAATCATCCTTTTGCTACACTTAGCTTGAAGCTAGCCTTGTGCCGCTGTTGTTTTTTTTTAAATAAACCTTTGCTACTTTTATCTTGTAGATAGCTTTCTTCTCTTTAAGCCAGCCCTTCCTTTTCACTTGTCTTTTAGTTCAAACAATTTATTTTTTTTTTCACTTGTGCAAACGCAAGTATCCTAAATTTTATTAACTCCTTATAATAATTTGAATGTAAATATTTTTAATTTCATTACCTGGAGAAATTTTATTATTGAAATCTAAAATAGATCAGAGTGTGAATCGATTATATGCTACAACAGCTTGCGATATAATACATTCTACTAACTCAGGGGTCTGCAACCTTTATGATGAAAAGAGCCATTTTACACTTTCCTTCACTAAATTAGATGTTTCCAGAGCCGCA
>JARVGQ010000309.1:7959766-7971091 GCA_031762355.1 Hypsolebias martinsi
AATATTATCGTTTATCGCAATAACTTCTGAGACAATTAATCGCCCAGCTAAATTTGTTATCGTGACAGGCCTAGTTGCAGTCCTTCATTCTTTCTACCTTCACAGTACCCACGTGATCAAAATGTCCAGCAGACCTTCAGCTTTATGTGAAAACGTGACATGCGTTGGGTCAAATTTTATGAATGTCCTTTGTATTAACAACTTTACTCATTGTTTGGTTCTCAAAAAGGGTTTACCAAAGTCTGCGTCACAAACATAGGAAAAAATAGGAACAAATGCGTAGATGAATGTAAAACTGTAAATTTTCTAATATTATTTTATGAAAAGAAGCATCGTCTCATTCTTTTACCTAATTTTAGTTGGACTGAGAGAAAGGATTGAATAATGACTACATGTTTTTGTTCAACTCAAAAAATAATTGAAATAAAAAAAAAAAACTACACACACGTGGGAATAAAGTTGTATAAGTGAGTTGTCTACTTTGATTTGCCAGCACGAATAAAGATTTGTTAAGAACATTGTTTTAATAGATTTAATATAAAATCATGATGCACAGACGTCTGTGAAGGCTAAACCTTATTCATACAAAAAAAAATAACATCCTATAACGACGTGTATATGGATGGAAATGTCAGGAAATACAGTGCGTCACCAGGCGTTTCAATGTGTTTGAACATTTCAACGTTAATTTTAAACATTTGATGATTAAATAGCGACCGGCTGACGTGTCCTGTAATCCACAGAGCGGAGACTTGGCCAACTCTTACAGACTCATCAGTGTCGTGAGTCACATCGGGAGCAGCTCCTCCTCAGGTGAGCTCCTGATCGGCTCACACCAACAGAGATTCTACGTCTCTGCATGCTCGCTGCATCGCTGCAAACACGTAACCTCTCCTGGATGGATGTGGGCCTTGCTGCACAGCCGATGGAGGAAACGATCATAAACAGATTCTGTCTTCGCAGGTCATTACATCAGCGACGTCTTCGACATGAAGAAACAGTCGTGGCTGACTTACAACGACCTGGACGTGTCGCGCACGCAGGAAACCGCCGTGCAGCGAGACCGCGACCGCAGTGGCTACATCTTCTTCTACATGCACAAGTGAGCGGTTTGGTGTTTTTCTCACATGATGGTAGCGTCTCTGTCCTCTGGTTTACACACAGTGAGTTGTGTTCTTATGAGTTATTATAACATTTCGCTGTATAAGTCGCACCTTTTTGCATAAATTAGCATGCCCTGTTGATTTAATTCATTCTGACATGAAAAATATTGAACACTACTGTTTTCAGCCAGTACAGGGTGCTTGAGTCTTATGGCAAGCCAAGTGTCTAATTAATAGACAAGTGTTTATTAATGAGACGCTTGACTTGCCATACCAAGCCACCTTTGTCTCGCTCCTGAACTCCTGGAGCAAACGTCAAATCAGCTGCATTTCACCGCGCCGCCCAGGCGAAACGCAGCTGATTTGACCATTAAAGTCCATTTATTAGAGAAAAGTTCAACTGAGACACACCTTTGCTGTAATTTAGAGCAAACAAATTGTTTTTAGATTTTAATCTTGTTAAATTCTTGTTAAAGTCCTCCCATGTTTGTTGCCACAGCTGCCGTTTGGCAACCAATCGATCTTTGGCACACCGGCCCACATTTCCGGGTTGTCAGCGGTGACACGTAATAGATGTGACTTATACAGCGAAGTGACATATGTGTTTTTTCGACAAATTGGGACTGATTACTTATTCGGTTGTGCGAGGTGTACGGCGGCAAATACTTAAACATGTTTCTAGAAATATACTTATATCTACAGCTGCACAGTGAGAACGGTTAAATCAACACGAGATGATTTCTGATGCGTTTTATTTATGTTTTAATCAATTCTTCCTTTTGTTAAAACTTATATAACCACCAGCCCACTAGGGGGCGCTCATTTTGTTTAGGCTGTACTGTTAAAGAGTTTAATAACAGAAACAAACTGACTTGGATTAAAGTTTCTGCAACACACTTAAAGTTTGATTAGGAGTGATTTGTAGGTCGTAACGCCATGAAAACAAAACACAACAACCTGAAGTGGCTGTGATGACACAGATCAGCTTAAAAAAAATGAAGAATCAGATTTTCTTATCTCCCCTCATTTTATAATTAGATTTGGGGTCATAAATCTCTGGAACATTTTCAGCTGCAGACAAAAACGGTGGTTAATTAGTTTTTTTTTTTTATTTAAACGTTTTGGGACAGATAATAGTTTGATACGAACATGTTTGTCCCCTCAGAGACGTGTTTGAGCAGCTGTCCGAGATGGAGAAATCTGGATCCAGCAGCACCTCGGAGGCAGCAAGGAACGTCCTGCAGCCCCTCTGAGCTCCACTCAGATCCAGTTCTGGTCCCGGGTCGATGATGCTGGCCTGTGGACGATCGTCGGTTCTGCCGTTTACCGTCCTTTTTGTTTTTGGCCTTTTCTAAGCGCTTCTTCTTCTACAAATCTCTAAACGAGCTTTCAGACCTCCGCAGGCGGTAAACTTTAAGACTTGAAGTGAATCAGATTTTCCTCCATGTTTGAGGCCTGATTTAAAAAAAAAAAAAAAAAAAGGAAAAAAAAAAGTTATGTATAAAGTTTTGTTTTGTAAATATATTTTTTCTTTCTTTACGACTTTCAACAAACTTTGTCTTTAAAAAGACACATTTAAAACATCAGACAGGCTGGTGTTGTGCAGATTGTCTGTTTGCAGAACCCTTTAGTTCTCATCTAAATAAAGAAAGTACGTTGGAGTAAAAGCTACTTTAGAGCTACAGGTTCGTTGTATTAACAGGTACATTTGGTGCAATATTTAGGTTGGGGCACAAACGGTTCACTTCAAATCTTTTTTTTTTTTTTCGTTTGTTTTGTGTGTGTGTGTGTGTGTTGTTAAATCTTCCAGTTGATTTTTGTGCTCGATTTGACTCGTGCGTGCATTTTGTCTTTATTTAACATCGTCTGAAGGAAAATGTTCCAGTTAGTCATATTTTCTGGTTTTGACCTTGTGCCTCCTAAGAAAATTTATAACTATGTGGACGAGCTTTACTTTGAAAGGTGCACAACTTAGTTGTTTTTGTTTGGTGGACCTTATAGTGCAAGTCAGATGTTCCTAAATATATATCTATATAGATACAACCAAGATTTGTTTTGTTTTTTTAGTATTTGCAGCAGAGGGTGAATGTTTAAATTATCCTTAGAAAAAAATCACAATGCAAGTCGTTCTCACCAGGAAAACTATATAACAGAATTCATGTTCCCATCTCTTCCCAGTATTTACCCCTTTGGTTCTTGCTGCTCCTGTCTGGACACATGTACTGAAAAAAACAATTGTTTTTACGTCACTGTAAAGATTAAATCCCACTCAGTCTGTAATTCCCCTCGTGAGATTGTTTTATCAGATATTCATATTTTAGCATCACATATTTAAATTCATGTAAAAGAGGCCTGTGTAGGTGGATATTAAAGAGGTGCGCACTTTTATTACCTGACGTCATGGAAGCTTGTGCTGTTGCACCCGTTGGTGAAAGTTACTGATTTATTTGCCCGTCTGGAGCCCTTTTTTTTTTTTTTTTCAACCTGCGCTGTCCTGATCAGCCTGCTCTGAGTGCTGTGAGGGTCTGTGGATTTAATGGCGTGAGAGTGAACAGCTTTTTCTACCCTTCATACACGACTGATACTTCCTATAGCAGATTTTAATAAAAAAAATAAAGTGAAAGAAACTTTTGGAGCTTATTAAATGTTTTAAATTCACAAACGGATCTTGTGTCTCCCTCAGATTGTAGCAGCAGGTCTTGACAATAAAACAGCAACAAGTGTTTTTACAGTTCACTACAAATCACATCTGTGAACAAAACATTTAGGACTGTGCAAAAACGGGTGCAGCCGTGAGGTCTGCGGGTCCCAGCCGCCGTCACGTGTCCTGGCTGACCCTCTTCATGAGCGGCTCCAGGTGTCGGCCGGTGAGTTGGCTGAACCTGCTCAGAATGTAGCTCTCCTTCTGCAGCATCTGCAGGAACATTACACCGGCGGTTCTTTAGGAGCACGTTCACATGAACAAGACAAGGTTTACAGGTGGACTTCTATGCTTTGGAGAACATTTAGGGGCCTTAACATGAACAATATTGGATTTTTGGCTGATACCGATATTTCCCCCTACACCTACTTACAGAGACTACATAACTTTCTCTGCTGTGGAATTAAAATACATGATTCTGCATGGTCTTTGTCAGTTTGACCTGCTACCAAATGCAGATGCCAAAAAGGGGCTGAAAATGATGCAACACTTCAACTTGGATTATGTTTAATGTCATTTACTCATGATGTTTACTCTGTAACACAATGACAACACTCAAACAGTGCAATTATGTACATTTTCACAAATCTAAACCTGTTTACAAGCGGCAAGAGCAAAACGTATTAGTAAGTGTAATAACATTTAAAAAATGATTTTTGCCTTCATATAAACTCCAAACTAACCTCGGTCCATTCCTCGTCAGTTTCGTGCCTGTAGCCCAACAGGTGGCAGATGCCGTGAGCCGTGACGACCTGAGGCAGGGAAAAAAAAATGTTTTGACCAGTTTACTGTAGCAAAAAAAAGTCAGATTATATATATTTTACATACTTTCTGGAAAAGGAATTTATTATTACTGACAAAAAAAATCAGCCCAAACTTTGCAATTTTAGGTCAGTTTAGGATTCTTAAAATGATTTCTATTTGCTAAAGACCCAAATAATGATTTACAAAATGTTTTATTACTTTCCACTAAGTCAGATGTTAACTTTCAGTAAGGTTACTATGTCCCAGATGGTGATGTCATGGCTTTGTAAGCTTTTGATTGGTTAGTTGACAACATGTGAGTGAACTGGAGGCACACACTACTACTTTGTGTGGCATCATGGGAAAATTTAATAAAATTAGGCACCAAAAACTCTCACAGTCAAACACACGATTGCACATTTCAGGCCCCCCAAAAAAGGATTTCCTCCCTGTCTGCCACCGTCACCACGTTCCAACCAGCTGGAAGACTAATTTAGTTTTGGCTGAAAAATATGTTTTTGTTTCATTAGTTAAAATGTTAGTGTAGTAACAGACAAAATAACTTGATGTTTTTCTGGCAAAGTTTAACAAGGCAGAACAGCAATGAAAAAACGCGATGGGAACCACATAAGAGACTGGCTCTGTGTTCTTGAGAAGATCATCTTCTGGTGTGAAATGTGTGTACAAATGAAAAGCTAAGGCTCTTGTGAAAATGGTCCTGGACCACCACAGATTGAGAGAACTCGGTGGGGAAGAAGCCATCACTCCCAAAGCAACAAAAAACTTGTAGTTTGAAAATGCACACAGCGACAAAGACCTTGATGTTTGGAAACTCGTCTGATGAAACCGACTGAACTGTTTGAACAACATGACTATTGTTACAAGTGGAGGAAAAGAGGGCAAGCATGAAATATACCATGGAGCATGGGGGTGGCAGCACTATGGTGCGGGAGTATTTAGCTACAGGATAAACTGGTGTACTTCACAAAATAGATGGCTTCATGAAAGGAGTATTATGTGGAAATATTAAAGTAGCATCTCAAAGAAATCAGCCAGAAAGTTGAGGCCTGGACACAAATGGGTTTCCCAAACAGAGAAGGACCCTAAACATACAGCCGGATTGGTTACAAAGTTTCTTAAGGCCAATCAAGTCAATGTTTTGGACATCACAAAGCCCGACCTACAAACCTGACTCACACCAATTGTCCCGAGGAGTGTCAATATATTGTTTTCAAGAACTCACAGTCAAAGAACCATGAAGATCTAATGAATCCTCCTGACACTGCTTCATCACAAACTCGACCCCTAGAAAAATGTCCCCAAGGTTCAGCTCATCGCTGTGAAGAGGGCAAGGCAGCTTCCCTGGTCTCAGGTCCTGAAAATACAAACAAAACCCCGCAAAAAATATAAAACAACATCTACAGAACCAGATGGTTTGTCATATTTCTGTGTTTACCTCATAGTATGGAAACGAGAGGACATCTGTAGGGACATTTTTCTTCCTGTATATGTGATTAATCTTCTGAATCCTGTGGTTGTCGACGCAAATGATGCCCAAATCAAATTTCTGGATGCCCAGTATGTGCCTCAGGGTGTCCACGTCTTTGCGCAGCACTGAGCGGCGGAGCGGTACCACCTTTTGCAGATTTCGTATTACTACTCCCATTTTAAGCTGAAACAAAAAGAACACCGCAGTGAGAAATTAAAAAAATATATACAGTATATATTTCAAGACATAGCTAGACGTGAACTCGACCTATAAAGACAACTAGCTTGGAAGTTGTCAGTTAGCGTCATTCATTCAGAGCCGGTGAGATTTCAAGGTGACACACCAATCAGAAGCCCGTTTGCGATTAGTAGCTTCCGGTTAGGAGGTTTAAGTGATTTTACTTTTTTTTTTGTTTGTTTTTTGCCTCAGACACAATTTTTTGATCCAAAGGTAATAAAAGTGCCTTTATAAAACACTCAAAATGCTCTTTTTGTTGAACATTCAAAAAAGGAAAGGTTGCACACAGATCGCAAATCGGTTTTAAAGAATTTGTGTTTAGTTCAGCTTAATTTAGTCCAGATTTGACAAGTCTAAGTCTGGAATATTTTCAACTAGAACTATTTTTTGCGATCCATGACAAAAATAAAAGATAACTTTTTTTTAAATAAGAGAACTATTCCTTTTTATTCTAAACTCAGAAACGAACTTCAGCTACGTGACGTCACTATCAGATAACCAATCTTCATGTGTTTATTGTAAAAATATTGAAATAAAATAAAAAAATACTTAATAGCCATTCAAATAAATGTGGCGCAAGCCCGTTTTTTTATTTAATTTATTTTTTAAACCTCCTTTATGTACTGCTACTGAATCGCGGAACAGGGTGAAATGATTATCGGGGACTGAGAAGTTTGTCGGAACGGAACCGGAAATATGTTTGAAAAATGGCAACGGCGTAAACGAAGCCAAAAAGAAAACAAAAATCCGAAATTCAAATGAGGAGTTTCGTATGTATTTCTTTGTTTATTACATAAGATTTTTTTAATAATCATTTATTTGTGATAATTCAGAGAAACATTAGCCATGTTTGTGTTGTTAGTGGATGCTAAAAGTTAGCTTAGTGGCGCATTTTTGAGATTTTTAGCCGACGTTGTTGCGGACTTACTCGATGTCAGATCATTATCGATTGCCTGCGCCATGAACCCACCTAACCCGTTCGGAAGTCCACACGGGGGAGCTTTTCAAGCCCCGAACAACTCATCCAAGCCTGTCCTGTTTCAGACTTTTGGACAGCAGCGTTCCAGCTCTCAGGGCCAGCAAAATGTGGGCTTTTTTCAGCCATCCGCCTTTGGACAGCCTTCTGTGATGAATCAAACTGCAGCTCAGAGCATTTCTATTTTCGGTCATACCGTGCCCCTGGCTCCAATGTTTGGGGTGTTTGGACAGCCGTCATCGGGAACAACTGGCTCAGGCTTTGTGAGCAGTACAAAACCGGTTTTTGGACATAATCAAACTTCTGTTTTTGGTCAGACTAGTGGACCAAACCAGAATGTAGTCTTTGGGCAGACCAGTGGACAGAACCAGACTCCAGCATTTGGACAGACAAGTGGACCGAACCAGACCTCAACATTTGGACAGGCAAGTGGACAAAATCAGAGTGCAGTTTTTGGACAGACCAGTGGACAGAATCAGACTCCAGCATTTGGACAGACAAGTGGACAGAACCAGACTCCAGCATTTGGACAGACAAGTGGACCGAACCAGACTTCAGCCTTTGGACAGACCAGTGGACAGAACCAGACTTCAGCCTTTGGACAGACCAGTGGACAGAACCAGACGCCAGCATTTGGACAGATGAGTGGACAGAGCCAAACTTTAGCCTTTGGACAGACTAGTGGACAGAACCAAACTTCAGCCTTTGGACAGACTAGTGGACAGAATCAAACCTCAGCCTTTGGACAGACTAGTGGGCAGAACCAGACTCCAGCATTTGGACAGACGAGTGGACAGAACCAAACTTCAGCCTTTGGACAGACTAGTGGACAGAATCAGACTTCAGCCTTTGGACAGACGAGCGGACAGAACCAAACTTCAGCCTTTGGACAGACTAGTGGGCAGAATCAGACTTCAGCCTTTGGACAGACTAGTGGACAAAACCAGCCCTCAGTATTTGGACAAAACGAGACGGCGCTATTTGGACAGACCAGCGGGCAAACCCAGACATCACTGTTTGGGGTAACCAGCGGGCAGAACCCGACTTCAGCTTTTGGGCAGACATCTGTATTTGGACAATCCTCTGCGTTCAGACAGGCTCCAGGGTTTGGGAAACAACAACCTCCCCTTGGAGGCTCACAGTTGGCCACCAGCTCCACCTCTGGGTTTGGACAGCCATCTTCCAGCAACGTATTTAGTGGCGCTCAGAACGTGACGACCCAAAACAGAACAACCTCTGAATTCTGTTTCAAGCCATCCAACAAGGCTCTATTCAAACCCATTTTCAATGCCAGCCCAGAGCCAGCTCAGCCCCAGATTACAACGTCAAGCTCGTCTTTTGGAGGCAGTGGGTCCCAGGCTGGCTCCAGCACCACCGGCTTCCCTTTGTTGGCTGGAGCCAAGTCTGGGTCGCTGGGCTTCTTGCAGGCGTTTGCAACCACTTCTGTTTCTGCTCAAAATAATCACCCAACAACTACCAGCAACAGTAGTGCACCAACCAACACTCTTCAGTTCACCATTTCCCAGCCAGCTGCACCTTCCAGCTCAAACACTTCAGCTACCGTCACCGAGCCCACCACCCCGTCATCGTTCAGTTTTACAGCTGAAACCCTCCAGACTGAGCCAACACTTCTTTTAGGGGGAGCAGCTTTTGGTCAACCTCCAGCTTATGGTGAGCACAAAAGCAAAGCAGAAACTGGCACAGATAATAAAGGAAGCAGCCAAGAGGACACAAATGTATTTACACGACTTGGCAAACCTGCCAAGCGCAAGGAAAATTCAGCAACCTTGAGCTCGGGTTTAGAGATCTCAACAGCAGAGGAAGAGTCTCCATCTGAAGCAGACTCATCAAGGCATCTCTCGAAGAGGCCACTGATCAGGTCCCGTGGCCTTCCAGGAAACCTCTTCAGCAGGGCACTCAGTGGTATTTGTAAGGAGCGAGCCAACACAGTAAGGCGAGATACTCAGAAGCCAGCGCCAAACCTGGAGGAGAAGGAGAAAGTTAAGGAGGGTGAGCAGTCTGTCCCACCACCTGCTGCACAGATGCTCACCAGGGAAGTTCTGGAAAAATCTGAAGCTTCAGGTGAGACCTTGAACTTGGTGTATTACCATGAAAGAAACATGATCTTTTCAAGGTTAGATACCATTTATTCATGGACGATTGGTCAAAAGTTCCCTTTATGTATTAGTTTGAGAGATTTTCAGATCACTGACAGATTCAGTAAATATAACAAGACATCATTGAGTTTCACCTTCAACCTCAAACACTATTACAAAATTAACACATTTATTAATTCTGGAACACGTAGGTATCAACAACTAGAAAGCTTACTATTTTATTGGCGACTTCACAGGGACATGGACCCACTTTGTTCTGTTCTATAGCTGTGGAAAACAAAAAAAAGTGTTGCGTCATATAGATTCATAATTCTCCTTCAGACTCAGGTGTAACTCAGAGTCCAAAATCCCAAGTGGTGACCCCTGTGAGTCGACGTGGACAGAGGGACAGCGTGGATAGCCTGAGCGGCTTGTCTCCGACTGACCTCACCACCATCATGTGCAGAAACGTGCCTCCAGCCCTCAACAGAAAGGACGTGATCACGAAGCATTTCGCTCAGTTTGGGAAAGTCTTTAAGGTTTACTGTCGGACTGCAAAGAATTTTGCAGTAGTACATTTTGGTGATCACGTGAGTTAACTATTTAAATATTTCTTTTTCTCATCATTTTGTGTTTAACAAACTGACCTTTATGTTTATCATTACTCTCAATATCCGTTAAAAAAGTTATACTTTTGTGTCCGTGTTATGATTTTTTTTTTGTTTTTTTGCCACTTTGTCAGATCTGAACACCAAAGGGTCTCTATTTTTACTTTACCAAACTGTGCATTGCTGTTTTGTATGTTCTACTTGAGAAAACCAGGCTTCTCTGTAATGAAGTTGTTCTGAAATTTTGCCTGTTGTTGAATTTCATCATGTCTTTCAGGCTGCAGCTGCAAAAGCAAAGAAGAAAGGAAAAATGCTGCACAGACACGAGCTGCTGCTGCTGTGGCAGAAAAAGAAACAAAGTAATCGTTAAATGTTAAAATCAATAACGAAATTTTAAAACGACAGAATGTATGCACTGTTCATCTGAGGTAGTACAGTATTTAGTTTAGATTGTATTTTTGTAATGGCAAGTCTCCTTATGGGTTCTGACTTTTTCTGGATTAGGTCCTGGAGAAAAGGGGGACAGACCTGCAGGAGAAAAGAAGGAAACTGAAGAAGAAAGTCCAGAAGTCAGAGAGGCTAAAGTGGATTTTTCTTCTCCTCTCAAAAGGCCTGCACTCATGCCTTCCACATTCAGTCACAGGTAATTCAGCATAAAACATGAGTTGAAGGTGCTTTTGTCATTTTTAAAAATAGTTGCATCGCTGTTGCTCTCCAATCATTTCAGCTCTCCGCTGAAGAAGCCTTCCCCTGTCAAGCTGCTCCAGTTTGACCCTGAATCTCAGAAAGAGAACATCACAGAGTCCCAGGGCTCAGAGCGGCCCGTCCCTTCCTCCCTTGTTCACCTCATCGGTCAGGTAGCTGAGACCGCTGAGGACAAGTACCGCCTGCTAGAACAAACGGACAAGATCCTGCGTCAAGGTGAGGCCGGCTCTCGTCTAAACCTGCTGCAGCATCTGAAAGCAGGACAGAAACAAGTGTCATGTTTTTACCTCCTCGCAGATCGGCCCAAGCGGACAGCCTTGGACTTGTCTAAAGTTTTTGTGGGGACGTGCCCTGATATGTGTCCAGAGAAAGAAAGATACATGAGAGAAACACGAAACCAGCTCAGCGTGTTCGAGCTTATCCCAAACACAGAGATGGTATGATTTTTGTTTTTATCTACTTGTGATTTCCCAACCACAAACCTGATAGAGGAGCCTGGACATAGGGCTGGGCGATATCTCAATATTTTAAATATATTGAGATACTTTCATACACTATATAAAATGAGACTAAAACAATAGTTCCATACTGTACGAATTTAACTTCACACGGCCCCTTCTCTCTCCCTCACTGAATAAAAACCCAGCCTCTCACCTGACCACTGAC
>JARVGQ010000309.1:7971191-7987672 GCA_031762355.1 Hypsolebias martinsi
AAATAATGACGTTTTTATGCATTTTTATTTATTTATTTATTTTGCATCTTAAGCTCCTATGACGTCATCGGCTACTCGAGTTCTACTCGAGTTTTTTATGTTGTTGTCGAGTTCAAAAATTATGTACTCGTTCAACCACTAGTCGAGACCGCCATAACCCGAGGAATACCTGTATTCAGATTTCCCTATCAGTCGTCACAATAGGAGTTCGTTAGGGTCTTTGTTAGTTTGACCCACAGCGGAGCCACGCTGGTGACATAGATGTAAATGCAAGGTTCGTGTCGGGAGAGAAAAAAAAAACTCCCGACGTGTTCCAAAGTGGTGCGTTCACTAACGTCGGAACATCCAAGGTGCATTCAAGAGCGTGGGAACCATGACATTCAGAAAGAAACGAGCCGTAACCAAACAGAACCTAACTCAGTAAACAAGCCAACTACACAACAATGTGGGTTTTCTAACTGCTGCATCATGTGCTTCATTAGAATCAGACTTTTTAAAGAGCAAGTCAGCCTTTCATTACGTTTGCTCTGTATGTTCTCTGTTTACATTTTAAGTGCACAGCTGTGTTTTTGGTTTTGTTATGCAGAATTTTTTTGTTGGTTTGTTTTTTGAGACATTTCTTTTGTACAGCTACAGCTGTCTGTTAATAAATGTGCCTGTGACAATTGGGACAAAGCTTTGACTCAGAAATATATTTTTAATTACTTAACAGAAAGAAAAAATATTGAGATATATATCGCCATTCATCTTAAAAATATTGAGATATTATTTTTAGTCCATATCGCCCAGCCCTATTATTGGTCATTTTTTTTATGTATTCACCAGGTGGACCATTCTGCTGCCATAAAGGAGTACAGCCGCTCCTCTGCCGACCAAGAGGAGCCCCTCCCCCACGAGCTGAGGCCCCTGTCTGTGCTCAGCATGACCATGGACTACCTGGTGACTCAGATCCTGGATCAGGTTCAAGACAACTACCGGGACTGGTATGACTTTGTGTGGAACAGAACCAGAGGTATTCGCAAGGTCAGAATAAAAACAAACTTCTGTTTCTCTTTTCACCACATTTAAAAAATATATATATTTCAAACGGAGCTTCATCGGTTTCAGCCTGTTTCCATTGCTCCCTCAGGACATCACCCAGCAGCACCTGTGCTGCCCTGACACAGTATCCCTGATCGAAAAGTGCACACGCTTCCACATGCACTGTGCCCACCACCTCTGCGAGCAGCCCATGTCGTCTTTCGATGCTAAAATCAACAATGAGAACATGACGAAGTGCCTGCAGAGCCTCAAAGAGATGTACGAGGACCTGGCGACGCAGCAGGTCTTCTGCCCCCACGAGGCCGAGTTCCGTCAGTACAGCGTGCTGCTGAAGATCAACGACGGCGACATCCTGCGGTCTGTCTGGGCTAAATAATTCCTTTGATTTACTCACCACAGTATGACTCAGTATGAGTACCGTATTTTTTGGTCTATAAGGCGCACTGGATTATAAAGCGTTTTAAGCAAAACTAAAACATTTTGACAGCTTTTTGAGCGCCGTGTACCACATAAAATCAGTTTGAGGTCAGTAAGCACAACCAGAATTAATACATAAGGTGCACCTGGTTATAAGGCTCATTGCTGATTTAGGAGAAAATTAAATATTTTACATGCACCTTATAGTCTGAAAAATACGGTAATATATGTTTTGGAACTGGAGCTTTGGTTTGGTGCTTTCAACTGGTAAAAATGTATTCAGGCCTCAGTTTTTCTTCAAAGGAGCCAGACTTTCTAAAGAACTAATCTGAAAATGTGTATAAAATTAGCTTCTGTCCAAAAAGAAGCAAGAGCTTCTGAAAGTCTGGAGTAGAATTCCTCAAAAGTCTGGCTGCTTGAAAGTAGAATCTAAAGAACTGAGGCTTCTGGTCATTGTTACGTTTCTTTCATGCTTTGCCCCAGTCTGGTATAAGAAGCTCACTTCCCTCCACACAGAGAGGTGCAGCAGTTTCGTGAGGAGGTGCGCAAGTCGCCCGAGGTGAAGTTTGCGGTTCAAGCCTTCGCTGCCGTCAACAGCAACAACTTTGTTCGTTTTTTTAAGCTGGTGAAAGGAGCTTCTTATCTGGCCAGCTGTCTCCTGCACCGGTACTTCAATCAGGTAGGACACAGACGAAGAACGCTTCATATTTACTTTAATAGTTTTGTGTTTGAACGCTTTTTTATTTTTTACAGACATGCACAACTTTAATCTAATCCATACTTATTTCTTTTTCTTTATTTTTGTTATAGGCCAGTCATATGAAGAAACCACCATTTCTCTTGTTTCAGTATTTAAAAAAAATGCTGATAATTTTCTCATTTAATAACTTTTTAGTAAAAACAAATGCAGAAGAATGAAAAGTCTCAATCTGTTTTACAAAGCTGTACAGACAGACAAATTACTGTAGGTTAAACTCTTGCCTTGGAGAAAAAAAAAAAATATATATATATATATTAGTATTACTAATGAAAATCAGTCTTTTCAATTTTGGTTTAACAGAATTATCTAAAAATGCAAACGGTTGAAACTGGCCAACCAAAAACGATGGAATTCTTACTGTAAGATTTTGTTGCAAACCTTTTGAGGTAATCCAGTGATTTCTGTAACTCTGAGTCTTCTGCACCTGTCCTCAGGTGTTTTAGTCCACTCCTCATGATCAAACTGCTCCAGATGTCTCAGGTGTCAAGGGCTCTTCTCCAGATGTTTCAGCTCATTCCACAGATGTTCATCAGGATTAAGATCAGGGCTCAGAAGAAACTTCAGAACAGTCCAATGTTTGGTTCCGAGACATTTTTTTTTGGTGTTTTAGCTGTAGGTTTTAGGTATTTATTGTCTAGGAGGACACATTGGTCTCTTCATTTTCTCGTCTCTTGTGGACATGTCTAGGGAGGTAGTTTCCAGTCAGATGACATCACGCTGCTTGGACATGGTCTTTACCGCCAACACAATGCCAATAATTGTCTTTTTGAGCTCCTGAGACTCTCTGTCCTCAGCTTTCTGTGGTCCATGTTTAGTGTGTTGCACACCATGATACAAAACAGCCCTGTGACTACCTGTCACCCTTTAGTCTAGGAAAAAAACATTGGTATTGGTTATCGACCAAATAAGTTTTAACAAATCGGATATCGGCCAAAAATCTAATATTGTGCTTCCCTACTTCAAAATGTTTATAATTTCTACAAAAAAAATCGTCGCTCTTGTGCATGTCTGTGAAGAAACATTTTGTAATACAGGGACTTCCTGTTTGAAAATGTACTTCAGCAAATTGAAATTAGTTGCAGTTACATTAAAAAAATAAAATAGGTTAAGGGACAGAGCTGTTGAGTTGGCTTCAATGAGCTCCAAAAGGAAAATTTTATTATTTATTTAATACAAAAATAAAATGTTTCAAATATCTACTATCAGAAGAATTACAAGTTAGACCATGAACTAATCGCCTAATGAGTTTTACGAAGATGTGCCCCTTATTTGCTGCTGTTATTTTTAACACGTGTTTTTTAACATTGTTATGGGTGTGTTTGTGCGTTCAGGTCAGAACAATGGCGCTGAAGACCCTGAACGCAGCTCACACCGTGGGGCCGCGCTCCACCCCGTTTCCTGTCGAGGACATTGTTCGAATTTTAATGTTCCGAAACGCCGCTGAGGCGTCTGACTTCGTCCAGCAGTTTGGGCTCAATGTCAACGACGGGTAAAGGAAAATACAAAGAAATTCTGTTTTTGTGACTAAAACTTCTAATTTTTCCAAATGATCCCGACAACGTGAACGTCTTTGAACTAAACCTGGTTTTGGTTCTAACCTGATGTAAATTTCACAGGATGGTGGAGCTCAGTCGTGTGTCCTTTCAAGAGCCGGACCTCCCCCTGTCCCAGAAGAAGTCTGAGGTCATCCTTGCAAAGAAAACAGTGTTGTTAGGACAGGTGATGAACGGGGGCCCCCTTCCCAACCCTCCACAGCACACCCCCGTCTGTAGCTTCGACTCGCAGAATAAATTCCGTGGCCTGAAAGGTTTGTTTCTTAAGAATCTCATAACTTGCTCTTTAATTTATGTTCCTGTAGGAGTGAAGCCTAATTACTGCCTTCCTTAATGAGCTCATGGCTTCTCGTTTCAGCTGACAGCGTGAAGCTCACAGCACCGCCCAGCGACGAACTGTCGGCTCAGTTTGTGCCAGTTAAAGCTCCAGATGTTCCGGCCGCGCCTGAGCCGCCTCCAGCTGTTACCGATGAGACGGGAGAACCGTACCCCCCTGCGGTCCAGTTCTTCCTGCCTGAGCCTGTCAAACCCCCGTCACCTCCACCTGAACCTCAGCCGGCCTACAGCGACGAGGTGCGGCAGAGCTCTCGAGCCCGTTCTGTTCGATTTGTTTGCAGCTTGCTCACGTTCTTGCGCTCTTTCAGGACATTGTGGCTGAGCTGGACTCTGTGATCGAAGAGGTGGTTGAAGCAGAAGTGAAGGAAGTGGCCGACGTTGGCGTCAGCTACGTCTCAGCAGCTCTCACGTAAGCCAGATCTGGTCAAATTTATTTATCGAGCACATTTAAAACAGCAGCTCTTACCAAAGTGCTTAACAATAAGATTAAGGCAGTTAAAGAAAGAGAATCATAACAAGAATAATTAAAAGCATCAAAATAAAAACAGAAAAACAACGAGAATCAATGAAATACTAAATCAAATCACACTGTGTTAAACAGTGTGAACAGATGTTTGTAGGAGAGATTTAAAAACAGGGATTGAAGTGGCCGGTCTAATGGGGCAGATTGTTCTAAAGTTTAGAGCCCATGATTGAAAAGCCCGATATCTGAGCTTAAGCCTTGTTTTTGGTACAACCAAAAGCATCTGGTCAGATGATCTCAGCACCTGAGAAGGAACATATTGTTGACGTATATCAGAGAGGTATGAGGGTGCAACGACATTTAGGCATTTAAAGGTCAACAGAAGAATTCTTAAATCAATTCTGACACGTACAGGGAGCCGGTGACGGGAGGACAAAACGGGTGGAATATGATCAAACCTACGAGTTCCTGTTAAGAGCCGAGCTCCAGCATTTTGAACGAGCTGGAGATGTGAAAGGGAAACCTGACTGACCCCAACATAATGCATGTTACAGTAGTCTAGCCGGGTTGTAACAAATGCATGGACTATTTTTTCAAGGTCAGAGCGGTCAGCACAGACTGAAGCTTAGCTATCTGCCTTAGCTGGAATAATGTTTTTTGTAGAACAGAGTAAACTTAAAGTCTGAGTCGACAACCATCTCAAGATTTGTAACAGACTGCTTAAGATATGGTTCAAGAGAGTCAAGGTTTACAGGAACAGAGACAGCAGTAGAGCTAGGGCTAAACACAATGGCTTCAGTTTTCTGATCGTTGAAACTTAAAGCATTTGAAGCCATCCTTGCCTTAATGTCATCAAGGTATTTCAACAGAGGGTGGATTGTGCATGAACTACTTGTTTTAAGGGAAGAAAAATTTAACAGTCATCAGCATAGCATTGAAACGAAATACCATATTTCCTCAGTATAGATCCCAAGAGGAGCAGATGCAATGAAAACAGAAGGTGTCCAAGAATAGAGCCTTGCGGGACCCCGCAGGAAAGAGGCACTGAAGCAGATAAACTATTACCAACATTAACACAAAAACTCCCGTCACTCAAATAAGAACAGAACCATTCTAACGCTGCACCAGTAATCCCAACCCAGTGGCTGGAATGTGACCATGCTGCGGTGAAGCCCCTTCTCAGACACTGTTGATGATTTTAATATGTTGCTTCTGCAGCGAGAGCGACGTGCAGGTGGAGTCTCTGGTGAGGGAGGTGTTGGGACAGATGCTGCAGGAGGTATCGTCCTCCGAGTTCAAACTGGAACAGGAGCGAGTCGCAGAAGAGAAACGCATGCTTGAGGAGGCGAGGTCTGTCGAGCTTTGTTGTCGTTTTCCACATCACAGATAATCCGCTGTCTTTCGTTTACCCTCGTTTCTTTTCCCGTGTCTGCTTTTGGAAGGCGGAGGCAGGAGCACGAGGCCTTCCTGGCTCAGTTCAGCTGCGCCCTGTGCACTGAGATCATCCATCAAGTGGTGGACGCAACCATACAGGAAACCGCCGCCGCAGAGATCCAGTAAGTCTCACCTTTCATAAAAAGTATAGTTTTTTTAATAAAACACACAAAAAAGAAATCAAAATAGCATATTTAATTACCGCTAAACTGCGAAACGTGGTTGTGTGAAACAGCTTAACCGTGATATCACTTTACTGTGACTGTTTGCTACTTTTATATTGTATTCTTGCTGAATCCTGAGTGTTAGTGACTAGTAACCATGTGACTGTTTTTTTTTTTTTAATCTCAGGGAGGCGCTGAACGAGAAAGCAAAACGTTTGGCTACATGCTCCGAGCAGATCTGCTGCGGTCTGATTGATGAGACGTTGAGCACAGAAATTTCTCTGCTGGTCGAAGATCTCCTCGAAACGGAGCTGGAGCGCATCCACAAGTACATCAAGAGGTAAAACAAAGATAAAGCATACGCTCTAAAACTGACTAAAAACACTAAAGTTTGTGTTAGGAGGTCGGTTGGAGTTGATCTCTAACGTTTTAATTTCGTCCGTACCACCAGGTGGCGTGATGTGGTGACAGTTCGCCGCTCGCTGAAGCGACAGATGAGGGGTTTCCCCGCAGCTCCGTGCTGCGTCGACCCTCGTTTCAAACTGAAGGCCTTGGCTCCCAGCGCCCCCGCTCAGCCCTCCATGGCAGATCTGGCTCGAGGTGTGGTCAACCTTGGAAACGCTGGTGTTTTAGCTGTGTCCAGCACCAGGTGAGCTCTTTGCCGCTTCTACCGCTGCTTCTTTTAGCTGCGTTGAAACACATTTTCTGACTTTGTTCAGGTTGCTGAGGATGAGAGAAGAAGCACTCCACCAGATGAGAGTCCACTACTTCTTCCAGCAGCTGCTGGAGTAAGTCCACGTCAGGTTCAGGTGGTGGTTCACGTCAGCACACAGCGTTTTGATGTTTATGATTCTTCCTTCAGGGAGGCGATGTGGGCGCCGCTCGACCTGCCAGCGCTGGTGACGGAGAGTATCCCAAACCCACCTGATCACATCTTCTGGAAAACCCTTCTCCTCTTACCCAGCGATCATGAAGGTGTAGCCAGTGTGGCTGACAGGTGAGCAACAATCAGAAGTCTTAACATCTATTATGCATCATCACTGACAACCTGGAAATGTGGGCCGGTGTTGTGCCAAAAATCGATTGGCTGCCAAATGGTGGCCACTGGGGTGTGCACGGAAGGACTTTAACAAGAATTTAACAAGACTAACACTTAACAACAATTATTTGTTTGCTCGAAATTATAGCAAACATGTGTCTCAGTCATGCTTTTCCTTAATAAATGCACTTTGACGATCAAATCAGCTGCATTTCAAAAGCTGATACGCGGAAGTAAGCGCGTGCACGGGATGAGTCGCTGTGCAAATTTAACAAAATAATTTGTTTGCTCGACTTTATAACAAAGATGTGTCTCAGCTGAACTTTTATTTAATAAATGGACTTTAACGGTCAAATCAGCTGTATTTCAAAAGTATTCGCTGCCTCGATGCTCTGGGAGCACGCGGAGGGAGGAAATCAGGAAGGAAGAACGCTGCGCATTTCTACGAAATTTAACAAGACAACCACCTAAAACAATTATTTGTTTGCTTGACATTATAATAAAAATGTGTCTCAGTTGAACTTTTACATAATAAATGCACTTTAATGGTCAAATTAGCTGCATTTCACCGGGGCAGCGCAGCAAAATGAAGCTGATTTGACGGTTGCTCCAGGCGAGTTGGACAAAGGTGGCTACCATGGCAAGCTGATTGTGTCATTAATAGCTACTTTTACCTATTACATGACACAATGGCATGTCTTACTACTTGACTCATCTAGCGGCTGAAAATAGTAGTGTTCGGTGTTTTCAGTCAGAATGAATGAAAAAAGTCATATCTCAGCCAAAAATGGATTTATAAATATGGGAAAAATAATCCATAAATACATCACTTCAGCATATAAGTCACAGGGCATGCAAATTATGAAATAAATAAATAAATAAGCGACTTACAGGGTGAAAAATACGGTTATTATCAACCAAGCCTTTCTTGATAGAATGCATGTCACCTGCCTCCTTTAATACCACTCATCAAATGAGACGTTTTCTTGCCTGTTAGAAAACTATTTGATGAAGCAATGGACATATCCTAATGGTATTCATCATTAGATGTTTGACTACAACTGATTACATTTTGGAGTCAACCCATTTCAAGATGGCTGCAAGATTTTTACAATCACATCTCGTGGAATCTTCGCTGTTATAAATTGTGGTGGGCAATATGCACTCCTAGGAAGAGCTTTAGTTCTATGCAGTGACATCCTTAATAATCCAAATTGTTCTTTAGTTTAGAAAAACAAATCATTTTTTTTCCATGTAAGTTGTCTGATGCAGCTGGTTGTTTTCTGTTTGAATCTGCAGTCTGCTGTCTGACTGGTTGGAGGTGAAACTTGGTGCTGACCCAGGCTCAGCGGAGCAGCCCGATGGCACCATGAAAACTCTCTGCGTCATCAACGCCCTGCAGGAGAGCACACGGGGAGCTTATCAAGTCCACGTCACGGCCAAGGTGAGTCTGGGTGGCCCGAGTCACGTTCACATCTGAGAGTTGGAAGTAAAGAGCTCAGGTGGGTTCGTTCCATCACCGTGTTTTACACTGAATATACTGAGAGAAGCTGCATTTTATGAATAACTGCAGTGTGACTGCTGAACGGGGGGTCACTGGTGCCCGTGTCAAGCGGTTGCCATGCGAGAGGCAGGGGACACTCTGGACATGTCTCCAGTCCATCACAGGAACACATAGAGACAAACTAGACAACCATTCACTCTCTCATTTACACCTAGGGACAATTTAGAGTCATCAATCAGCCTAACATGCAGGTTCTGATACATGAAAGACTAAAATAAATGTGGAGTTAGTTTGCATAAAACTATAGTAAAGAATAAAAAAAACAGGAGAGCATCAGTGTGGCAACATTTAGACAACCTGAGACAGAGAAGTTGAAGCCACAGGAAGAGCGCCCTCTTGTGGCTGGCTGGAGTACGACTTTAAGCTCCGCCTCTCCGTGAAAATATAATTTCCTGTCCCAAAAAAATAAACCTTCAGCTAATTTTTTTACAGTTGTTGATTTTTGTTGATCCACGTAGCTCTTAATTTTTATCTTTACGTTCAAATATGTTTTTTTAGTTCATTTTTAAATGCAATAACTTTTAATTATTTGCTCGAGGCTCAGAGGTGTCACATGACAGTCTGTTAGCGAGTTGGGAGAGTGTGTAGGCGGGACGTCTGATCAGCCTCAGCCTCCCCACCCCCTTGAGGGAAAGCAACATTTTACCTTCAGTTTTAAACCAGAAAAGGCAGCCGGGTTTGAACAATACAATTTATTTTTATATATTTTAATTAGTTCATTGATGATTATTTCACTTTTTTTCCATTTAACAATAACTGACATGTATAAGTCTTTGTTGTTAGTGTGGTAAACCTGTTTGTTTGAACGTTTTCCCTTCACGTCTTCCAGGCGACCCGAGGCCCGCTAACCGAACACGGCTTGTCCAAAGTGGAGGAGTTCTCTGAGCTCCAGGGCACAGGAGCCCTCATCCTGCTGCTCCCCACTCTGCCCCACTTCGGGTCCGGTCAGGAGGACCAGGACGTCCCTCTGCTGTCAGCTTTGCTTCAGCTCAAACAGCTGCAGCAGATCAACAGCTGGCACTGTCCACTGCCTCTGGTGGTTCTGGTCCTGGGTCACTGGGACGCTGCAGATACACAGAAACTGGAAGAAGGTACAGTATTTATAAACACTGAGGGGGGGGAAAAGAGTTTTAGTTAATAGAAGTGGAGGTTTTATTGAATGTGAGGTGTTTTTTTTTTTAATGAAGTTTGTGCTCATGGTTCCTTCAGCCCTGATGCTGCACACACTGATGAAGGAGGAGCTCATCTCAGAGTACAAGTTCTTCTTCATACCAGGAACCACGAGCGACCTTCAGGGATCCAAACAGGTACAAAGTTACCGTAGTTAAAAGCCAACGTTTTCCCCGAAACATGTTTTCTGCTGCCGTGCGAGCTACTTCCAGGATGTTTCATCATCTGGTCAGCTTCTTCTGAAACGTCTTTTTATTGAGTGAATGTTTATGAAGCAGTCACACTACTGTCATCCATTTTTCTTCCGTACGTTTTTCGGCATCTTTCTCGTTGCACAGTTTTTGTGCAGTTTCATCAAATCGTGTATCAAAATGTTCAACTCGTTCAGGAGAAGAGTGCTCTGATTTTTGGTGTCGGTGCAACTTTAGTAACCGGGACCCTGTGTACACAATTTAGTTCCACCACATGTACCACCTGTGGTGCGAATGACAAATAAAGAAACTTTGACTTTAGCTTTTAGAAATATTTAGCCTTTTTTTGCCATTTTTTTCCCCCTCATAGAAATGAATTGAGCTCATTTTACATCCTTGTTTACAGCCTTTTACTGCTCCTTTTACATTTTGTTCTGGTTCAGCTTCTTTCAGCTTCCTTGTGTAGATTCAGTCTTTTTTCAGCTACTTCCAGCTCATTTCAGCTGTTTCCATTTCCATTATTTTGTACTAATTTCTGCTTCTTTCAGCATAATTGTGAAAACATGTTCTTTCTGCTATCTTCTGCTTGTTCTACCTTTTCAGCTAGCTTTTTAGCATTTTTTTTAGCTAATTTCAGCTGTTTTCAGATAAATTAAAGTTTTTCATGTTAAGTTCTGTTACTTTCTGCCTAATTAACTTCTTTATGCTCCTTTCAGCTTTTTTCTGATCCTTTCAGCTGCTCTTTTCATGCTGATTTTAGCTTTCTCAGCTAATTCCACTTTCTTTTTTTTTTTTTTAGCTCATTTAAGTTCTTTTGCTTCTTTCTGTTAGTTTAAGTTTTTAACATTTTCAGCTACTTTTCAGCTATTTTGTTGCTAATTTCAGTTTTTAGAGCTAATTTCCAGATTTTTCTGCTCATTTCTGCTTATTTAAACATAATACAGCAAATATGTGTTCTATCTGCTTTAATTTGGGCTTTTTCTTCCATTTCAGCTACATTTCATCATGTTTTTTTATTTAATTTCAGCTGTTTTTCAGCAAGTTCTTCTGCAATAAACCTTCACACATACAGTTTTTTTTAGTCTTTAGTTTAAAATTTTCCTTCCTATCTGTTTTCAAGCTGCTCTCCTGATGTTTTTTTATTTTATTTATTTATTTATTTTTGGCTCACCTTTAACCTTTTGTCTCCAGCTGACGCAGGCGATCCGATGGCTGCTGCCCCGTGCGCCGCCGCCCTTCCCTCTCTCGTGTCAAACCCTAGTGCAGCTCGTCGAGGCCTGTTTGAGTCGTGAGTTCAGCCCCAGAGTTTGCACCAACCGCCAGAACCGGGCGGCTGCACGCCTTCCGTCCCAGGACCCGGGGCCGGTCGTCCAGCTCTACAACGCCGTCCTGGGCCATGTGGCTGATAAGGTGGCCTCCCAGGATCTGTGTGGACTCTCGTGGCCCCCCGTTGAGTTCATTCTGCCTGAAACCAGAGACTTCGTGCCTCATCGAGGCTGGAACTGTTCGGAGCATCTGTCCTGGCTGCGTGAAGCCGTCCTCAGCCTGCGGCTGCCGGAGTGGGAGGGGCTTCCTGCAGCAGGTCAGTGAAAAGATTTAATCCTGTTTACTGCTTAGCTGAAAACTAGGAACGACATGTTTATTCTGTGACTGCTCATTTAGGAGATGGGTGCTATGAGTTCTGGTTTTTGTCACTTTTATAATTTTTTAAAATATTAACTTTATTTTTAATAAAATAATCCCAGAAAATACATTGAGATCTCTTAATTTTGTTTAACTTTTATTTTTTTTTTTTTAATCTGCTTCTGTGTACTTGGTCTGTTTTCATCCTCCAAAGCTACCTTTAGCTTTTAGCTAACATTTAGCTACTTTTAACTTTTAACTACAATTTAGCTATTTTAGTTTTTAGTAGCGTTCTGCTTCTTTTAGCTGCTGTTTATTCAATTTGTATTTTTTATTACGTTTTTAGATACATTTTAGTCAATTTAAACATCTGTTTTTGCTAATTTTAGCCTTAGCGTTGCACTTCTTGTAGCTACTGTTCTGCTAGATTTAGCTTCTATCTCCTGTTCTGCTGCTTGTAACATTTAATTTTTTTTTCTTCTGCTTTTAGCTTGTTCTGATCATTTGGTTGTTTTTCTCTCCCTGCTCAGGCTCGTGGTCAGATCTGTGCTCCTCCATCTTTCGTTACGCCGCTAAGATCCCAGCGTCTCGCCGCAGTCGGCCTCTCCTCATGTCGCGGCTGGAGAATCTTCTGGAAAGAGTCCGACTGAAAGCGAACAAAACCCCTGGAGCAAAAGTAACATTTGGAAACACGGCTAAACAGCAGAGTCCAAACTTCAGGCAGGTTCCGTGGGACGACGTGGTCGTGATCTTCATCGACCACAAACTGAAAGACTGGCAGCTGCCGGGCCCGCCTGTCTGTAAAGGTCCGCACCATTTATTAAAGAAAACACCTGGATCCTGCCCTCAGCTGTTCTGATCCCCGTTTGTTAATTATCAACTGTTTGTTTGTCCTTTTTTAAGATGCTGTCACGGATGATGGAGAGATCCTGGTTTACTTCCCCGCAGGGTCACTGGACGGTTTCCAACCGCCTGACCCGTGGACTCAGGCCGTTGAGCAAACGCACAGAGAGAAGCAGCAGGAGATGAACAGGTAGCAGTTTTAATATTTACCTTAAAATGATCTGAGTTAAATTATTCCTCAACTGGAGTTCTCCTTCCCTGAACTTTAATATTGTTACCATTAGAAGCCCATTGTGGACTGATGGTTCTGTTCACTGGTTTTTGACTTCATTAGCAGGTGTCTCCAGCGCCAGCTGTGCTCCTCAAGGCGAAGCTAAAAAGACAAAATCTTTGTTCCGCTTTGTTTTAGACTAAATAAAATAAAAAAAAAAAAACTGAGATTAGAAAGATACAGATTTACAGTCTGAACGTGCTAAAAGTGACGAGACGGAGCTCGTTCCTCTGAGCATTACACAGTCTGACCTTCAGGGTGCATCTGCCGCCACTCCTGGATTGATCGGCAGCTGTCTAAAATGTGAAAAATTCATGAGCTCCAGACAGAAAATGACCTTTGACCCTTCCCAGATTGATGGGCATCAACTGCTGCCGTCTCTAAGGTCATTGCTGATGCCTTTCCACCCTGGAACACCTGTCTGCTCTGTATCACTGTGGAAGCATTGAGATCTCTGGATTGACGCTTCCATCTGTTAAGTAAATAGTGACACGGTGGTTCAGCGGTTGCCATTACAGAATTGTAGAACCTGGATCCGATCAGTAACATCCGTATGGAGTTTTTTCCTGACGTCCCTCCTGTCTCCTCCCTCAGGGCAGCTGAAGGTGCCTGTTCTCCATCTCCCAGCCTCCCTCTCAGGCAGAGGTTGTTCCACAGCGTGGTGAAGCCCGCCGACGTGTCGCCGCCCCCGCTGGACATCACTCAAACCCCCACAGCCGAGGAGCTGCTGGCCCACAGTGTCCTGCAGAACTTAGAGGAGGAGAGGGCTGAAAGCTGGAGGTACGGCTGCAGCTCTGCTGGTAGATCTAGACGCAGGAAGTTTATGAAAAGTTATTTAATAACTTTAAAAAAAACGATGTTGCTTAACACGTCACAAGAGCTGAAACGCTACAGAACTGTGCAAAAGTCTTGATCCAGACCTCAGTTCCTTACATTTTTCCTTCACATCAGTCAGACCTTCTGTATTTTTAGGACTTCGGCTCCGTTTCAGTCTCGTGTGTAAATAAAGAGTCAAACTTAATGCTCCTGAACTAAAAGAATAAACAGGTTTTATTTACACTTTAGTTGAATCTGTAACAAAACGCCAAAGAAAATTCAGTTTAACGAGCAGAAAACAGGACTTTAGCTTCGACAGGTAGATTTCCAGAACTCTTTATTTCCCCCTGTTAAAGCCCCACCGTTAAAAACAGAACATTTTGATATTTTGTCTTGATTTAAATGTTTCTTACAGTGTAAGTTATTATTTTTTTATAAGATTTTGTTTTTAGACATGTAACACTTTTATATTTTAACTTATACACAGTTTTATTTGTTTATTCGTGTGTGTATTTATTTATAAGAGCTTTGGAATTAAACTTGGATTTATTTTAGGTTTCTTTTTCTTGTGTGTTTTGGAACAACTAAAAGTTGAATAAGTGAAGAATTTAAATCCAGCTGAAGAACAATGTGTGAAAGTAAAAAAACCTTAAATTAATCTCATCATTAATTTGTTTCACAGACGGTGTTGAGAGGAAGCATCTTACCTGCAGTAGATAATGGTGCACTCTGTGAACAGAGCTGAATTTTGTGATAATTATGGAGCTAATATTTCTACAAAATGACAATCATCTTTAAAAAGACGTTCAGTGTTTTCAAAAGCTGCTCCTGTCACAGACGAACATGAGATTCTTGCTCTTCTCTGGATTGTTGGAAATCTGATGGATTAAAAACAACCAGAGTCCAGCTTCAGTCAGCTGATCCTTTTCTTCCTGATGGTCAGATATATTCGTGATCTCGTCCTGTCTGCAGGAGCACGGAGCAGCTTCAGCGCTGGCTGGACGAGGACCCGTTGGACAACTTGTCCACGTCGCTCTTCGTCCCGTCCTCCACCCTGCTGTCCACGCCGACGCTCATACAGCGGCCGCCCAAAGACAGACCTCCAGAGGCAGCTTTGACTGAGGTGTCCCCTCACGTCTGTTCATATCGCCTTTCACGACAGTTTTAGTTCAAGATGGCCGCCACAGCCGTGTCCTCTGAGATGTGTTAATGCTCAGAGTACATGCTGAGGATGACTCTCAGCTACTACCACTTGAACTTTACCTCATTATCTGTCATTCAGAGTAGTTTAGAGCTGGTTTTGTGCTGGCAAAGGTGGATAAGCTGTGGCAGCCATCTTGAATCTGGTTGAACGTTAATCAGTTGTTGAGTACTAACAGTTTCAAGTGGTTCATGAGATGTTTTGCTAACAGGCTTAAACTTTGTGCCTTCTTTGGATTATCAGCTCGGAAGCTAACATATTTGTTTATTCCTCAGATGTGTGATGAGCGTTGGGACGGAGCAGCCCGGTCGAAGGCCCCTCCTGAACCTCTGCTGTGGAGACTGAAGGATCTGCAGCGACGGATTTCTGCGAGTCGAGAAGAAGAGCTGGCCTGCAGCCTGAAGCTACGAGCTCTGCTGAGCATCGTGGACGACTGACGGGACTGCTGCAGACGAGCAGCGAGGGTCTCCTCGTGTTCCCACCCGTGCTGTTTGCCACACTCACTGTTTAAAAATGTGCATTGGCTGCAGAACTAAAAGAAAATTAATATTTTTACATTTTCATTTTGTTCTGCTCACTTTCAGGATTATTAGTGTGCCTATATAGTATATATATAAATATTTTAACAAGCTGTATCAGATGTTAAACTACTTTGTAAGAAGTTTTTTTTCAGTGTTGAGTGCTTGTCAAGTAATGAAATAAAATAATTTTTATAAAGATCTAGTTTATTTCCTCCTTGATTTTACTTTTACGTGCACGTGTTTACTGCAGGACGGCCTCGACAGCGTCCTGCCCAGTCAAACAGCAGACTCGGCAAACGAGACGTTCTGAAACGGCATTGCAAAGGAATCTGGGAAATGATGTTTTATGTCTTTATGAACAGATCTGAGGTGACTGGGTTTCAGAAACGCCCTCTGAAGAACGTGTGAATAAATCGTCAACTACAGTAAGAGGACCCCAAATAAAAATGGTAGGTATGAATTTTGCCTGTTTTGATTGGTCCTCTACATGATAATTAGGACATAAATGTTCTAAGTAGTAGTCTCCAGTATCTGGTTGGTTTTATCTCCTGCAGACCACAGAGATGCCTCTTTGCACCAAAGCTTGGCAGACAGTTGTTTTCTGCTGTTTGTCACCTCAGAGGACATGGACGTCACGTCAGCTCAAACCTTTCTGTGGCTTTGAACAATATTTATTGAACACAGTTAATGTAACCATAAATAGTGTTCACTATATATATGTATATATATGCTTTATGTGTACAGTATTTAAAAACTATTGCTGGTCATTATTGGAGTTTAGTATCAGAGGAACATGTTAGGCTGACTAGTAACTAAATTGTCCCTGGGTGTGAGAATGAATTTTGTCTCTTTGTGTCCCTGTGATGGACTTGAGACCTGTCCAGGGTGTCCCCCGCCTCTCTCCCAGTTACTGCTGGACATGAGCACCAGTGACCCCCCTGTGAATCGAAAAGGAAGCAGCGGGTAAAGATGATGGAGAGATTTTAACATTCAGCCGATTTGTGTACTTTCAAATTTCTACCATTAGAGGGCAGCATTGGCTATGACATTGAATCTCTGGTGTGACATATACTA
>JARVGQ010000309.1:8265935-8291125 GCA_031762355.1 Hypsolebias martinsi
GAGGTGGCTGTGGATAGAGATGTCTGGACCTCCCTGCTCAAGATGCTGCCCCCGCAACCCGACTTCGGAACAAGCGGAAGATAATGGATGGGTGGATGGATGGACAAAAACACAGAAAAAAGCGTGCACTCTTTAAAACTCGTGTTTTTATTAGTTAATACTGAATATTCTGTCCTTTGCTCGGACGTACACAGAGCATCAAACACATGCAGAGTCCTCTATTCACACAAAGTACACATTTCTCAAGTCTCCACGCTCCTCCAGGACGAGCGCGTCACCGTCACGCTCCGGCGCACGAGGACCCTCCGAACAAGACGGCGAAAAAAACGTTTGGACAAACACGCATGAAACCCCGACAGGTATAATAATAAGAACACTGAAAAATACAAAGTAAAGGAAATCAGAGTTAACTTTTAAATTAAGCCTCTAATACTTCATCATATATTGCTTTTTTTTTTTTTTTTTGTTATTGTAGCTTGAGGTGTATAAAACAGCACTGTAAACATGGAGTAACTTGATTTCTAGGGACAGCGGTAAAGCTTTCATTTAATAATATCAAAGCTAACGTTGAAGCATGTAAAAGACCACCTGTGAGAATATGCATTTACAACCCACAGATTTAACAAAGACGCTGAAATATCTCCCACAAATGATTCCTTTCACACGTTAAATCTGCAAAAAGTATATAAAAAAAATAATAAAAAAAAATCCTCACTTTTCCCACATCAGCCACTTTGTCTCTCACAGGAAGTGTTATAATTCTAGCAGTAAAGTGTTTTGTTAAATCACCAAAACCCTCAAAGCAGAAATAAAAATAAAAAATCTGCACTTTAGGTGGATTTTGGGGGAAAATTGGTACAACAGAGTGTTCAGGCTCTGGATCCTCCTCCTCAAAAAGTGCAAATCTAGTTCTAACGCAGTAAATAATAATTATCAAGTAACAACAAAAGTATATGCATAGGTACTGTACAGCTACATAACATGGAGGAGTGAGGACTGAAAGCGAGGAAAGTTTCCGATTGGAAGCAGGTTGAATTTAGAGCAACCGTCTTTAAGCCACATAGACTGGTCCAGCGAGGCTTCACGTAAAACCACAAGTAGGCCTGTCACGATAAACTTTACTGGGCGATTGTCTCGGAAATTATTGTGATAAACGATAATATTGCTTGAAATTTGACAATAATTAGTAATTATTGTCAAATTTAATTACATTTAATTTGTTTTGTGTGCAGTACCTTTTTCGACCACCGGATGGCAGTATAAGATTGTTTGAACCGAAGGATGGATAGTGAGGGAGCGAGCAGCGTGTCTCTTTAAGAAAAATGGGAAAGAGGCCCTTTGACGTGACATGGGCTGTCTCTTCGGTTCTTAAAATGGCGGACGCTCAGTGTGGTTTGAGCTCTTTAGCATAGCATTTTTTTTTTTTTTTTACACAAAGCTTTCAATTTTCTTTTCGCAGAGAAAAAACTTTTTACACAAAGGCACGGGTTTCAACCTTGAATGTTGGAGCTTCGACAAGATGGAGGTTTTGTCGGCCTGTTAGCTTAGCTCGTAGCTTAGCTTCTCAGCCTAGTTGTTTTTAACGATCCAAAAACGCGATTTTGGACGGTGAAAACAGATTTTAAAGAGAAAAGAGACAGGGAACGGTCAGTGAAGAGCACCGGAGTTGAGCTTTTTGTCATCCAGTGTCTTCAGAAAGAGAGCGACACGAAGAAAGGATAAAGCCGATAAATGAAAATGAGGTTGATAAGTTTAATTTATCATGCGATAATTGATTTATCGTTTATTGTGACAGGCCTAACCACAAGGGGAAAAAAATAAAATAAAGCACGATAAACCAGGAAGTAGGGATGCCCCGATGGTTCGGTTCGTGCACTCGGCAGAAGTCATGTGGAGGTGTTTCAAGGTAAACGGTTAAAAGAAGGCCTCAAATTTACGAGTTTTTGACCACCCAGCAGCCAACTGGTGAGTCAGCAGCAAGCGGATCTCGTCGGGCTGGCCGTCGCCATCAACCAACACTGCTCTGAGGAGAGAGGACGCCACCAGAGCCTTCTACGAGTCACGGAAAAGCGTAGCAGCTACGCTAAGCTAACGCTAGTGTAATGCTACAAAATGGAGATTTTTCCTGCCATCTCTCCTTTCGTGCTGCTGGAAGTCTTTAAAAGGAGAGAAGTGACAGAATTTATAACTTCAATGGTCTCCATTTTTCAAATACTGCGTCCGTTTCAGCTTTTAGCAACCTTATTAGGTTGGACTCGTGCCTCTGGTGTGTGGCGATGACCATTAAACACAATGAACATTGCGGTTTTTTGTGGCGTAAGAACAAGTCATTTTATTTTTCATTGTTTTAATAGAAAAAAAAAGCTCAAAATATGAATTTTTCCCATGCAGATCACCTGATGGAACGAAATACATTTGTAACTAGAGCTTTTAATATTTACAAGAACCATAATAGATGTTTTTTCTAGTACGTTCATTGGGAACTACCGGTACTCAAATGTAAGTACTTGTACTTAGAAAGAAACTTGGTGGGTGCATTTCTATCTGAAAGTATCATCGGCCACGCAAGATGAATCATGTTCTTTTTAAAGAATGCATGTTGTGGGCGTCTGATGTCACCATTTAAGAAGAAGTGGGGGAAAAGCATAAGAAGGATCATTAAAAATAAGAAAGGCGATCTGGAGAATGACTTTCTTTGGGGAGAAAAATACAACAAGATTAAAAAAAAAATAAATGTAGAAGCGTGATGGATAACGGGGCGCAGATTTAAACCAGAGCTTCGTGGGGCAGGAAGTGCTTTAAGAATTTTGAACCTCCTAACGCCAGCCTCAGGAGGAAGTTACATCATCACTCGACCAGTCTATGCCTCATGATAACATTTAATGTTTGTTTTACACACATGCTGCATCTGAGAACAACCTTTGTTTTATTTTAGCAAACTTTTAAGGTGAAAAATGGCCTAAAAGTTGTTTTCAGACCAGCAGGCAATTTCAGTCGTGATTGCGTTAACATTACTTTTTAAAACTAGCAAAGATTACTTTGCCTAATGTTTATTCTTTTTCTTCAAATTGTATTTGCCTTTGTTTGGATTCATCGGCAGGCGGCTGTGCGAGTTAAGGATCCTCGGCATCCAGGAACTCTTTCTTGGGAGGCGCGACGCCGCGGTACCAGGAGCAGGAGCCGTCCGCCCTCTTGACGCAGGCGTAGTGGTTGGCCTGGCGCCCGTGCACCTGCTTCTCGATCATCAGGTCCGTCCACAGACACTCCTCGGGAGCAGAGATCTCACAGGGCAGGGAGGGACAGCGAACGATCTGCAGAAACACACAAAACAACATCCCTGTATCGCGTGTGCAGAACAAATTAACATCAGCCGCTTCACTAAACAGGACTTGGGTTTTATTTTTAAGACTAAAAGAAGGTGGTACCAATTTAGTCTCGAACTTTATATTCTTTATCCTGGATCAGAGATGCATTAAGTCAGGGGTTCCAAACACTGGTCCTTGAGGAACACCATCCTGCATGTTTAAGTTGTTTCTCTGCTCTGACACACCTTATTTTAATTTATGGGTGATTAACAGGTTTCTGCAGAACATGAGGAAGTAATTAAGTCACTCAGTCAGGTGTGATGGAGCAGGGAAACAACTAAAACATGCACGATGGTGTTCCTCAAGGACCAGGGTTGGGAACCCCTGCTAAGTCACCACCAAAGCAAACAGAGGGCATCTTGTTTGTAGCTTTGAAACATCCACAAACCATTTCAAGTGGGGAATTTTTTATTAAAAGAAAGAAAACTAAGCTGTCCTAAAGTTTGTTATCGTCCCAAGAACCAGTTTCTGACGCCCAAGAATCTCATTTACACACAGGAACAGAGGCTAAAGTTAGCAAATTTGAGTCAGAAATGAGCAGAACACAAGCTAAACTGATGTTAAAATGTGACAAATGCTAAATGTAGCAAATCAGATCGTAAAATTACCGTATTTTTCAGAGTACAAGGCGCATTAAGTGCAACAAAACAGTCAGATAAGTCAAACTTTATTCAACTCATTCACAATAACTCTCAACATTGTGCAGTTGTAACACATAAAATCAGTTTGAGGTCAGTAAGCACAACCAGAATTGCTGTATTTTTTGGCCTATAAGTCGCAGTTTCTTGCATAATTTACATGCCCTGCGACTTATACACCAAAGCAACGTACTTATGGATTTTTTCCCCATATTTATAATCCAATATTTGAATGAGATATGACTGTTTTCATTCATTTTGACTGGGGGAAAAAAAAGGTACAATTTTCAGCCAATAGATGGCGGCAGAGTTGTAGTAGCAGTACGGCATGCCGTTGTACCATGAAATAGGTACCGGTAAACATGGCTATAATGACAAATTAAAAAAAGTTAACAAAAACAACTGGACTTTATTTATTATACTTTATTGTTTTTTCTTGAACTTTTTTGAATTTACCATGTCCTGGATGACTGAGAATCTTCACCAGCTATTAATGATACAATCGGCTTGCCAAAGTCCCCCACCTTCATTCTGCTCGCTGCATGGAGCAAGTCAAACCAGCTGCACCGCCCCGGCGAAATGCAGCTAATTTGACCATTAAAGTGCATTTATTAAGTAAAAGTTCAACTGAGACACAACTTTGGTATAATTTCAAGCAAACAAATAATTGTTTTAGGTGCTTTTCTTATTAAGTTTTGAAGAAACGGACAGAGTTCCTCTTTTTTTTTTCCCCCTCCCTCTGCTCGCTCCCGGAGCACCAAGGCAACAAATATACGACTGATTTGACTGTCAAATTGCATTTGTTGAGCAAACCTTGGACTGAGACACACATTTACTATAATTTCAAGCAAACAAATAATTGTTTTTAAATGTTAATCTTATTAAATTCCTGTTAAAGTCCTGTACATGCTCCGGCGGCCGCCATTTGGGAGCCAATCGGTTTTTGGCACAACACCGGCTCACATTTCCAGGCTGTCAGCGGTGACGCATAATAGATGCAATGTATTTATGTTTATTCCCACTTTATTAGACATATTTGGACTGATGTGACTTATACGGCGGAAAATACGGTTTATTCCTCCCATATTGCATCTGTTAGGCAACAATAAAAAAACTCGACTCGTGTTGAAGTCTTGTTCCATTTGTTTGTTCAGCTGGAGCGTTTCATCACAGTGGAGGGGTGAACCAAACCCACGTGTCTGGACCGCCGCTGTCTTACCTTGCAGTCGCAGCCCATTTGGTAGCGCTGGCTGAGGCTCTTCTTCTGGGTGGCGCTCAAAGAGTCCCAGAGCATGATGTAATCACACAGGGTCACATGCATGCGCCCGCCCGCCTCGGCCTTGCCTGGAAAAGAACGAGCGCGTCACGTGGAGCTTCAAAGCAACAAGAACGTTCAGACATAAGATTTGGGACAAATACAAAGTCAACCTTGAATAAACTGATGAAGGATTCACTGCAACGTGATAAAATCCTTTTCGCCGCCCGCAGGCGTCGGCAGACGACTTGTTCCCGTGAAGAGATCGAGTCAGAACATGAGCTTTAAAACAGTTTACAGAGTTGCTGAGCGCGCCTTCCTTTTGTCTTCACCGCCGCCCGTCTGACTCATGTTTCACTGCAACTTTCCCAACTTTTGAACCATCAACCGAAAAGGGAACCAAATAATTGACCAAAGATGCCCGACTCAGCAGAAAGTTAACTTTCTCCGCCGCTGCTCGCGTCTGCGAGAGGAACCGCTGGCTTCAGCAGTTCCTCCTTACAAGTCTATGTAATTAAGGGGGGTGGGGGTGATTGTGGGTGCTTCTCTGTCTGTGATGGAGAAACCAGAGCATGAATGACCTCATGTTCCTCTGCGTCTGCTCAGCAGCAAACATCAAAACTGTGAAAACGACTGCTGTAAAGGTGTTTAATTCCTGCTGCGCTCAGAAGATCCCACTCCAGACGTCGCTTCTGTAAAACAGTATTCATTTGTCTTTCCGACCACTTTCTCATGCTTCAGTTGTCAAATGTCAAACGCAGAGCAGGCGAATTTCTTAAAGCTTCTCTTATTAAAATAAGCAGCTGGAGATCGGTGAAATTGATGCTAAGAACAAATAAATAAATTGCTTTGGCTGTGTATGTGTGTGTGTGCTGCTTAATTTACTGAAGAAGACCAAACTGGGTTGTTAAAAGTTAAAAAGAGGAACAGAGGTGAAAAGTTAGCAAACTTGAGTCAGAAATGTGCAGAACACAAGCTAAAATGCTAAATGCTAATTGTGATGAATGTTAAAAGTAGCCAAACGATTGGTGCAGCTAAAATAAGCAAAATAGATGGAAAATTAGTAAAACAGCAGCTAAAGGTAGCTAAACCAATGCTAATATATACTTAGGTCAAAGTAGTAAACAAGATGCTAAAGCTTGAATTAGCAAAACAAGAGCTAAAATAAGCAAAACTATGGATAAAAGTAGCAAAACTATTGCTAATATCAATATTCTAGCTAATACAAAAAACAGATGCCGAAAGCTTAAATTAAAACAAATGCCTAAATGATAAAGCATAGTAAAAATAAGCAAAACAGCAGCTAAAATGAGCAAAACAGTGGCTAATATTAGCAAAGCTGTAGCTCAAAGTAGCAATCATATGCTAAGATTAGCAGAAAAGTGGATATAAGAAGCAAAACCTGCACGACTATAATCAAAACTGTAGCTAATCATAGAGATGCTAAAGCTTAAATTACGTATTAAAATGGATGCTTTTGTAACAAAACATGATAAAATGAGCAAAACAGAAGCTAAAATGTACAAAACAGTAGATCATTTTAGCACAAGTGTAGCTAAAAGTATCAAAACTGCAGCAAAAACAAACAAACAGTTGAAGCTTAAATTTGTAAAATACAAAATAAATGTTAAATTACATAAACATACTAAAATCAGCACAACTGCAGCTAAAACAAAAAATCCTAGCAAATAGCTAAAAGTAGCAGAATAGTAGCTAAAAGAAGCAAAATAGCAACTAAAAGTAGAAGAATAGCAGCTAAAAACAGAATAGTAGCTAAAAGTAGCAAAATAGTAGCTAAAAGTAGCAGTAAAGTAGCTAAAAGTAGCAAAAGGGGCAGATATAAGATTTTTTTCTTCATCTGCCACCTTTCATTTTATATCTTTTTTTTTCTTGTTATCTCTGTGTTGTGTTTTTTTTAAATGTATTTATTATTATAAAATGAATGAATGAATAAATAAATAAATAAAAAAATAGTAGCTAAAAGTAAAATAGTAGCTAAAAGTAGCAGAATGGTAGCTAAAAGTAGCAGAATAGTAGCTAAAAGAAGCAAAATAGCAGCTAAAAGCAAAATAGCAGCTAAAAGAGGAATAGCAGCTTAAAATAGAATAGCAGCTAAAAGTAGCAAAATAGTAGCTAAAACTAGCAGAATAGTAGCTAAAGTAGCAGAAAAGTAGCTTAAAGTAGCAAAATAGTAGCTAAAACAGAACAGTAACTAAAAGTAGCAATATAGTAGCTAAAACTAGCAGAATAGTAGCTAAAGTAGCAGAAAAGTAGCTTAAAGTAGCAAAATAGTAGCTAAAAGTAACAGAATAGTAACTAAAAGTAGCAGAATGGTAGCTAAAAGTAGCATAAGAGCAAGTTTCCTGAGTCAGATTTTAGAGAATAATGTATTTGAAGGAGAAGATGAGATTTCTGAACTGAGCTGAATGTTTTTGATATGTGGATGCTTAAAACAGCCCAAAGTACACAGTACAAAAAAATAAAAAATAAAAATCTCAGAAGAAAATGTAAATAATGTAAACGCTGACTCAGCAATAAGACTGAAACATCGGGTACTGGAGACTGCAGTTTATAATCCCTAACGTGAACACTTTTATATGATCACTAAAATAATCATTACAGCTGCGCTAAGTTTTCAAATGGTGAAGAACGACTGTCCCAGCAGTCTCCTCAGGGTTTAGTCAGTGGGGTGTCATTACCCAGAATAACAAACAGAAACTTCCCGACATGCTCATTAGTTTTTATCCACGTCCGTGTTCGCCTGCCTGGTTTCGTCCAGATCTTAGCTGCTTGTGGAAAACTATCGTTTTTGAAGCATTCTAGGAATTTCCTCAACTAAAACAATGAATCTGCTCCTTATTGCTCAGTTATAATGAAAATGCTTCCAAATTGAAAAGAAAAAGCTTTTTGATTTGTTTATTGCTTTTAGACTTTAAATTCAAATCAAATCTATTTTAGATCAATTGTTAACATGAAGTTTTTTTTAAAGTTTTTTTTTTTTAGTCGTGTAGTGTTTTTTCCTCTTATTTCTTTGTCAGAATGGTTGTACAACATAAAGCAGAATAAGAAACCAAGACTTTGTCTCTCAAACCTGAAATCAGGTACTCTTTCTTGCCGGTGACATCCAGGGTAACGCCACAGACGGCCGACACCGGAGCAGTGAAAACTGCCTCGATGTCCTCGTTTGGACCCTTGAACATCTGAAATGTAAACACATAAAAAGGTAAAACCACTCTGCTTCAAATCTGTTTTTTTATTAAAAACACTTCAGTTGGAACCTGGAGGATACCTTGATTTGTTTGACGTCATACTGGATCCTCTTGATGGGGTTTCCATAGATATCATTCCCAGAATCCACCTCTCTCTCCCCCACCACCTTCGCACGAATCACTGGCAGGAAAACACAGAACCAAATATCTGACATTTAGTCTTTAAAACAAAAGCAAACCGTGACAATTTAGTTTATTTTTTAGCTAGTTTTAGCACCAGAGTTACATTTGCACAACCAACAAACACTAAAGCGATACACCGATGACTTCTTCTACGGGATTTGAATTGTGAATGTTTGTAGTTTTTGAGATAAGTGGTTTTCTGGACTGGAGTTGAACAGGGAATGCAAGTGAACCTTAATGTTTTTGGTGCAAGATTTTATTTTCTTGACGGAGGCAGCGCGGAATGATGGATCCTGGCAAGTGGAGGGTGCCACCAGGTGCAATGGCGGAGCTACGGGGTGGCCAACGGGGGCCTTGGCCACCATAGATTAATATTTTGCCACCCCAATCATTTGAAAAACTATATTTTTAAGCAAAATAAAAACTAGAAAGCATACACTGTAGTTTCCTCAAATGATAGGGATGGTTGTTTACACATTACTGTAATATATGTATATAGTAGTAGTAGCCATCTTGGTATTGACTTACACCTACATTTAGCCACACACTAAAATGGAAATTGGCCTGTCGCGATAAACAATAAATCAATTAATCACATGATGAATGAAAATTATCAACCTCATTTTCATTTACAGACTTTATCGTTTCTTCGTGTCGCTCTTTCTACTGAAGACATGGCTCAACTCCAGTGCTCTTCACTGACCCCTCCCTTTCTCTTTTCATTTTAAAATCCATTTTAAATTGTCCAAAACTGCGTTTTTGGATCGTTAAAAGCAGCTAAGCTGAGGAAGCTAAGCTACGAGCTAAGCTAACAGGCCGACTTCAGGAATAAACTGTCTTGTCGAGCTCCAAAATTCATGGTTGAAACCAGTGCCTTCGTCTAAAATTTTGTTTTTCTCTGCAAAAAGAAGCGGAGAACATGTTTACTGATTTTTTTATTAAAAGCTTATTGTTTGAAAAATGCTATGCTAAAGAGCTCAAATCACCGAGCATCCAAGATGTCAGTCCACGTCACATCAAGAGCCATCCCTCCCATTTTTCTTAGACACACTGCTCAACTATCCATCCTTTGGTTCAAACAGTCTTACACTGCCATCAGGTGGTCTAAAAAGTTACTACACTCCAAACAGAAACATTTCTTCTAAAATTTGACAATTATTGTTAAAAAAATATATATATATCGTTTATTGCAATAATTTCTCAGACAATTACTCGTCCAGCAAAATTTATCGTGACAGGCCTACTTGGTACCTCACTTATTTTTCAAGTTATCATGCTCACAACTTCCACGGCTTGGCGAACGGAGAGAAGAAGGGTATTTCCAATTCCACCTCCGCTCCATGACGTAATAATAAAAAAGAACCCACAAGAATTCATTATTGCTGCAAAATCCAGAATCTTTGCAATGTTTGCACCTGAAATCTACACTGGATGTGCAGAAACGGATCATCTCAGAAGTAATAAGTTTAAACCTTTTGCTCTTCCTGCCCGAGTCTCGATGACCACAACGCGTCTCTGCCTCTTATTACAAATCTGCTGCAACGAACACATCCTCCAGCTAACTCATCACCTCAGGCTAATAACGGAGCGCAAACCACCCCCCTGAAGTCCTGAGCACAAACCACGACAAACGAGTTTCAGTCTCGCTGTTGGAGGGGCGACGCGTTAACAGACGCAGCGGAAAACTCCAACAACCATCACAAGACGGGAATTGGGGATTAAAATTACGACTTGACAGCTGAGACTTGGAGAATGACTTGGTCAGGGGGGTTCTCGCTGTCGGTGTGTGTTTTATTGGCCTGACTGACTTCATTCTTCAGTTGTGCTTGGGGCATTTATTCAGAATGGAAAATATGAGCAATAAGAGAGTGGGGGGGGGGGGGAAGCGCATAAAATAAGCAGAATTAGAGAGCGCACACACACATGCACACACAGAGTGGTGCTCTCACCCTCTTGGGTTTAGTTTATGACTTGGAGCAAACACAAATATGGAGGTTTGTGTCTTTCACAGTGAATGTCTGATTCTTCAGTTCCTTTTGGTTTTCACTAAAAGAGCTTTTCTACAAACCTCAATAATAACTTGTGACTGAACAAAGACAAAAACTAGGGACGCACGATATTGGATTTTTGGCCGATATCCAATACGCCGATATGTTAAAACTTATTTGGCCGATAACTCATACCAATACCGATATTTCCCCCCCAGACTTACTTACAGAAACTACACAACTTTCTCTGCTGTGGAATTAAAATATACAGTACATTATTCTGCATGGTCTTTGTCAGTGTGGCCTGTTACCAAATGCAGATCCCAAAAAGGGGCTGAAAATGATGCAACACTTCAACTTGGATTACGTTTAATGTCAAATTTATTCATGACATTTACTCTCTTTAACACAACGGCAACACTCGAACAGTGCAAATGTGTAAATTTTCACAAATCTAAATTCAACGACGCATCAGCTGTATATATATAAATAAACAGCGCCTTTTATTTCAGTGATTTTGATGGAATGGCCGATGTCCAAAATTTAAACTTTATCGCAAATACTGGCCGATACTGATACCATGTCGATAATATCGTGCATCCCTAAAAAAAAGTCAAGAGCCCTAAAACAAAACAATTAAAAACAAATGTATTAAATTACATTACATCACCCGCTGCCTTTTTAATGCCAGAGTTTTGGACTATGATCACTTTATGTTAAAAGTTATTAAATTAGTTGCTTTGATCAAAAATTGGGGATTAAATAACGTCATGTGCAGTATTAGTCAGAGTGTGTGTTTGGAATGACTCTCAGCTACTACCACGTCAGAATTTAGCCCAATATTTGTAAAACTCGCAGCTATAACTACTTTTGTGTTGATTAGCTGTGGGATCCATCTTGAATAGCGTTGAAACTAAAAGTTAAAGAGTTGTAATGATTACTTTCTGAAAGTTTGGTTAAGAACCGTGTAGTTCATATGATATTTTGCTAACAGAAAGTTGTCTCAAACAGTTAATGCTGACGTTTTTAAGCAATGAGTACCACTTGAAGCGTTGACGACTCTCAGGTACTAACACATCAAACTCAAGTGTAATATATGTCCAGCTGATTGAATTATAGTTGTTTTTGTGTTTTCTATGACGAGTTGGGTGTGGCGGCCATCTTGAATTGTAATTGCACCAAATGTTAGTTAATTGTAGAAGTACAGTACACAGAATGACCGTTTCCTCAAAGTTTCATTAAAATCCAACCTGTGGTTCATGAGATATTTTGCTAACAGACAAAGATCTTGTCTAATCTGTTAAGAGTTGTTTGGGATCAGTCTCAGCCACTACCACAATAAGTTTTAGGTCACAGTTAGTAAAATCAGACAAAAAATTAAAAGATTTTAATGTGAAGCCCTGAAACTAACGAGGAAATTAAACAATTTGTATCAAATGTACACAAGTAACAGTTGATCGGCTTGAAAAAAATTGTTCCTCTCGGCTTCAGGTAGACGAAGTTTCTCGCAGAAGCTCTTTGATGCGTATGTGCAGCGGCAGCCAGAGCACACACACAAACACACGCAGCAGTATACCTGGCTGGCACCCTCTGCTGCATTCCTCCCAGTTTTTTTCCGCTCTCATTTCCTGACCTCGTTCTGAGCCCACAAACTAACAAGCAAATAAATAAATAAATACAATACCTGCAGCAGGATGCAGCTCTGGGAGAAAATTGCCCTGTTATTCACAATAGATTGCTACTATGGGAGCTCATCCGTCTACCTTTGTGTGGCGGATGTGTTTATTTCCTGTAAATGTGGATCGTCCTGTGCGGTCTAAACAACGGGATGCTAAAGCAGCACAGTCGTCCTGGGAGGGCCTGCAGGCGTTTGAGTTTCGCCGCAGGCTCGCCTTAAAATAGTCTGATCAGCAGCTAGAAGCCCCCAACAAAGATTTCCACATGTAGACCGCTCCCCAACAAACCCCTTATGAATTATACACGCTGCGTCCTAAAACCTCCCCTCGCCCAGTTTACGGTTCAGCGTGGCTGTCCGCTTGGCTTTTCTTATCCCGGTGACAAAACATATCCGCGCTTTCTTGATGTGGTTTGCTCAGCTCCAGATGTTGTGTGGGCTTTTTGCTCAGTCTATCATTTGAACATTCAAGCACAGCTCCATGGCGGCTCTCAGAACCGGTGGCAACATCAGCACAAAACCAAAAGCTCTGGATGTCCTTGTGCGGCATTGCCGTACGGTTAAGTGCGGCCGTTTGTTGGTGGAGTCAACGAAAAGAGTCTTAACGAAGCTGAGGAAGGAACCCACCAGATCCTCTCAGCAGAACTACTGTATTTTTCGACCTTTAAGTCGCTTTATTTATTTATTTTTATTTTTTTATTTATTTATTTTTTTACATAATTTACATGCCCAGCAACTTATACGCGAAAGCGACACATTTATGGATTTTTTTTCCACTTTTATAAACCTTTTTGTGGCTAAGATATGATCGTTTTCATTCATTCTAACTGAAAATATTGAACACTACCATTTTCAGCCACTAGATGGCACTCAAGTAGTATGGCATGCCGTTGTCATAGACAAAAGTGGCTACAGGCTGTCCTCGAGTTCCGGCGCCCACGACCTACGGCGTTTCGGATTTACGAACGGCACCCGAACGCACCATATGACGTCATCCGGCTGCATACAAGCTGCACACGGCACTATTTTTCATTATTTTCTGAGTTTTTTTTTGTCTGTTAGCAAGCTAACTGCTTTAAAATACATTTTAGAGGTACAAAATGTATGCTGGCGGTGTTTTAGGTTGTAAATAAGGCGTTTAAAATGCCGTTCTGGCCGAAAAACGGGACGTACGGCCCCTTTTACTTTCGGTTTCGAGCTACGAACGGATCGAGGTACGAACGGATCGACCTACTAACGGTCCTTAGGTCCGGAACCCGTTCGCAACTCGAGGACCACCTGTATATTGCTTCGCCATATAAGTCACATCTATTATGCGTCACCAGTGATGCGTCGCGTTTGTTATGTATCACCGTTGTCCACCCGGAAACGTGGGCCAGTGTTGTGCCAAAAATTGATTGTCTGCCAAACGGCGGCCAAGGGAGCGTGCATGGGAGGACTTTAACAAGATTAACGCTTAAAAACAATTAGTGTTTGCTCGACATTACAGGAAAGGTGTGTCTCAGTTTATGTTTTTTCTTAATAAATGCACTTTGACGGTCGAATCAGCTGCATTTCAAAAGCCAATTTGCAGCTATAGGAGTGCACAGAGGGAGGACTCACTGTGCATTTCTTTGAAATTTACCAAGATAGCCACCTAAAAACTATTATTTGTTTGCTCGACATTAACGTAAAGGTGCATCTCATATGAACGTTTTCTTAAATAGCGATTCGGGTGTATAATCGAAAAATTTACTCTCAAACTAATTTTGGTGTTTTCTGTCGGTTGTTTGTAGTGAACACACGGAAGTTAAACAAAAACGTGTTCTACTTATTGGAATCACTAAAGTTGTTCTTTTAATAAAACATTAAGGCTTGAATAGGCTACAAAACATGGGGTTATGGTGTTTCTCTGCACTGTGATGGAGTGACGGGTCTGTGGATGTTTGCAGGTGCTGGGGGGAAAGATAGCCAAGCTTGAAGTAAAAATGTGACACCACAGAAAAGCATCCTGGAGTTCATTTGCATGATCAAAAGGGTGCACTGTGTGTTAAAGATGAAACACCACGTGGATGTCTAACGTAGCTTCCAGGGTGGATTTCTACACTTCGCTCAACCCATGCACACTCCTTCTACACGCCTGCTGTTGGCTTTGCATTTCAGTATCATCAGCTACAACAACAGTGTTAATTGGTAAGCTATTTGTAGAAACGCTGCTCAGACAAACTACCTTTCAAGACGCAACAAACAGGGATTAGCAAACATCAGCCTGTGATGGGGAACAGAGAGCGCACATCCGTCTTACTTAGGACCAAAAACAATCACAAATGATAAGTGATTAATTGAGCCCAAAGCTGCAGTTTCATTGTATAACCATTTAAATACAATTATACAGCAGCAGGCCAGAGATAATCATGGTTACATATGGTGAGGTTTAATTGTAGAATGAATAAAAGAGTTTTTGAAACCTCAACCACTTATGTAATTGGTACAGATAAGAATATCCTACGTTACTTTATTGCTGTTTTGTTCTCCGTTGTGTGGGGAAGAAGGGGAATTTGAAAAATAGTCTTGTGATCTGCACGTGAGCACAACTTGACAAAATAATTAAAGTACCAATTAAGGTTTAGGTGTATGGCTTGGGTTGCCACATCAAAATCCAAAATGGCTGCTATGATATATGTATATACATTAACATTGTGAGCTGGATAACTTGATAAATAAGCAAGGTAATAAATTAAAATTATATATCAAATATCAGTAAATAGTTATATGTAGTCATTGATGCTGAAACAATAGAAACTGGCTGCACGTTAATGGTTGTATTGACTGGGCGTTCTTGTGGTAAGATGTCATTACAGAAACCATATAAATACAATATAAACCATACAAATATGGATAATATCATAAAGAGAACATTAAATATTGTAAGAATTAGGTAAAAGATACATTGCGATGAGTGAAACCAGTGCATGGTCTTTGTTCAAACATGTTAATGTAAAAGATTATGAATAGTCAAAATAAATTATATTGATTTTACTATTTCAATTACAGTAAATATACAGGTACTTCTTCGGTTCTTTTCATTTTAATGTACAAGTGTAAAACGTTTTTCATACATTTTGTTTCACTGTTTTTTGTATAATTCTTTTCTGCTACATAGGAACTGAAGAGGACAAATGTTGTTGAGTGAATTTTTTTAGACTGAAGTGAATAATTACAGGTCAGCTGATTTTATACCTACCTAGGAATAAAAAAAAAAGGCTGCTTCCTTCCTTATGAGTGAACTCACACATTTGGCATTTACGACGGATGCCTTTCCTAACGTGATGACAGACCACCGAACTACCACAATGTGGAGCAGAGGGCGGCCATCCAGGGCACCCAGTGGAGCAGACTGGTGAGTTAATGGCTTTGCTCAAGGCCACAGAGTGGGACAAATGAGGGTGGAGTCAGGTGTGAGGTAAGGTATAAAAATATAAAACTTGATAGTAAACCAAAAGATCGTCAGACTAGCCTGTTGAACAAAGTTTTACTAAAACTCAAGACTGCAGCCTGGTGTCCCCAACGTGGGCTGAAATCAAGAACAGTTCAAGGAGAGGACTTGTCTCTGGAAAACGAAGAAAAAAATATATTTTCACTTAATCATGCAAGCAAAATTTCAATTTTCAAAGCTAACACAGGCCCTCCCATAAAGTCAATAACTTATGTCTGGCTGTTTTACATAACTAATCGAGCAGAGTTGAAGGGAGTCACTGGATGCTAAAACCTCATTATTCTGCCTGGCGACCTTGGGACATGAGCTGAATGAGAACGTATTACCTCTCAAACAGTGCCATCAACGCAAGACTGGCTTTTTATGGATGATGTTCAGAGACTGTCAAAAATTCATGCTATATCCCAGCAACGGCACGTGGCTTTCATCTGTGAGTGACTGAAGCATCCGAGGCTGTCTTTAAAGACAAACAGAACGTGCGCTATTGGAGTGCAAAACATGAAGCCATGTAGCAGCTCAGCAAACCTCTAACATTTTGAGCTTTTAAGTTTCTACTCATTTTAGCATGATGGGCAAAACACATTATTTTAACTTCATTATTGCTTTTTTTTAACATATTAAGTTTGTATCCATGGTGGTGAAGTGGTCAGAGCTGCCTCACAAAAAAGAAGGTTGCAGGATCATCTCCTCGTCTTTCTGTGTGGAGTTTCATATAGCTTTTTGATGGGTTGGAGATGCCTATGATGGCTCTTTTTTGAAAGTAAAGATGTAAAAAAAAATATTTTGGTGCAGATTCATAACCGACGCGACGGGGCTGGCTGTGTGCCTCTTAGTTTGAGCATCACCAGACATTTGAACAACTACTTCATGACTGGTTTGGTAACTAGTCACAGCCCAGTGAGTGCCATACTGTATATGTTTTTGTTTTGATTATCTAGTGATTATTTGAGGTTATTTGATATATTTTGTTTGAGTTTCTGTTATTTTTATGTTCCCTGTTAGGTTACATTTTTTATTACTGTAGTTTCTAATCTACAAATCACTCAAGTACCTAGCTCCATCTTATATTACAGATCTTATTGTCCCATATTTTCCCAACAGATCACTTTGCTCTCAGACTGCAGGCTTACTTAAGGTTCCTAGAGTTTCCAAAAGTAGAATGGGAGGAAGATCTTTCAGTTTTCAGGCTCCTCTCTTGTGGAACCAACTTCCAGTTTTTGCCCATGAGACTGACACATTGTCCAGTTTTAAGACTTTCCTTTTTGATAAATCCTATAGTTAGGGTTGGTTTGTTCTGCTGCTATAGGCTTATACTACTAGAGGACAAATTTACATAATTTCTTAAAATGAATTGTTAAAATTGATTAGTTTTCATTTGATATTATTTCTATCTGAACCTGTGATTTTTGACCTGCCATTGTGTATCTGTTCCTACCAAACTCAGCCGGTCGAAGCAGATGACCGTTTGTCCCGAGCCTGGTTCTGCTAAATGTTTCTTCCTCATGATTTTTTTTCCTTTCTACCGTCGCCTTCATGCTTACTCAAGATGAGAGTTCTGTGATGAAGTTAAACTCAAAGCAGTCTGCTCCTCAGATAAATAATGTTATTAACTCATTTTTTAATTATATGAATGTTTCTGTTCAGTGCCCTGAGATGATTTCTGTTGTGACTTGGCGCTAAATAAATAAAGTGAATTGAATGAATTTGTGTTTCTGTATTTTAAAATAAGATCACTCCTTGTGTTGGCCATGCTCCAGTCGTTCCAATGTCATGTCCATTCTGTCGTCAGTCATCTCCGTGTTCAGTCAGCCTTCTTCTCACACCTGTTCCAAGTCAGTAATCACTCAGGTGCAGCCACTTTCCACTCACCCTGTCCTATTCAAATGGTCTCTTGTCATTGCCTCACCAGCGGCTCATTATATTGGTCCACCCATCTGTCTTGGTTATCCTTTCTGTGTGTCACTGTGCTTTATGTTTTTAATTTATTTAATGTGTTTTTGGTTGAACCCCGTTTTCTCCTTGTTTGTCTGTGTCTGGGTCCAGCCCTGCACCAATGGTGACAGTGAGAAACCAGCTTCAGAAAGTGTGAGGGTAGTTTAGGTTGGTAATGACAGGAACATAGATGACGTCAGTGACCTCAGAAGACAAAAGACAGAGAAGAGGAACACAACAAATGGAGCAGGATGGAGACAGAACGGTCTGCTCAGGGAGTTGAGCTGAATGTGGTTGTTTGCATTTTTGATGTTTTCAGTGTAAAATATCACAACAAAGTTGAGATAGATAATCAGTGGAAAAGTGGAACAAAACAGGGAGCTGCTTGTGACACAATGGAGTGTTAATGACAAAATGTCTTTCTCCGTTGGCAAATAAGAGTCAGAAGAGTTTCTGGGCGAAAACTCATGTGTGATAACTCTGCTGCTGATTAGCTCTGTAGTGTGAACCCACAAGGATCCCAACAGTCCCAATCAAAGAATAAATGTTTAATTTATAATCTGAAGTGTGCTATCATACCTCAGCATTTATGTTGCTTGAACGTAGCTACAACATTTCTACTTTGTATATGCACATTCTGTCCACATTTATCTGCACTCATCAAAATCAGTGAATCTTTTTGAAAGGTACATATTAAATTTATTGATTTAGGTCATTTACGAACAATAACTTGCAGTTCTAAAGTACTGTAGACACACTAACATAAAAGCAACTCAGTTATGAGTCAAACATATGAAGAATAAAACCATTTGATCTGAAAACAAATGGCTACAAATCATACATTTACATTGGGATTACACATGGAAGAAGCTACCGTATTTGCCGCTGTACACGTTGCACTGCCATATACGTCGCAGCAGTCCAAATATGTTTAAAATGTGGAATAAATAAATAAATAAATAAATCACTTTGCCATATAAGTCGCATCAATTATGCATCACCGCTGACAACCAGGAAATGTGGGCCAGTGTTGCGCCCAAAATTGATTGGCTGCCAAATGGCGACCGCGGGAGCATGCTCGGGAGGACGTTAACAAGGATTTAACAAGATTAACAATTAAAAACAGTTATTTGTTTGTTTGACATTATAGCAAAGGTGTGTCTCAGTTGAACTTTTCCTTAATAAATGCATTTTAATAATCAAATCGGCTGCGTTTCACCTGGGCGTTGCCGCAAAATGCAGCTGATTTGGCGTTTGCTCCAGGAGTTCCAGAGCGAGATGAAGGTGGCTCATTATGGCAAGCCAAGCATCTCAATAACAGCCACTTTTACCTATTAATGAGACACTTTGCTTGCCATATTAGTCGAGGGCCCTCTAGCGGTTGAAAATGGTAGTGTTTAATATTTTCCATGTCAGCAAGCTCTCAGCCAAAAACTGGGTCATAAATATGGGGATAAAACGTATATTAGTCGCTTCAATGTATAGATCACAGGGCTTGCAAAGTCATGCAAAAAGTTTTGAATTACTATATGGCGAAAAAAAAACAGTAATTTCAATAACAGAACTGAACATCTCTTTGTCTGCTCTCAGGAACAGATTTGTGACAATAAATAGCTAGAAGACCAAGAACATGATCAGTTCCTTCAAGGAGATTGGTTTGACTGAAAACTAAAATCTGTTTTATTTTGATTGAGGCTCATGAAATGCATCTCCATCCATAAGTTCAACTTTTTTCTACATCCTTTTCAAAATTATATATCTGTTTATATTTTTCCACTGAAATACGATTGATCTACATACATTGCAAACCACAAGACTGCACGGCTGTTGGTAGAAATAATCAAAACAAAGCTAAACCTAAAGGGGTGAAGCGACATATTTATTAAGATAATGGGTGAACTGTAGCTGCTCCAAACAGTTTCTGTTTCTTAAATTTATTCCTGACTTCTGGTTGATTTCTTAGTGATGTGATGGCACATAACTCAGCCCTGATATAATCTGCTGTTGCCTGCTGTGAGGTATAGATATGTTAATATATATGATGTATTGCCGGGAGAAAGAGTTGAGACGAAGAAGCAGATAATATGAAGATTAGTTATATTCTTGGCACACAGAGCTATAGTCATATTTGTTTTTGTTACCAACACACCGCTTTGGCCTGCCACAACTCTGACTAGCAGCAATGTGGCAGCTAAAATAGAATTTGCCTTTTTTTTTTTTTTTAAAGAAGACAAACAAAATGAGACTTGCTCGGAGAATGAACATTAGACCTGTACTGAAAGGGTACAGGTTAAAAGATACATGTTTTAAGGCCCTCGGTAAGGAGTTTGGCAGCTCTGCCTGCTGACAGTGCCAGCCTGCTGCACACAAACCGATTTGGCATTGGGTTTAAAACGTGGGGCACTGGTGCTAGACAGCAAAGTGGATGAGTGAGATTTTTATTTGGTTATATAATTGAGGATGGGCAGTTTTACCAAACAAAGTGCCTGTTAATATTTTATTGGCATGTGATATTTGCAGTTGATGATCCATGAGTGGAAAATGTTCCAATTGTATTTTATACTTGGACAGAAATCTACATAGTTTCTGTTACTTCTGGTTTGGATTGGAAATGACACCACAGTTCAAGGCTGCAACATTTTTTCCCCCCTTTCCTAATTAGTGCAGTTGATTCAGGTGGGAAAAGCTAAACTAGAAGGGGGACTCCTGGGTCTCTGGGCTTGGGGACCACAGTGTGTCGGTGGCTCCGGTCCTCCCTGTGTTACCATTGTGGACTGTGGGGGCGGGTCTGTGGGTCCCCACATCCACTATTGAACATTCATATGGAGAAATATTATATTGACAAGCATGCTCACACAGGTGTTTACAGTAGATTCATGTGTTTATCAGATACACACTCAGTTGGGTTGTGGTGGCCACTAAATACATCTTGTATTACCATGTACCATATAAAATGCTTTCTAATGATGTTATAAGTATCATCATACTGTATATGTTGTTTTATTGTTGTGGTTTCTTAGTTTTGTCTTTTTTCTTTCTGCAGGTCTAGAGGCAGGCTTCGATGATGTTCATTGTGTTCTCTTTATACCTCTCTCTCTACTCCTATCTCCTTCTTTCCATTTTATCCCTTCTCCCACTTTTCTGCCTTTGTTTTAGACTCTCTTTTCATCCCTGTGTCCATTACATCTTAAACAAACCCAAAGCAAATTCTAATAAAGTATTATTTAAATATCAAGTGGAGCATTAAGGCCAGCCATAATGCTCTGCTTGTGAACGTAAATCTGATGGGTATCACCTCAGCGCAGACAATAATTCTGAGTGCCACAATGCTGAACAGGACAAGGGGAAAAAAATAGAAAGAGGAAAATACCGTGGAGCTGACCTTTGTCCTGTGTTCTCTATCTTCCCATGAATCATACCTGTCTTCAGCTGTTGTGAAGTTCTCTTGCTTTGGTGTTTTTGACACATTTTTCATCACATTCCACAACACTTTTTTTTTTTTTTTTTGCTTTTCTGTCCCTCACCTTGAGCAGGTTTTTCTTGCCTTGCTGGTCTCCTTTGTAGACTTTTGTTCTGGCTCTGACTGTGGCACCTCAAAGTCACCCCCCCTCCCAGATGTCTCTGCACAATCATGAACATAGCCACAATGTAATATATTATATTTATTAATACATATTATACATACATATACATATACAGGTAGTCCCCGACTTACGAACGAGTTCCGTTTCTACGCCCGTTCGTAACTTGAAAATCGACGTAAGTCAGAACGCATTCAACGCTAGGTCGTAAACCCGGTTTTTCGACATAAGACGGAAAATATATGCTAACGACTGAACAAGCGTGCATACTGGTTCATAAACATGCACAGAACTTTATTTACAAACGGTTAGCTCACACAGTGTACCCTACACATTCATCTAAAAACACATACCTGTACAGTATTTACTGTACAACAAGGTACACAACAAGGTAGAAACAGCACAGAAACAGCACAGAAAAGAAAATGTCCTTACTTTTATTGAAGGGGCGAAGCCAAGACTACGTCCTATCTCCGTTGGTGTTTCGCTCCTATCTGCACGTTTAATGATGTCGAGTTTTACCTCCATTGTAATCGCCTTTCTTTTCTTAGATGCGCTCCCATCCGAAAACTCTTCTTTTCGCTTTGGGGCCATTGGAAAGTTAACAAACACTTTACACTTTGAATACAGTACGAATCTGTATCAATTTGCCTTTGTCCTTGGGGGGACAGTACGCACCTGTAATCATCCAGCCCTGTAATTTTCCATCATCACGACCACAAAGGTACAGCCCCCCCCACTCCCCCCTTCCCTACTGTAAATTTCCGCTGTCCTGCCTGAGTTTTGATTTCTACAGGTACCGTATTTTTGGTGTAAAGTCACATAAACGCCATAACTCGAAGCAACGCTTTTCAACGGGAGCGCGTTCGTAAAGTCGAATCGCCGTAAGTCGAGACCGCCGTAAGTCGGGGACTACCTGTAATTTATAAAACAGTATCAAAGCAAAACATGTTCCAGTATCAAGTAATACGGTAAGTACAGAAGTATTAGTTATACAAAAAAACAGGTTGAACCAACTCAGTGTGTCTATAAAATGTTCCACATGTGCTGACAATGACACGTGCCCATGTCATGTATCATTGATGATATATGACATGGGCACATGCCATGGGGCACTTTTAAGTGGGTATACTGAAAGTTCCAAGCTTTTCTAGTGGGTATGCTCCGTATACCCACGTATCACATAAACTACACCACTGGTTACTTTGCTCCTGCGTCTCATGCAGCCTGATCCTGATCTTCTTGTGTCGACCTGTCTCCTGGTCCCTTGGTCTGACTCCCGGATCTCTTTTACAAATGCTGAGCTCCAGCCCTCTAACACAAACACTTATTCAGACCTGCACTGGCCTATCTGCTCAAACCTGTACATAAACACAATTACCATTTTTATTCTCGTCTCCTAATCCTTCTGGGTTCAGTTCGTTCATACATCAAAACACTCATTCAGGACATTCCTGCTATGACTTTTAGTATTTGTGCAATTTAATATTTTTGGTTCAAATTCAACTCACATTAACAGTTCAGTGATGAAATCTTCTCAGCCTGGTTTCAACGTCTTCAGCAGATTTCAGCAAAAATCATTCAGCAATAAGCATTCACTGTCCAGCAAGGTCCAGTCAGGTCATCTGGACAGGTCCTTGTTTTGTTGAGAGCCGTTTTGTCCACCATCCGAAGGGCTTCATCAGTCTGAGAAGTCACATACAAACTGTTTTCCCCAGCAAGCAGTACACTCCTACAGTGGACCAACCAGTTTGCTGGTGATAAGATGCTTTCACTCACATTCACATGGTGTTTTCACAGAAAATACAAATTCTCTGGATGCATTTTGATTTGAAATGTTGAGGACATGTGATATGTGTGAACCCATGGCTATTATGATCTCTTGCAGGTAAAAATGGTCAAGGTGAAAGTTCTTTATTGTCATTTGCACCACATGTGGTACACGTGGTGGAACGAAATTGTGTACACAGGGTCCCAGTTACATCCAACAAAAGTATAAATTGTAAAGAAAAACATTAATAAGATCTAAGATATGAACTAAGAAATATGCTAAACTAAGAACACACTAAAGTAGTACAAAAAACAATGTGCCAAACAACAGCAGCACGAACATGAGTCTGTGTGAGCAGATGAGTATGACTTCATTCAACTTTTATTTATACAGGTTAATCCCATTGAGCCTTGGGGACTCATTTACAAGAGAGACCTGAATGAACACAGCTCTAAATGGTAAATGGACTGTAGTACTTTTCAAGACACTCAAAACGCTTTACAGCACAATCTGTGCCCTCTTTTACGGTACCCATTCATACAGCACTCTACTAGATCTCTACAAAGAATAATGAGGGCTTTATCATGTTCATACACTGATGGGACACACATTGGAGGCATTTAGGGTTCTGTGTCTTGCCCAGGGACACTTCAGCATGTGACTGCTGGTGGAATAGAACCACCAATTCTCGTATTGGAAGACAACTGCTCTAACCACTCAGCCACAGCCGCCCTACTACTGGTTAATAAATACTGATACTAATGGCACTAGTTAATGAATCTTTTGGCCTGCCAGTGTGTCTCTGGTTCAGCGCAGGCGTCACACACTGGTTCCTGATATCCAGTTAGAGTTTTTGGAACCATATTGTATTTGTGGATTGTGAGTGTGTAAATCAGAAACCTTTGAAGGTATAATATCCTTATTTTATATCACGGGACCACAAATTTCCTCATACTCTTAAACTCTGGAGAATCATGTGACACTGGTTCCTTTCTATAGCTTCTCTTTTCTAATAAACTGCCATGAAAGACTGTTTGAATCATTGAGTCCACTTTTATTTGGAAAAGTCCACAACGAAAGCAGCATGAAAACCACACAGGGGGGTGAATGTGAAGTTCAAAGAGTGACGTTAGGCTCCAACAAGAAATACTCATTCAGCTCAGTGACTGTCAGCCTCGCTCTGGTGAAGAAAACCTGAAGCACAAGTGGGGGAGGGGAACGCCTGGAACAAGCAGGAATCCTGACATAGTCAGCGTTTCAACTCCAAATGAGTGGCAGAAGAAGATTCAACATGGACCATGCCACAGAGATGTGTTTTTACACTCAGTTTCCTGTCTCCAAACTTTGAGGATTCAAAGAACTTTTCTAGACGCTCTACTACTACAGGACAAAACTTAGAACCTAAATGTTGGTTTACAGAGTTCAGCACCCTGACAGCCTGAAGGATGAAGCAGTTCCATGGTTCTGGAGCATGTCTGGAGGCTCCAGTACCTTTATCTCCAAAGACAGGAAGTTAAAGAGGGAGTGTGAGAGGTGGGAGCTGTCATCACCAATGCTCATCTGCAGGTGAAGGAGCGCTGATCATCACACACACACACAGATGATTATTGTTTTTCCAGACTTCAAGTTGAACATACGTCTTCTGAATTTTTGTCATTTTTAAGCAGATTTGTAGTAAAAACTAACTTCTACAGTATTTCTTTTAATTGTGAATGCACAGGTGGCTCATCACCTGAGATAAGGTTGCTCACCTGTATCCTTAATAACCTGAAGTCTGAATTAATTTTTTTGAAGTTACATAGGCCAAAACCACCATGACCAAAAAACATCCACATTCACTCAACCTTTATTTAGGCAGGTTAATCCCATTGAGCCTCGAGGACTCATTTACAAGAGAGACCTGGTTTTAACAAGGAATGATGACAACAATGGACAACAAAGACAATGATAGATAATCATAAAGATAAAGATAAATCATAAACAAATTAAGAAGCACAAATGAAATAAAATGGTTAAAAAAAAAACATCTGGGTTGTAAGGAGGTGTAGAAAACTAAAAACAGGAACATGTCTGCATTGGTTTTTCCCAGGAACTTAACAGATGTTTGAAGCCACTTAG
>JARVGQ010000309.1:8306536-8318225 GCA_031762355.1 Hypsolebias martinsi
TTTATATATCCACATTTAAATAGATTGGATGGATGGGTGGATGGATGGATGGACGGATGATAGACGGACAGAATGGATAGGTGGGATGGACGGACAGACGAATGGACATTTTATTGTCCCCAAGGGGAATGCAAGCAAAATGCAAGCATCTTCTGAATTCTGGTTTAATGATAAAATATAATACATAATAAACATTAACATCAGGCACCCAATGTAAATGAATATTTAAAAAATGCACACAAAAACAAAAACTCTTGCACAGTTTTGGCTTGTTTTCAGGGTGCATTTTTCATACTTTTATATGTAGGAGACAAGGCTGTTAATATGTGGGAGGTATATCACTACATATACTGTACAAGGAACATAGATTTAAACATTAAAAAACTGGAAAGTCTGAGCAGATTTGTTTTGTTTTTGAACATGTTTGCATTGCTTTAAGTTTTACTAGAAGAAGTAGAAAGTTTGTGACGAGTGAAGAAATGGGCAGGACATATAATAGGAGTGAGAAAGACCTGCTCTTATTTCTTTGAGATTCAATACTGTATTATTTTGTCAAATATTTTTTGACTTATTTCCATTTTTCTAACCCAAATATATAGTAAACATATTTATTAAAAAGCTCATTAAACCGTGAGCTTTTTTAATAGGAGTAAATCCACATACAGGTAAAACAACTTTGGGTTTGTCACATTTATTTTGTTAAAAAGTTGATTCTTGTCTGTCGGAGAAAAAGCCTGATATTTTAAACATGAACAATAAATAAGCTTTAAATCAATTTTGACATGTAATGATTGTGTCAACTTAAGTCAAGGTCAACTTCAAGTATCTTTGTTGTCATTTGCATCACATGTGGTACATGAGGTGGAACAAAATTGTGTACACAGGGTCCCAGTTACATCCAACAATAGCGCAAATATGAAGTGCAATCCAGCAAATTAACGTGTAATTAAATTAAATCATTACAGCCTGGTTCTGGCTCTACTAAAAGTTTCCTCTGGTTAAACACAGTCATTTCTCTCTACTGTCGCCCACCACTCTGCTCGTTCCGGAGGAATGAGTTTAGATTGGATTTGAATCTGAATCTGTCATCATGCAACTGAATTTGATTTGTTAACATGGCTTACCGTGATGTCAAATTTCTTTAAAAACTCAGGGTGCTAATCTGGAACGTTTCCTGCATGTGTCCAGCCAGAGATGATTTGATTCACAGGAATCCGTCCAGAAGACCTGACTTAACGTTGATAGATTTTTCTACCTGGATTATTGAGCATGCATCAGGACGGTTTGCTTCATAGTTTTCGCAAGAGGTAAAGTATCAAACTTGTTGAAGGCTTATGTGTATTATATTGTTGTATAGTTTTTATGCTACTAGTGCATAGTGTGTTTTTAATGTTTTTTCTTAGTTCATATCTTACGGCTCATGCTGACCAGAAGAAGTTCAAACACTGGGGTCAAGTTGCGTCAGGAGCAGAATTAACACTGAAGTTTTACTGTGACCGCAACTTTTATTTTGTTCCTTTAATTAATTAATCGTTGTGTTCACGCTGCAGCTGAGGGTCATGCACATATAGGTATCAGACACACCCATTGTGCATATTTGTCCACGTTTGACACGTTTTTCCACAGTTGCAGTGTCCGTGCACTCTTTTCCTGAACGGAGAATGTTCATGCAGCTGAATCTGGCTTAAGAACATCAACGCAACAATCCATCCATTTTAAAGCGGTTTGTCCCAGAGGTTAGCGCTCCCTTGAATTTCTGCTGGTTAATCCTCACCGCAGGGCAGCTTTTCTGCTCTTCTTTTAGATAAGGTTCTAATGTGCTCCTCTTTCTGACCTGCAGAAGTGCACAGGAACAATGCAACATGCATTCCCTCCCCAAAAGCATCATATGTTCACATTCATGCAGAGCTATTAAACAACTCAACCATGACCCAGTCAATAACTCAGTTACTCATTTATAACATATTTGGTCTGAGTTCACATATTTTTAGCTAAGCGAGAAAAAAATATATACTTTTTTAATGTTTTAGTATGAAAGAACAACAACAAGGCCACTTTTAGTGCCATTTGTTTGTCTGTTAGCAAAATAGCTGATAAACAAGAGGATAGGAGCTGGATCAGTTTGTAAGTATTTTTTACTTATAGGATATTATTTGGTCATGTAAAGATTCACCTAAAACATTTTGTTGTTTATTTCATTAGAATGTTTACTCTTATTGTTGTGAACATTTGTTTTATGAAACTTTGTTGCCAGTTTTGGCTGCAGCATCTTGCAAATGAGATTTTTTTTAATCTCACTGAGTTTCTCCTGGTAAAGTACAGGATTAATAATAGATTTTAATGAAACTGTCAGAAAATAGTTATTGTATGAACATCTACAAGTGATGAATATTTAAAGTGCTTTTCTTTTCAGCTGAAAAATTAATTAGCAGTGGTGTCTGTAGTGAGTAATGTTTACTCCTCTAATCAAATATAAATCTGTTTATTGACAATAAAAGCTGGCAGAACAAATACCTGCATGGATGACAGATTTAGGGAGCAAAACAAAACTGAATGTAGCTTGGTGCCATCCACCTGCTCCTGTTGGATGGCTCAGGCTGGATGCTTGTCTTTGAAAATAAAATACCAATTATAACTCTAGGCTGCAGTTTAATTACACATCAGAGCCTGCCCGGTGCTGTCACTTAAATTCAATCTGTGGTAGAAGGGCAGTGGAAATGCAGAGCTCATTTTTCAGGATCTTGTCAAATCTCCTGAGGTAAATATCACATGTTCATGTGTGTGTGGCAGTTTTCTGTGCAGATATTCGGCACAATCTTTTAAAAGTTTCTGTTGGGACATAAAATATTTCCTACTGCATGACGGCTTGAGAAAAAAAAAAAAAAAACATACAGGGAAATGAGACTGCAGATTGATTTAAAACTTCACAATAGAAAATTTGTATTTATTTTTTGGGCAGTTCTGGGTTTGGGTTCTGTTTATTGCATTTATGATTCAATGCAATAAAATAAACAAATTTAAAAGGTAAGAGATCATTGTAATACTTGGTTTATTTACATAATGGCTTTAATTGCTGGATGTCCGGCCCCTGAGCTGCTGGCTTTCAGTAACTTTAGCCCCCTGAGCAGTATAGTTGAGCAGCCCTGCTTTAGACGGTGAAATACAGTTTATTCCATTTCCAAAATCTAAACTGAGTCTGGAAAAAATGTAAAAGACGATAAAACCCCGCGGTCGACCCCATGAGCAGCGAATACAGAGTGATAAACAGGAAGTACCGCATGTTCATCTGTACGAAGCTAACTGCAGGTATCATCTTTTATCTGTCATAATTACATTGTACAGTATGCTTAATTTAAAGGTAAATGCTTAAAGCTAGTTGTGTTTTGTTTTTTGCATTTTTGTATGTTGCAAATTCTGGTTGCATAAGTTTAGTCTTTATTTGTTATGATCACTTAACAAAGAACTGATTTTGTACAGTGTTTATTAGATTGTGTAATATAAAGCAAAGCACTACCTCTGTAGCGTCTTAGCTAGCACGTCTGCATTACATGCCGCTAGCTTAGTGCTATTTCTTTTGTGCCGAGCTCTCTAAAATAGTTATTGAATAAAGTGTTTACTTATGGAGGTAAACAGAGACATTTAACAGCCTGTTAAAATACACCATGTTATTCAAGACAAGAGCCATTGTAAACACTGGGGGCTAAGCACCCCGTTAAGGTCAGATTTTAGAATCGCCCCTGGCTGTAGCAATAAAAGATTCCTCACTTTAGAAAATCAGCCATAACTTTATAAATCATATTAACTAAGACCTGTTGTTTATTTCTCATCCTTAAAATAACACAAAAACATCATTGGCAAATATCTAATATAAATAAGAAGTTCCCATAAAACCTTGACTAAAATCTGATAACGAGTGTAATTAATCCAAAATCACTGCATTACATGTGACTAACATTACCCGGTCAGTTGGTACTTCTCAATATGAAATACGATATTATATTTATTTCAATAAACACTAAATAATTTATTTGGTACATTAACAAGTATTTCACTGAAAAAGTGTAAAGATTGGACATTTGAAACCATAAAAGAACATTTTAAATAATATTATTAAACAACAATTAGCCTATAGGCTGTGGGTGAGTACTGAAGATTGTGCAATAGCAGTTCTACAGCAGAGTTCCCAAAATTTATATCCAAAGTTCACTTAAACCAATATACATTTATATGTATGTGCATTATTAGTGAATTTAAGTGGCTATAGCTTTTGACAAGATAAAAAAAAAACACATACATCTTAATTACTTTTCTTACATTAACAAAATTTGAATGTATTTGTCTTCACACAAAAAAATGAACAATTTAAATAAACAGAACTTAAAGGCAACAATAAACTGTCACATCATACTGACAGATAAAACTTTAAATTTAGAATAACCCGGTGCGAAAAATGTCACCATCAGTCCTCAATGAACTGCCAAAACCTTAACACTAAAAACGACATTAAACAAAACATCTTGTCTAAATGTTAAAGGCCAAATGAGGTCTTTACATTTATTGCTGAGTATGCACTGAGACGGGCACCAAATAAATGCATATTTCTGTATCTGCTCATCTTTGAAAACTGTTCTGTGAATCTGCCTTACTTTCTTTGCACATTTATAAAAAACTCCATGGCGATGTGACACCGTGACACTGATGGAGGCTGAAGCTTCAACCTGCTGCAGGTCTGACCCTTTTGTCTTTACGCAGCAGGAGTAAACAGACTCAGACAGACCGTGATGTGAAGAGTGGCATCTTTTATCGCTGTTACTGCAGCTACACTGTGCATTTACAGTTCAACCGTTTATGGCCCATGCACTATTTATTATTGTACACATTCCCTGATGCATGCTCAATTATCCAGGTAGAAAAATCTAAAAAAGCTACGTCTGGTCCTCTGGACATGTCCAGAGGACCAGACGTAGCTTTTTTAGATATTGTACACATTCTTCTTAAAAGGAGCCACACACTCTTCATTACATTGTACCAATGCATTTCTAAACAAAACGACATGTGGTCTGAGTCAGGATTGACGTTGTTTGGGCTGGATCTGGACCAAACTGTATTTTGAGAATCATTGTTCTACTTCAATGTAATTGTTAAAAAAAAAAAAAAAAAAGCACAACGAATGTTGCAATAAAAACACTATACGGAGAAGTCTTCATTCACTAAAAAGGAGCAAACTGAACCTTTTTTTTTAATTTTTAATCAAAGTTCACTTTTAAGAAAAAGGCTCAAAAAGAGATGGCTGTTAAAAAATGCTCTTTACTTTAATTCAACCTGTTTTTATACAGGTTAACCCCATTGAGCCTCGGGGACTCATTGACAAAGAGACCTGATATAGTGATGACAACAGTAGACAATCATACAAGAATGCATACAAATTGAGAACAAGTGAAAGAAAATGGCATTAAAAAACTGCTAGGTTGTAAGAGGATGTAGAAAATTAAAAACAGGAACATGTCTGCACTGGTTTATGCCAGGAACTTAGCAGATGCTTAAAACCACTTAGAGAGGTCAAGGTCGAGAGCTTCAGATATTTTTGCAAGATTTTCCAGGAAACAGGAGCGGAGTAGAAATGTATTTGAAAAGGGCAACATAAACACCACATCAGCTATGCCCAGATGTACTGAAAATGCTGCTTTTTATCTGTTATGCTTGCTGTTTGCTACTGCTAAGTCATAATGTCCATCCATATCGCCATTATATTGAAACTGCTTATTTCTTTCAGGTCACTGGGGTCACTAGCACCCATGTCCATCAACCACTGTGCGAAAGGCGGGGTGCACCCTGGACAGGTCTCCAGTCCATCACAGAGCCACATAGAGACAAAGACAAACAACCATTCACTCTCTCACTCACACCTAGAGACAATTTAGAGTTACCATTCACCCTAACATGCATGTTTTTGGTCTGCGGGAGGAAATCTGAGTATCTGGAGAAAACCCATGCATGCACAGAGAGAACCTGCAAATTCCACCCAGAAAGGCCCCTGACTGGGATTTGAACCGACGAGCTGCTCGCTGAGAGATGGCAGCTCTACCAACTGCGCCACTGTGCTGCCAAGTCACAGTGTGTTTAGTATTTTTAATACATTAGATTAGTGGTTCTAATTCATTTATTTATTTATTTTATTTTTTTAAATATGACCCACAATAACAAATAATGCATTTTTGGTTGACAACCTCCAAATGATGGTGGCTGTGGCTGTGTGGTTAGAGCAGTCGTCCTCCAATGCAAGATCTGGAGGTCAATTCCACATCAGCCACATGCCAAAGTGTCCATGGGCAAGACACTGATGGAACATCAGAGGCAATGAGGGGTTCAGTGTATGAATGTGATAAAGCACTGATTATTCTTTGTAAAAATATAAAGTAGAGTGCTATGTGAGTGGGTAAATGACGACATAGATTATGTCTTTGAGTGTCTTGATAAGATAGAAAGGAGCTATATAAATACAGACCATTTACCAAATTAGCCTTTTGTGACTCACAGGACTCCCAAACCAACATCTGATACTGCAGTAGAGCACGGTGTAGATCATATAATTTAATGTTCAAGGTTCTTTATTGTCCTTGGCATCACATGTGGTACATGAGGTGAAAAGAAATTATGGACCCAAGGACCCAGTTATACCCCAAAATTTGCAAAAATATAAAAGAAACAGTAGCCCCCTATACAATGATCTAAGATATACACTAAACACTAACAATGTGAAATAATACAGAGTATTAAACAGCCAACTTTATGTGGTTTGTTGACTCATCTGGGCGCAGAATGGTCAAATAAATAATAAAGTTAAACCATTTACCAGTTGTTTTATTGTAAAGCCAACTTTAGAGAAAAATGTTTTAAAAACAACGCTCAAGCTGACATCAAACTATGATAAGAAAAATGAATTACTGGCACAAAATTGATTAAATAAAAAAAAACTGACTTAAAATAAATAAATAAATAAATAAATAAATAAATAAATAAGTGCATGGGCGACCCCTGACCTAAATCTCGTTAAATACTTTTGGCTGGTCCTGCTGAAAATCTGAAGAAAAGAAAAAAAAAAAAAAGATCAAAATCTCCACCTTCTAGCCTTTTGAAAGAAATAACGAGTCCCACTGTGTAAACAAACAAACTAAATTCAACTTTGCAAACTTTTATTTTTATCATTACAAAGCAAAAAAAAAAAAAAAAAACAGTGAGGAATTAAATTATTAGCTGGCGTTCAAGGGCAAGCGTTCTGTCAGTGAAATAAAAGAATACGCACTAAAAAGATGAAAGAAAAAAAGAGAACTTAAAAAGAAAAAGTTTCTTCAGAGTATAATTTGATTAACAACATTTTGTGATAAAAGCATAAACGCTGAAACATGTTCTTTAAACGCCATCAGAGGGGAAATAATTAGGATTTATTTCATCTGTTCATTATTCTGTTTGAATAAATAGCATGGATATGGTTAAAACAAGAGAACTGGGAGCACTGCGCTGCTCCCAGTTCACACATGAAAGAATCAGACTCCAGCAGGGTGTGAAGTGCTCTTTCTCTTTTCTTTGAATTTTGTATGGATTCATAAGAAACTGAAAATCATGCAGCAGGTCTGCACTTTATCACAAAAACTCCTCTCAGTCTCTGTTTATACCAAGTAACAGAACCAAAAGACGGAATTGGAAATCCCCTCGGTCTCTTCGTCCACACATACATTTTGTGAGCCTGACAACTTGAAAAATAAGTGAGTACTGTCCGAGTACCTCACAGGTATTCACAGAGTACCAACTTCCATTTGTGGTTTCATCTAGGCCAGGGGTCTGCAACCTGCGGCTCTAGAGCCACATGCAGCTCTTCGGTCCCTCAGCAGCGGCTCTTTCAAGCTTTGACCAAAACTAACATAACAACAAAACAAACAAACAAGCAAACAAACAAAAATATGTTTCCTGCCATTTCCTCCCTATTCCAAATATGTGCATATACAAGGAGTAAATAATACTCACTTTAACTTTATTTTTTGATAAAACTGAATCTCGCTTCAGTAAAATAATAATAATTAAAAAAATAAAAATAAACTGCCTGCACCATTCATTGTTTTAGTTTTTTTTTTTAAATTGGCAAAATAATATACTGTACATATTTGATTTCTTTAAAATAATCCAGTCTTTTGTGATAGATTTTTAATCTTACCAGGGTGTCCCCCACCTCTTGCACAGTGACTGCTGGATATAGGCACCAGTGACCCCCGTGACCCCAAAAAAGAAGAAGCGAGTAAAGATAATGGATGGATGGATGACGGATGGAATTCAGTATTTATTTTTGTCACAAACTGTAAACATATCAATAAATGTTAAAAATCATTGGATGTTTTTAGTTTTATAATTTCACACCTACTGGCCAAAAAAGACCCCCTCTAACAAATTTAAGCTGGCCCATGGACCACCAGTTGATAACAATTGTAACAGGCTTTGAAGCTCTGGACACATTGAATTTAATGAACAAAATGGCTCTTTTGATCATAAAGTTATAGACCCCTGCTCTAGACATAAGGATGGTTTGTTTTCTAAATGTGGTTTGCCACATAAAGTATGGTCAAAGCTTAATCTGTGATGAACATGTCGACCACTGGCCACCCTTCGGCAATTCCATTGCACCGGGGCGGTGGATAAAGTTGCTCCCTCCACCTGCCAGGATCTGTCACTCTGCTCTTGGAATAAAAAAAAAAAAAAAAAAAACAACCACAGTGTAACTCCTACCCACTTGAACATCTTGCATTAAGGTTTACTTGCATTCAATTCCAGTCCAGAAAATCACACATTTAAAAAAAATAAATAAAGAAAACTACAAACATTCACTACTCAAATCCTTTAGCGACAGTGGACAACGACACACAGCTTGTTCTTTCTTCCACAATTCCTCCCCTACCCTCAACACATAATCTCTCTTTGTGTTTTCTTGCTCTTTACAGTGAATAGGTTTGATCTGAGCTCGCTCAAGGGAAAGCAGATATTCTGTATGCATGAAAACACTACAACCTTTTGTTTTCTGCACAAGCCTTCAGTCTGGTAACACCAGCCCACAGTGTTGGGTTACGAGCCACAAAGGATTTCCTCAGTATGACCCAGGATGACTACAAGTTTCCACTTCAGGATTGTGCAAATCGTGGGATAGAGGGTTGCCTGACTGGCTCACAGTTACTTCCTGCAGACTCTTAAACCAACCTATGATCGTAAAAAAAAAAAAGCTGTAGTGATGCATCTTCCACATCAGCTCTCAAGCTGGTAAAAAAACATAGTACAGTAGTAGATCCATTTAAGATGATGCCTCTTAACTTATGGATGAGTTTTATACGTGCTCAGTGCTTGCACAATTGTAAAAAATAGCATTTAGAATTGCAGTATTATTCATGAGCTGCAGAGTTGGAGATCTTTTGCTAACAGGTCTGAACTGTGTTAGGTAAAATCATTAGAAAATTAAAGGCCTAGCATTGCCTGATGTAATGCATACCACCCGCTGCTTTTAATGCCAACATTTGATACTGAAATCTTCTCATGCTGAAAACAAGTTTGTCTTAAGCACATTTTCATGAAGCATCGTGAGATCTCGAGATGTGTTAGCAGTCTGGTTATATCAGAGGATGACTCATCAACGACTGCACAAAATGTAGCTAAATATTAGTAAAAGTGAAGTCAACTAGAACTGGGTTGACTCCCCATGTTAATGGATTTTAGATGTGCAGGCTGTGATTATTTTCAGTTTCATTAAAATATGTCCATTTGTTTATGAGATATTTTGCTAACAGATAAGACAAATTGATGTAAAAATGCATTGCAAGTGTTTTAAGTACAAATATTGCACATTGATGTTGCGCTCAAAGCATGTGTAGGGGATATTGTTTGGCTACTACTACAACAAATTTCAGCTTTATCTGTAACACTGATGTAGATAATAGCTCTTTTTGTGTGTTTTAAGGTCTGTTGATTGTGGCAGCCATTTAGAAATTTGTTTTACCTCCACATGTTACCTGTTATAGATGTACACTCCAAAACTCCCTTCTGAAAGTTTCATATTAATCTGCCCAGTATTTTACGACATGTTTAGCTAATAAATGAATTAGACTTCAATACTTAATGGGGGTGGGGGGTGGGGGGGGGGGCACAGCTCAGTCAGTTACTGGTTAGAGCCCATGTTGGGAATGACTCTCAGCCACTTCCATTTCAAATTTGAAATTAATATACTGTATATCAAATTGGCTATTACAGACATTGTAGTTTGCTAATAAGGTTGTCTAATTGTGGCAACCAGATGCCAAACCAAAAACAAATGCACCCACACAAACAGGAAAATAAAATATAATTAATTTGCCTTTTATGGCAGGTGATAATAATGATCTGTTATTTTCTTCCAATAAAAATAATTTAGAGTAAAATCATAAATATATGTGAACCTTGCCATGGGTGTCTTTTGTTATACAGACAAAGCTGCATTTTTAACTTCTCCTTTGAAGCTTATAGATTTTCCAGGATTTAATCATCCACTCTGTGTGTTACGTTTGGTGTTTTATTATTATTATTATTATTTTTTTAACGGCACCCATTAGTAAGAGCTGAGCTCACACCTCCCTCAGATCCCATTTGAAGTATTCCAGAAAGGATCAAGTTTCAGTAAAGAGCTTCTTCTTCCATCTCTACATGTTGCCACTAATGACAGAGATGAGAAGTGTCAGGGCAATATTCCCCACCCTGCTTCGGCAGAATTAGCATTAGCATAATGGGTTTTTTAACACTGCACCTTGGTGCCATGGGGCCCCGTGGAAGCCAACTGTCCAGGGCCATTAGTGGCTAACTGGCAGCCAGCCAGGGCTCACATATCAATTCAAAGCAAAAGAAACAGCAAATGGTGTGGCCTGGCAAAAAGGTCAGTGATTTCTTTTTTTTTAATGATGACACTGCCTCTAAAAAGTTTTAATCATCCAAGAAAAACAATAAGAAACAGAACCAAAACAAAATTATGTTGCTCCATAAAATTTCAAGTGTATCACTATTTGAAACAATGCATTCCAGAGTTTGGGACAAAACCTTTTAGTTTTGAGAAATACCCGAGTTGTAACCGTTTCCATCAAACTTTATTACATTTATATTTACAACATTGTTTATGTTCTTGTGCAACATTGCACGATCTGATGCTCAAAGTATGTGATGTGAATTACTCTTATGTACTACCACATAAAAGTTTAGATCAATATCAGTTCAAGTGATTGAACTACAGGTTTTCAAAGCAGTTTTTCTTCAGTGGACAGAGACAACCATCTTCAATCATGAAAGTAATATGATCCACTTGTAGTTGGGCATCCACTGGTTAGTTTGTGCAAGATTCTTTAAATTTTATCTGATTATTTATTCCATAATATGAAAGCCAACAGTTACACAAACAGACAAATACTATATACAGGCTGTCCTCGACTTACGAATGAGTTCCGTTCCTACGCACCGTTCTTAACCCGATTTTGACGTAAGTCGCATACCACACGAGCCGACACTTACACACGTACATGTACTGTACTGTACAGTTACCAAGCACTTCGCCTATCCTTACACAGTACCCTACATAATGATCAAAAAACACATACATGTACAGTACTGTACATTTTGATGAATAAAATACATTTTA
>JARVGQ010000309.1:8418340-8430137 GCA_031762355.1 Hypsolebias martinsi
TCTGATGACCTCATTCCTGATCTTATCCATCCTTGTCACTCCTAAGGAGAACCTCAGCATCTTCATTTCTGCCACTTTCCGTTCTTTCTCCTGTTTTTTTTTTGCAGATGAGTGAGGATTGAAAGATTAAATGAACTTGATGCAACATTATTATTCCCACATTTGCCTAAATAAAACTAAAATAAACTAAAATTATTTACTCTGCCATGATTTAAATAGTGATCAAACTTAAGCTAGGTAGATCAATACATGTCTTAAATTGAATTTACAATATTATGACAATACAAAGCAATTTAAATTCAACCTTTATTTGTACAGGTTAGTCTAATTGAGCCTCAAGGACTCATTTACAATTAACATTTGATTATAATAAAGAATGATGACAGCAGTAGGCAATCTTTAAAAAAGGCATACAAATTGAAAAAAAATAAAATAAATGGAAGAAAATGAGGTGGGGAAAAAATGCTCTATTATAAAGTGATATAAAAAAAATAAAATAAAACAGGAACATGTCTGCATTGGTTTTTGCCATGAACTTAGCAGGTGTTTAAAGCCACTTAGAGAGGTCAAGGTTGAGAGTTTCAGATATTTTTGCAAGATATTCCAGGAAACAGGAGCAGAGTAGGAGAAGGCCCTTTTGCTAAGTTCAGTCCTCACTGAGTGGACACTGCAGGTAACAGTTTTCTGAGAGTGCACGCTGTAGCTGCACTCACACAGTGACATATAGGAGGAGATGTTTGAAGGCAGCAGACCAAGAAGTGATTTAAAGATGAAAATGTACCAGTGAGAGAGTCTGTGTGAAGTTAGTGATGACCAATTAGCCAGTGAATAAAAGGTGCAATGATGAGTATGGTAGTTACAGCTGGTCATTAATCTTAGTGCACCATGACAGACAGCATCCAACATCTGCAAGGTGCTTGTAGGGGCCTTCATGTAAAAATGTCACCATAGTCAATTAAGGGAAGGAAAGTTGCAGCAAACGACCAGCAAAAGTCTGATGGCAGCAAAAGGACAGTGAAAGAAAAATACAAATTTAAAATGTACACAGAAAAAAAAAAAGACAGGGCATGAGGCATATGACAGACTGCAGATGAGTGAGGATTGAACGATTAAATGAACTTGAGCAGATGAGTGAAGTGGAGACATCTGACTTGATGACAACAGGAAACAGGGGCAGGGCCGGCCCGGTCAGTGAAGACTGACCATGCTAAAGTTCTGAGAAGGGTTGGAAAACGCAGAAAGGCAAAAGGAAATTACAGAAACTAAAAATCTGTAGGAATATATGTGAATAATAAACCTCACAATAGAAAAGTAAAAACTGAAAAACATAGATCATGACACACTCTGCCTACTTTCATGCGTTAAAATATATTTTTTTCACACTCACAAAAATGGTACAATAAATTGTACTTTTACTAAACCTGTACATAGGAGCTCTAAACATGTGCATACAGATATTAATAAAACATGTAATCATCACAGGGAACACTCTTTCTCTTTAATTTGCTGCTAATTAAGCCCTGGCAAGCCAGCAGCAGAAAGACTTTGTAACATCCCTTTAGTGATTTTTGTTGTTGTTGTTGTTCTGCCAGCATAAAAAAAAATGCTTTCCCAGTACTCTTGGATGGACACAACGTTTCCAATTCATTATAAATTTGATTTGCATGTTTTGCAAATAGCCAAAAGGGACTATGAAGGAAATACTTCACAATATGATCTCACTTTTGCTTTTTAAATGTCCAGAAGTAAGAGTTAAGTGCAGGTATGTATAAATTTAGACATACAGTATTTTATAAATATAACCACCTGGCTACTGTCATAGTGGTCCAGCCACAGGGGGTAGAGGGATTCAGTTTTGGTGGTCCAGCTGTGGTCCTTCTGGTGTCATCGTGCCATGATCTTCAGCTCTCACTGGAGCAGTTTGCAGCAGAGTGTGAAACAGCTGAGATGAGAATCAGCATCTCCAAATCTGAGGCCATGTTCCTCAATCGGAACAGCAGGGAATGCTCTCTTTGAGTTGAGGGTGAGGTTCTGCCTCAAGTGACAAAGTTCAGGTATTTCTGGGTTTTGTTCACATGTGAGTTAATAATGGAGCGTGAGACTGACAGACTGAATTGGTGAAGCTTCTGCAGTATTGCAGACTCTGTGACGGTCCATTGTGGTGAAGAGGGAGCTGAGCTGTAAGGCAAAGCGCTCCGTTTACTGACTGGTCTATGTTCCTACCCTCGCCCTATGTTCATGCACTTTGGGTATTGACCAAAATAATGAGACTGTGTATACAGGTGGTTGAAATGTGTTTGTTGTCTACTGCATTTGTGGTTCAACTTGCAATCAGATATGGGTTGTCTAAACTGGGTTTAATAGCCAACTTTGCATATCAGACTTGGTAGATTTTTTTTTTTAGGAAAAAAGGACTTGAACATAAGTGTCCTTTATATACAATGATACATGGTCTATATGAATGGAAAATATGCTTAGTTTGTGAGTTTTAGTTTCTCATTTATTTGTACCTTTATATTTAACCAGGCAAATCCCATTAAGATCACATATCTCTTATGCAAGGAATGCCTGAACCTGAAGGCTACAAAACAAGCATATTTTTGGACTGTAGGATGAAACTAGAGTAATTCCTGGGTCTTTCCCAGGGTATTGTAGACCCTGGTAGTGTCTCCCAAGATAGATTGATGCTAAGTGACAGGCCAGACAAAGAGTGATTCATAATTCTCGTACTGACAGAAATTTCAAGGAGTTCAATGTCCCCCACTCGAACATGGGTTATCAAGGCCTGGGGCAGAAGATCATTGGGTTTAACCCTGGCTTACCAAAGCTTGCTCAACTTAAGCAAAATTCTAAATAAACAATACCACATCACAATCCAAAAGTCTGTTTCTCTATGTTACATTTAAATAGGGGGTGGCTGTGGATGAGTGGTTAGAGCAGTCGTCCTCCAATACAAAAGTTTGATTCCACCAGCAGTCACAGGTCGAAGTGTTTCTAGGCAAGACACTAAACCCCTCATTGCCTCCGATGCGTGTCCCATTGATGTATGCATGTGATAAAACACTGATTATTCTTTGTAAAGACATAGTAGAGTGCTGTATGAATGGGTAAATGAGTGCACAGATTGTAAAGATGGAAAAGTGCTATATAAGTACTGTACAGTCCATTTGCCATTTAAATTTATGTTTTATTTTAGTGTCTGGTGACTGAAAAATCAAACACAAAATTTTAACAAATATACAACTAAATGGGGGAAAACACGCCTTCAAATACATGACTGTATAAAAAAAAACAACAAAAACAAACAAACAAACAAAAACAAGTGTGGATTAAATTCCACTTTCTAATGTCTTAAGTTAAATAAAATCCACAAACAGATAAGTCACAACAAAACATTGCATAACAAAGCCTTAATATTCATTATATGGTACCAAATTGGTCCCTTATTGACTAAGCTGTTGAGACTAATATAAAGCAAATTATATTATATTGTGTACCACAGTAAATGATGGGCACGGTGTATGGTGGGAGATGTAGTCAAGTTCAGTGATGCACCTGAGGCTTAAAACTCTAAAGAAGTCAACCTAACAGATGTTGCATGCAGAGGGAACAACCCTCTTCTCCCATTCACCTCTTTTCTCTTCCCACTTCTCCTTGTGATGTAAGATCCCCCTGGCATTTTCCTCCCTCCGCCTGGAAATTCATAAACATCGTCCTTGTAACTTATTTCTCCCTAAACTCCTTTCAACCATCTGCTATGGAGCAGGTCATGTACTGAGCAGAGGAGAGAAGAAAACTGAGGAGGAAGGCAGAGGCAAAAGAGACATGCCTAATGGGCTCTGAACTGCACTCGTAGGCATTAGGGACTTCCAACAAAAGCTGACGTCCCGTGTTGCTTGACAACAACAGAAGTACATCACAACAGCCCTAACTGACAGTTTGCCAGTGCCAGATTTTATTTGCTAACAAGCACATCAAGTTCCCATTAATATCCTTGTAGACAGACAGTGTGAGGTCTGAAAGAATGAGATTCAAGACAGACTCATAAAAGTTACATCAGATAAGGTGATGCAGCCCATTGAACCATAGCCATATTGGGAGCAACTTCAGCTTTCAATTCAAAGTAATAGACAGGCAAACGTTCGGGGGGGGGGGGGGATATCTTGAGTGTTCTGTCCTGATCAGTATTCAGGAGAGCAGTGACTCTCTATTATCCTCTAAAAATACTTCAAATAGATGGATGTCTATCTGAACTTTTCCCCATGCCACTTCTTTCTTCTCACTTCTGCCTCAAAATATTCCATCTTAGCCTCCCTTATTCGTTTTTACTTTTTTTTTTTACCAATTGCCATCCATTCCAACAGACATCCACTCTTTCCCTCGCATCCTGCTCTACCTTTTTCCTTTGCCCAACAGCCTTATCTCTACCCCACCAGACCACCGCACATTGTTTTGCACACTAAACAACACACAAACCAGCACCCGTTCTTAATGCTGTTCACAGCATCTGTCTCTTCAGTTCCAGTGGAGTACCCATATAGAGAGCTGTCATGGCCTGAGAACTGCTGATCTCTGTTCCATCATATTGCCCTGCCAATGCTGTTATCTTTCATTTTGTCCGAGTGGAATCCAGTTTCATTTTTGCCATTAATGATTAACGAAACAGAGGTTTAGAGGTGGGTGTGGGCAGATAGTAGCCCTGAGGGCTTTATCTGATTCAGCTTTCAGTGTGAGTCTAATGGCATCTTAGCACGTTCTCTGGATTTTTGCAGAAATGCTTTTGAATAAGCATGCTCATTAATCAAATTTATGTTTTCTGTATATGCACTTCTTTATCTTGTTTTTAATAGACTGCATAAACTGAGTTCTGCTTAATCTTGTCATAAATAACATTTGTATAAGAATGAAAAGAAGACATAAAGGTCAAGTTTAACAAGGTTTAGTCTGGTCATCTGGATGGGTTCTATTTTGTTGAAACATTACATATTTTATCCAAAATACTACTTCATACTGGGGAGCTGTAAGCAAACACAAGGCCTAGCATACACAATCTGATGCTAAAGAGTCAACTTATGGTCACATGGTTGTGGGGCATTTGTTTTCGCACATCTTTCATATACATCCGACCCTGGTGTAGAGCTCCCACTGCAGTATATGTCACTGCATGGGTTTCTTCCCACCGAAGTCTCCACTCCATAGCTTCATCTGTTGTTGGGCCACAAATCTATCATGAAGAAAGTGCCACACTTTTCAGCAGGCAGACTTCTCCATACACAATGTTTGAACAGTCTCCATCCAGGAGTTTTTTTTGGCCATTTGACAAGTTTAGTGTGTTGGAAGAGTTGTACAGCTGAATGTCTGGGCGCTTCTCCGCATTGACAAACACCCACAAACTTCTGACCAATCACATACACCTTGGTGCATACTACTGTGAGAAAAAAAGTTTGGCCTAAACCTTGTGTTGAGAAGGGGTGGGTGAAGAGTTTGCTGGTGACAGCTAAAACCAGTTGTTCACGTGCAAAAGGAGGACCATCAGTCTAATTATTGATTGTTAGTGCCCCGATGGCCACTTGCTATTCACAGACGGCGGAGTGATGCAAGAAGAGCATTGTAAAAGAGGGACAGTTGAACATGGAGGCTTCCTCCATGTTTAAAGATGGATGAGTTATCTTCACAAAGATGGCTTCCTCTAGCCCTCTCATGATCCAATGATTCTCTCTATCACAGATGTGCACATCTCCATCCCTGAAAGAGTGACCGCTGGCCTGGGCAGTGGCAGCTGGCTCATGGAGGCAGGTGATTAAAAAATATATAATGGTCAAATAAAGCTGTAAAAAACTAAAATCATTTACCCCACACAGCAGTTCATCTTAATAAATAATCACTTTTTGACTGAGATTGATGTAGGCAGCATGGTGGCACAGCTGGTAAAGCTGCCACCTCTCAGCGAGAAGGTTGCCCTGGTTCAAATCTCAACCCGAGTCCCTTTTGGGTGGAGTTTGCATGTTCTCTCCGTGCATGTGTGGGTTTTCTCCGCTTAATCTGGTTTCCTCCCACAGTCCAAAAACATGCACGTTAGGCTGATTGGTAACTAAAGTGTCCCTTGGTGTGAGTGAGAGAGTGAATGGATGTTTGTCTCATTTGTCTCTGTGTCCCCGTGATGGACAGGAGACCTGTCCAGGGTGTGCCCTGCCTCTTGTACAGTGATGGCTGGACATGGGCACCAGTGACCACCGCAACCCAAAAAGGAAAAAAGGGGTTAAGTCTAATGAACGGATGGATGAATTTGCTGTGTACTGTTTTTTTATGTGTAATTTTCAACAATTTTGAAAATTTTAGGTGAATTTTGAAATTATTTTCAGTGGCTTTTCCTGACATTTATTGCTTGTTTACTGTTATGGGGCAGAACTGTTCAACCACCTTGTTTCATCAAGCGGATCTGGACATGCTCCCAGTGATTCAGACAATGTCAATGTCATTTTTATCTATATAGCACATTTAAAAACAACATTGTTGACCAAAGTGCTTCACAAACAGAAAATCTAGCAATATAATATATGCAATATTAAATATTAAAACAAGTATCTGCTAAAAATCAAACATAAAAATAGCACACCTAAGAGGTTTTGATGGAACTCAAACTGGACTTTAATTAAAAGCCAGTGTAAAAAGTGAATATTAAGGTGGGATTTAAAGAACAGTACAGACTCTGCAGAACTAATGTCAATGGGCAGGTTGTTCTAGAGTCTAGGAGCTGTCGCAGCAAATGCCTGACCCCATCCACGCTTTAATTTAGCCCTCGGCTGCACTAAAAACTTCCTCGTTTCATTTGGGGCACTTGATTTTCTGCCCTGTGGACACATTAGCCTGTTTTACCACATTAATATGACCTGTACTCACACCTGACGTAAGTTTAAACCCAGGAAAAGCTGCAGAGAAACCTGCTGAGGCTAACAGTGGATTTATTCTGTTTTAAAATCAATTTATAGACTGAAGAGACGAGAACAGAAAACTGAGAAGAACAGGGGAAAGAAAGAACAAGAAATATCCACCAACATGACCCTATTTAAACAATTCTGACGTGTGTATGTGTGTGTGTGGTTGAGCTAAGTCAATGGTTGAGGCAGTGGTCTTGTAATTGTGTGCTTGTGGCTTCAAGTCCTACAGAGTACTTGCATCTTCTGTTTGATTTGATGATTATATATTGTATCATCATTTTTCACTTTTATTATTTTATATTTAGTTCATTTCACTTATTTCTCCCTTTTTAATTGAGTTAATCTGGAGTTTTATTTCAGAATTATTACTTCAAATCAAATTCAGAAAACTGTGAACCTGTTGACAGGAGGTGAGGGGCATCCATTTCTCTGATTTATTAGATTATTTTTACAAGACAATACATTTTAATACTAAGCAATATATATTCAGGATATTTTATTTCACAGAAAATGTGACACAATATATAAAATAATTGTGGATGTCATGTTCAGAAAAGAAAGTCAGTTTTTCTGAAAATGGCTGACGGGCCTGCAGCAAATTACACTGTCTGGCCAAAATAATAATGATAATAATAATAATGTTGCCACCTGGATTTAACTACACAAATAGTTTTGTACAAACCTCCTATTGGATAATTACTGCATGGGTGATTATCTTTCAGCCAGCAACAAGTTATTTAACCCCAACTTGTGTAATGAGTTGCTTCTCATTACTTAAACAACCATGTTGAAAGACACATCGCATGGTCGTGGAAAATATGTCAGTCTGTTTGAGAAGGGTCAAATTCCACTACTATTTCATAGCTTTCAACACCAGATGATATATGTTTTGAACCTGTATGCTTCACATGGGTTAGTCGTTATATTTATTAACTGCAATGTATTTATGTCTATATTCTGATTTAATTTCATTTTGTATGTTCCTTTGTGTGTTGCCTGTTTTTGTCTGTTTGTACAGCACTTTGGTTGGCCTTGTCACTGTTTTAAGTGCTTTATAAATAAAATGGTATGACAAATCATTGGCATGAATCAAGCAGAGAAAACATCTAAGGAGATTGCAGAAACTACTAAAACAAAGTGGGTTAAGAAGTGCCCAACGCATTATTAAAAACTGGAAGGATAGTGGGGACCCATCGTCTTCGAGGAAGAATTGTGGCCAGAAAAAAAAAAAAATATATATAAATATATAACACTATGATTGTGATCGGCAATCACTTAAACTAGGCATGTCAAACCCACTTACAGAAGGTGGCCAAAATTAAAACTTTATTTTTCAAACTAAGGGCCAGTTTCAGATTCTACACTAACTCCAGTTAGATACACAACCTCTTTTCTTAGTTGCAGGTTCCTCAACAAGAGTTTGGTCTCATTTGACATTCGCTGTTACACTTTTGACATCAACATCAAAAATTACTGACAATATTAAAGTGGTACAGTATTTTACATTTAAAATACCATTTTGGGGGCCAGATAAGATGTCAAAGAAGACCACATTTGGCCCTCGGGCTTTGAGTTTGACATATATGACTTAAACATTTGGTGAAAAATAATAATAATAATAATAATAATAATAATAATAATAATAATAATAAAACAATAATAAAAAAAAAAGCAGAATCACTCAGGGCTATGTTTGATAGTGAAAGTAAGAGCATTTACACACGTACAATGCAACAGGAACTCAAGGGATTGGGACTGAACAGCTGTATAGCCTTACGAAAACCACTAATCAGTGAGGCTAACTGGGGAAAAAAATACCTCAATTTGCTAGACAGCATAAAGATTGGACTCTGGAGCAATGGAAGAAGGTTATGCTTAGTGCCTAGTCATCAATGCAAGATCATATTGAAAAATTAATGCAACACTGGATGGAAATGGATCTTGTGACATTGCAGAAGCTTATTGAAACAATGCCACAGTGAATGCATGCTGTAATACAAGTTAAAGGCGTTCCAACAAAATATTTGTGACCCTTTTTTTTTTTTTTTTTTGCCAGGCATTGTAGTTGATCCATTATGAGAAGGTGTTGCTTATAAGACTGAGTTGTTTTTTTTTTTTTTCAGGATCTCAGACTGAAATGTATTTTGGATAAAAAATGAGAGGTTTCAACAAAGAAGAATCCATCCAGAGGACCTGACTCAGTTAGGTTTATCTACCTGGGCTACTGAGCATATATCAGGACATGAAGTGTTTCACATGGTAAACCTTCAATAAAAACAATGTTTAGCAGCTTATGTGTGATGATGATCACACATAAGCTGCTAAGTGGGGTTTATTGACAGGATCTTATGGTGCAGTCTTGGAGAAGAGGATGTCAAGTTTGGTAAGCTCAAGGTCTCAACTCTTTTTTTTTTTTTTTTTCCCCTTTGCTGATTATGTGATTCTATTGGCGTCTTCAGGCCATGACCTTTAGTCTGCACTGGGGCACTTTATCATTACGTGAGACGTGCGTGGAATGAAAATCAGGTTCTCGAAGTTAGAGTTCTCAACTGGGAAAGGTGGAATGCTCCTTCCAGATCTTGGCTGAGTCTGACTCAGAATAATTCAAGTTTTAAGGAGTCTTATTCACAAGTGATGGTGGGATGGAGTGGGATATGAAGCAACAGATTAGGACCTTGGCAGCACTAATGAGGGAGTTGCTCTGGTTTGTTGTGGTGAAGAAAGAACTAAGTTGAAATTCAAAGCTCTAGATTTACTCGTATGTCAATATTTTATCCCTCACCTATGGTCACAATGTATCATCATAACCCTAACCAAACTCAAATTATATTAGCTGAAATGTACTTGCCTAAACATGTTTTTCTTCAAGATATTTTTATTTTGATATTATTTACATCCAAACACATTTCTTGTGTTATCAAGTCTTTCATAACTTCAGTAGTTGCACACTGTGAAACAACTCACAGGCATTAATTTGAATCGTAGTTCAGGACAAGGCAATATGAAGCGGAAAAGTTGCAGTGCTCCTCACCACTTTTGCTTTGCATGCTTGCTTGTGGGATTAAACACCACTCTGCCAATAAATATTTACTCCTTATGTGTTCTGAGATGATGGCAGAGCGTGTTTTCTAACACCTCAGGCCAGCTGGGGTGTTATGCTTAACATCTGTTACAGTAACTGAAGGGCAAAATGTATGATTCACTTATTTTTTTCCAAATAAAAAGGATTCTGATACATCTTCACGCTTTATAGATTGGAAACGTTATCATGCAGAAAAAAAGATGCCTTCATTATAAAATAATTTCAACCTCGAACTTTGGTTTTTTTGAGAGGGGTTGATGGGGGAAAGGGCGGGCTCTGTAGATCATGTTATCACTAGCAAATTGTTTATTTATTTTTTATTTTTTTCCCCCAATGAAAAGTTGCACATCGGATCAATGTTGAGTATTAAGAAAAATAAACAAAATCAGGAAATAGACATACACAACTGCTCATTACTGTCATAAATTGAGTGACAAAAAACCTAACAAGAACAGAAAAAAACAACAACATAAGGGTAGAGCATTTCTTGAATGAACACATATATAGTCCTCTTTCTGAGACTTCCACTTCCATTTTTCACATGGATTTGTGAAACATTTTGTTCTCAAACAGGGTTGGTGCCATACGATTTGTCAAAGTTTAAACTCTCCTCCTACCCTCAGGTTAAAATGATCCTTGTGCAGCAGAAGTCATTCAAAGAAGTGTTTAACACCCAAAGCACATGTTGGGAATGAGTCTTAACCACTTCCACACCACATTTTAGCTCAACATCTGACATTCTTGTGTTTGTTAAAATTGTTTAACTATGGTGATCATCTTGAATGAGGTAGACTCCAACATTGTTACGTTGTAGATGTCCTTTAATGCAAACTTTCTGATGGGTTCATTAAAATCCATCCACTGGTTCATAACGTAACGCTAACTGAGAACAACCATACTTAAACACACACACACACACACACACACACACACACACACACACACACACACGAAAAAACATTATCACTTCACCTTCTACAGCCGTCAATGACAAGAACATCAAATCATAGGATAATTAGACAACTTAAGTTCCCCTTTTGTCAAAATATTAAAATCATCAAAATGGTGTTATGTATGATCATTCTGACTTCCTGTGTTCATGGTAAATGATTTAGCAAAATGAGAAACACAACTTTATTTAAACATAAGGAAAACAAACAGAGGTATGATCCAATACAGATCAGTATTTTAAATAAAGACATTTTATTTTTTCTAAGGTTCAACAGATTAAAGTGTATATTATATGTCAGTGAAGTAAACCAACTTGTTGCTTCAAGATTCCTATTGACCTTGGCAATGTAATATCAGCAAATATGAAATCTGTCTGGATATAATATGAAAATGAAGACTGAAAAAACTATTCAATTTGAGTGAGCTCGACAAGATCTGATATGAACCGTCCAAACCTATTAATAACAAATTTAATATCACTGGTTTCATGTAAATACATTATCCAACATCCATCTGCAGTGGGTATCTCAAACTTTCCTCCTGCATGTTTTTTTTTATACTCTGTGTATAAGCTGTAATCTTAACCTTTCTCAAAACTACACTTGATGTTGCTTTTGCTTTTTTTTTTTTTTTTTTGGAATTAAGTCTAACTTAAGAGTAGAAAATGCACTCTAAATATAATTAATTTAATTAAATTCAGTTTAGGTATTTATATAGCACCAAGTCACAGCAGACGCCGTCTCAGGGCACTGAACTGACACATTCATATATGTATATATATAAATATATATATCTATATATCTATATATCTATATATCTATCTATC
>JARVGQ010000309.1:8605970-8618927 GCA_031762355.1 Hypsolebias martinsi
GCTGCGGAGTCCAGAGCCAGGTTTGCACGCACTCGCCTCAGGGGTGGCTGCTGTGAGCGGGGGGGGTAGGGGTGGGCGTTGGACCAAGCAGGGGTGCAAACTGTGTTTGTGAGGGCAGGGAGTTTTTTTTTTTAATGCATGTGTGCTTACCTGCACGTGCACACCTGGACACTTCAGTGTGTCTGTGGTGAGGTTCTGCTCTGCGGGCGCAGGCTGCAGTCGTCCTGCTGGAGCTGGAGCTTCCCTTCCAGACGCTGCGAAACTCTGACGGATCAAAGAGTTTAGACTGTGACACCTCGTGAAGAGAAACGGTGGCATCATGGCCGTCTTGTTAAAAACTCAACAACCAAATGTCGATTAGCTGTGGAACCGTCGACAGGTGTGCTAACTCCATGAGGTGGTCAGTCATACATCCAGTGATTACTTTCTAAAGGTCTTTTAAAACCTTTAGAAAGTAATCCATAAGACCTTCAAGTATCTTTACTGTCATTCGCATCAAATGTGGTACACGAGGTGGGAAGAACTTGTGTACTCAAAGTCCCAGTTACACCCCAAAATAGCAAAAAATATGAAGTCTAAAAACAAACAGCTAGTATATAAAAATCTAAGATTTCCAAGAAATGAATGCTAAACCGAACCCTGAAGGATCTAAGATATGCACTAAACAGAATCAGAATTAGAACGAGCTTTATTATCAATTTAATGAAATACAGCCAGAATATGTGCGCACGGTCGTCTGAAAGATGTGTGGAGTGCACGTAGCAGCTGCTCTTTGAGAGCGCGGCCTCTTATCCTTTTCAGAATACATTGTTTAGATGGAAAAAAGGACAAAGTCACGAGGAGAGGATGGAGGCTTCACACAAAAAGATCTGTCCTTGTCCTGACAGGACACGAGCTGAGATGAAGATCTGCCAGCAGATCATTCATGATGCTTTTACAACCAGGTGGTCCATGAAGCACTGACAGGTAGACCACCGTCCTCATGAGATGATGGTCAGCCAGCACAGTTTCCTGAGAAGTAGTTTTTTTTTTTTTTTTGTGGGGGTTGCGATAGACGAAGCGTTTCCTTAAGTCCAAGTGAGGAACAAAAAAAAGACCAAAATTAGACACTAATAATGTAAAGTATATTAAGTGTCTATTCAGGGTTTACTTCAGTTTAAAACATTAAAATTTAAGCAAAGATCTCACACGAGTAGCTTGAAGTATGTACTGTAAACTACTCTCATCTGTGATCACAACATTTTAGCAGAAATGTGAAAAAATTACAAATTCGTAGCCATTTTTGTGCTTTCTGAGGTCGGATATGGCAGCCATCTTGACTGGTCTGGCTGCAAAAGTTATTCAGTCGTAACTGCACACCCAGTTAGGATCACAAAGGTGCAGGACTTCAAGGACTTGGGGTCCACTGTCCAGGAACATGGGGAATGTGGGAAAGAGGTGAAGAAGAGAGTCCAGGCAGGATGGAGTGGTAAGATCAGGATGAGATCATCACACAGGTTGAACAACTGGGAGATAAAGTTAAAGAGGTCAGAATTAGATGGTTTGGACATGTCCAGAGGAGGGACAGTGGGTATATTGGTAGAAAGATGTTGGAAATGCAGCTGCCTGGTTAAAACAAAAAACAAAGGAGATCTATGGATGCAGTTAGAGAGGACACTGGAGTGAGGACAGAGGACAGAGTGAGGACAGACAGAGGACAGAGTGAGGACAGTGGACACTGGAGTGAGGACAGAGTGAGATGTAAACTCGCTGTGGAGACCCTTGAAGAGGGAAAGATGCAGAAACTAAACTGGGACTGGTTTCTAAAATTGTTTTGTGATTTGTCCCCGACAGTCACAGTCAGGTGAGATACTGGTTTTTACCAACGCTCATGGTCTTGAGGTCCTGAAGACTTAAAATAGTCTGCAAGGATCATTTATGATCCCCTGAGGGACACTGGTTGAAAAGCAACAGGGAATCAGTAAAGTTCCCTCTAGATCCTCCTCAGAAACAGAAACAGATTTAAACTCAGGACCAGAAGCTCCGTGTGATGTCGTGGTGACCGCCGCAGGTTCTGACCTGGAAGAAGTCTGCTATGGTGGAGACGTGGCTGGCACACGCACACTTCCTGGCATCTGGAACGTCCTCTCCAACCTGCGACAGGAAAAAGATGAAACAATAGAAACAAGGTGAGAGCAGTAAAAATAGTCCAGCAGATTTAATTTAATCTCCGTCAGAATCATCCATCAGTTCCTCTCAGAGTCCAACTTCCTCCTCCGTGCTCTCATTCAGAGCTTTTGTTCTGGTTCTGAAACTGGTTTGGTTTGTTCCGACGGTCTGGGTGCACTTCAGTAATCACGGCTCATTCAAAGCTCCACGATGAAAACGCTCCGAGCACCAATTAGAGAAAACGGGCTCATCACCAGTGAGTGTCAGACAGAAATACAGCTGGAAGCCTGGCCCACTTTCATTACGACTGGCTCCCGGCCCTGATCCGCCACCAGAACCTCTTCCTGTGGGACCCTTTCAGGCTGGTTGCTGCATTGATGACCAGATCTCTGCAGCTCAGCTCCAGGAGGGAATTAAAAAGAAATAAAAAAAAACAGGCAGTAATTAAAGCTCGGGTCCGGCTCGTTCTCAACACTCTGTCATTATGTGGTTTGTGAACGAACTCCTGCTGGTGTCGGGTTCACCGAGTAAAACGTCCGTCTCTGCTCTCAGGCTGCGTTCGAACGCGCCAACGCGCTCCGTCCGAGGCGCTCGCTGCGAATAAACCAGCGCCACAAATTGTTCATCTTCCTGCCGTACTCCTCGAGTTGTGACTCAAACGTTTAGTTCTCAAACAGTGAACGCTTGTCTGAGCTTCATCTTCCAGTCTGCGTTTCTGCCTGTCACAGTAAGACCCCCTTCAGAGTGAGACACAGGTGCGGTTGCCATGGCGACCCTAACGAGTTACTGGCGGCAGCTTCATTTGGTCGTCTCCAGTGGTGGGATGTAACTAAGTACAAATACTTTGTTACAGTATTTAAGTACATTTTTCATGTATCTGTACTTAAGTTAAGTAGAATTAAACGTGGGTACTTTTACTCCACTACATTTTACATGAAGTATCTGTACTTTCTACTACTCTACATTTCTAAAATGTGTTGAGTTACAAGTTACATTCACGTTGCAGTTTTTTTTATTTTTCATTAGTTTGAAAGTAACTGTTGTCGAGAGAGTTGGTCCATTGAATCACTACAAAGTGGACAGGTAACATTAGACCCGCCTTCAAGAAGAGCTGGACCAATGATGATATTCTAGTACATACACATCATTGAGCTGGGAGCACCCACAGCACCACTAACACACCCAAAATGGATTTCACCACAGAGATTCAGCCAGAAGATACACACCATCCATGACCTTATTGAAAGACAGTTCAGTACAGCAGGACAGATTCTCTCTCCCAAACTAGCCAGACTGGACTCAAAAACTTTGAAAACCAGCTTCTTCTGAACTTGAACAATAAATTCTTGCTGCAATATTAAAATGTGTCAGTTCATGGGATGTCAGGAGACAAGAGATGTCTCCAAATGTCTCAACACTCAGGTCCAAGTTTTGAAAATGGAGTCAGGAAGTTAAATATTGTTCATTATTGACCCATTACAAGTTTGACTAGACAGTATTTTAACTAGATTTGGAGTTGAAATGATCAGAGCCTATTCATTTGTTAGGTCTAATGCTCCTTTTTACAGTCAGACAACTGTTACTTAAATGTGTTTACTGCGGTTAAAATGAAACATTAGTTTTGCTTTGTGTTAAATCAAAACGTTCAAAGGTATAATCATTCCTCTTTCTTATTTTACTTAATGGCATTTAACTCTGCATGTCATCCCTGAAACTCTGACACGCAGAATCGCAGGTCCAAGTGTGAACTGTGCCACAATCAAAAACGTGCACTATCTGCAGCATTGTTCATTAAAATGTCTCAACACTATTAATGTCTTACAGAAAATATACATAAGGTAGGTACACTTAAAGATATTGTAGACTGTTGTATTAGGTAATACATTCAAGTACTTTTACTTTTAACACTTTATTTTTAAATGCAAGTACTTAACTTTACTTACTTACTTTTACTTAAGTAAAAGCAATGTGGTACTTCTACTTTTATTAAAGTACATTTTTGTCTGTACTTTCTCCACCACTGATTCTGACACACACATGACTTTAATACGCATGCTGTACTGTGTTCATTCATGTTTGTACCTTACACATTTTATATCTCTGCTGCTATAAAAAGTAGAAAAACTTTATGCTGCTAACCACCACAGATCAGAACTTGTTTCTCCACATGTGCCATTTACACATGCACGTGTCTGTCTCTTAATCACTTGTTTAGATTGAAATGTCTAGACTAGGTAGATGTCTTTTTGCTGTTAGTATTGTCTGTTAGTATGTATTGTTCTGTTGTGTATCTGCACTGTGTTGTATTGTTTTTGCATTTTATGTTCTGTGTTGCACCGTGATCCTGGAGGAACACTATTAATTACTAATTACTAATTACTAAATTAATTTGTGCCGTAATGTCCGGTCTATAAAGCACACCTGACTACAAGCCGTGCACACTAAATTTAAAATAAAATGCAATTGTGTACATAAATAAGCTGCGTTTGTGGACAAGCTGCAGAAGTCCACATTTTCGTTTCAGAAACAGCCCCTGTAAGTATGTTCAGCTCTTTCTGCAGTACAAGAATCAACCCCCATGGCGTTTCATAGATTTTAGTTTGCTTTCAACGCACACAAACTGTTGATCCTCACAGGTCTTCATGGTAACACCCTTTCTGGCTCATGGCTACTCTACGAAATACTTTAACTGACAACCTACTGAACGAACACAAAAACTAATCTAAGAAAAACAGACTACTGGTAATCAATGGCGAGAACAGTGATGACAATGCTACCGCTAAATGTTTTTTGGCGGCAGGAAGCTTGTTAGCCCATGAAAAAATACTGCAAAAAAAAAAAAAAAAACATAAATTAGCTGTGGCATTGTATAAGTTGTGGTGTTCAAAGCGTGTGAAAAAGTAGCAGCTTATACACTGGAAATTACGGTATTTGTATGTGGCTGAAATGACAGTTAACCTCTTTGACTCTGACTCTCCATGAATTTCAAAATGGCTTTACCTGGAAATTTCAGAGCTGGTATCAAGCATTAAAGTGGCTGCTGCAGGATCTGGTGCTCACTTTGGATCGGCAGGTCATAGAGACGTGTATTCATTCCATGCAGACAAACGCTGGATGACTGAACTAAAATCACTGAATGGAAACAAATTCAAAATTATTTTTTTGCAATGTTGATATTGGCCAATTTGCTGCTGCTTTGCTAACATACTTGATTTAGGTCCACACTCAGTGGAAATAACAAACATCCCTGAATATGTGGAAACTCAGTGGGAGCTGATGAGAACATGGCTATTTATTACTTGGAAAATATATGTAGATTTCTGAAAAATAAAATAAAATAAAGGTTGGTTTTTACTCTAATTAAACACGGTATAGGATTGTTCAATCTCAAATGCATAAGGTTTTGGGAACAAAATAATTACACTCTATAAGGGTGTTTGACAAGAACAACTGCACTTGTTAAATGTTTCATGTACTATTTGTAATTTATAGACAACCTGAATACTTTGAAAAGAAAGTCGTCCCTGCAGCAGTGAAGTTTGTCTCCTTTGCAGGAAGCTCGTGCACGCTGCTCGGAGCAGTTTGTGGACAATCAGTGTCTGCACACTTTTGATGCTGCTGGCCAATTAGCCTTAAAGGGCGCGTTTCATCCCTCGTGTTGCCTATCTGGTGTGGGGGGGGTAACCATCACCCACCGTTGGGGGTGAGCCCGGAGCTCACGGAGCGTCTTTTACGGCTCCACTCAACCTCTTTTATTTTCTTTTCATTTCCTTTAGCCTGTAGTGTAGCTCTCCATCCGGTAAGACATTTAATTGTCACCGAGGGGCGCTCCCACCATCCACCCCCTCCCTCCGTGCATCATACCCCCACGTGATCACGACCAGCTGCTGGTGAGCGAGAGAGAGAGGGAGAGAGAAACACGGAGTGGCTGCGACTCTGAACGCACCACACGCACAAAGTGAACGGGAGGACCGCGCGCCTCGTCTCACCCGAGGATATTATTTCACGACTGGTCGTCACGCGCTGCCTGTGGGATACTGGTCGACGTCCTGCCACTTTTACACTTTTCACTCCATCCTTCTTTTGTTTATCCTCCCATCTTTTCTCATCTCTCCACACTTCAGCATCCTCCCCTGCTCTTAACTTTTTTTATTCCCCCCACCCCCCCCCCACTCCATCCTTGCACACCCCCTCCTCCATCCCTCCAGCCTTGGATCTCCCGGAACCCCCTTTCGGTCCCTCCACCCGGGGCGCGCTGCTCCATGGCGCGCACGGTCTCGCTCGGAACATGTGCTGCTGTCGGTGCTCAGGCGCGCCGCTGAGCCTGCCGGGATCGCTGGAGCTGTCGGCGCGCGCCTCCTCCCCACGTCGCCTGTGCGGTCGCGGCCACTGAGCGGAGATGCGTGGGTCCGTGGCTGCGCGGGGCGGGACGGCGGGAGGCTGGCTCAGGATCACCCTCGTCTCCTTCCTCGCCTCTTGACCTGTGGAGCAGCTGCGCGCGTTCCCGTCCTCCCTCAGCGACTGCCAGACGCCGACCGGCTGGAACTGCTCGGGTGAGGGTCCCCCCCCCCCCCCTTTCTCTCTCTTGAGGCTGCAGCCGCAGGCTCTGCGGTGATGCACGCGCAGGAGAACTCAGGTCCATGCACGAGTAGACGATGGCAAGTTGAGGAGAGCTCCTTGGTGCGCGGACTTCGTGTGGCGTCATGCAGAGATTCGGTTCTGGTGCTGCGGAGCTGCTTTTGGGTTTTAGTGCTGTGCATCCAGCTGTGCGTGCTACCGGGATCATTTCCATTAAGCAGATGTTTGGAGAGGACGCAGCGCGCGCCAGCAGACGCTGCTCGGGGATTTGAAACTTCCACATCACCTGAATTGTTTCATGCGTTATGGCTCGGATTGAGCATAAACTCTATAACGCAGCTGGATTGCATAGTTTAATTGCACGCCAGATGTTTCATGCACGCCATTCTCATGCAGACGCAGAGCTGTAAACTTGTTTGTTCTCCTCTGAGTCCAAAAAAACAGTGGAGCTGCATGTTTCCCCTGTCGCCCGTCCAAGTCTGGGCCCTTAAAATAGCTCCGAGCTGATCACGGCCAGCAGCAGGATTGATATTACAGCTCATAACACCCAGACATCAATACAGAGCCTGAGTCCAGCTCTCATCCTTATACACATTTAAAGAAGGAGAAGCACCTCGTTATATTTGATCAATATTATGAGAAACGTTGGACATTAAACTCACTGCTGCACAGAAATGATGACAAACACATATTTTTGTCTATAAATGTGTCTTAAGCATATAAGTTTGCTATAAATTATGGAATATTGCTGTCCGTGTAGAGTTTTTAGCTCTCTAACCAGTATAAAAAACAAACAAAAAAAGGTAATTTTCAATCATTTACAATTGCTGTGATGAATGAGCGCATTTGTTTCAACGTATTAGCTCAATTTTCCGGTGATTGACTCTGGTAATTGATCATATATGTGCGTTTCAGATACACCCTCTCATAATCACCCTCGTGCGTCGTGTTGTGCTGGGAGGATCGTTTTGTTGCTGCTGTCGATGATGGTGGTGATTCGCGCGTACAGTAATGACCGATAATGGTACACATCCTGTCCTAATACACACTCGCCTTCCCACCCACTTCCTGACACACTCATATGCATTTCAGTGGAGGCTTTTATCCAACACGCCTTGAGGAGGCTTTAAGTGCACATTCTGAGAACAGTGCGTGCACATTTATATAAAACACAAACATGTGGATCAAGAATCATTTAGATCCTTATGAATGGCATGCGGTGCACCATAAAAATCACATAGAGTGCAATGGGCTTCATTCTCCACTCATGTCTGCAGGTCAAGTGACACCTTTCCATCCAGGTATGGGGATGCTGTTTAGGGGATTTCTGTGCGAGGACCAACCCGTTTGCTGTCAGGTGCTTCTTGTTGGAGCAAGCATCACCTCAGATTATGTTGTGTGGAACTGAAGCAGCGAAAGAAGCGCACTGGTTTCAGTTTTTGTTCTGCTTGGTTTACATATTTTTAGATGACTTGCACAACGGTCACTGAACGCCTCGCTGAGGCAGAGCAGAGGATTTATAAGTGACTCTGACACTAAGTGGATCTTTATTGTGCTCTGAGTGCAGAGGCAGACTTGGTTATGGGATGCCTTTTGTCTCTGAGATAAACGTAACGTGTGAAGTTGACAGGATTTCTTTCCTCCATATACAGATTCTTGTTCGCGCACCCACCTGTTTAAATGCACTTCTCAGCTGTTTCAAACAAAAGGCGCTCGTTTTTTTACTTTTTTCCAGCTCAGGTTTGTTTGTTGCTGCTTAATTGTGGTCTTTGTGATTCTTCAGTTTCTGTTGGAGACTGATGGTGGCCCAGTTAAAGTAAATATAAATGGTAACTGTGCTTATTAGCGTCTTTCTATCTAATCAAGACGCTCAAAGCACTTTACAACACAACCTGTGCCCTCATTTAACCATTCACAGCAGTCTCTACAAAGCTAATCTGAATCTGTAGAGACTGATTAGCACTTTATCACATTCATACACCAATGGGTCACACATTGGAGACAATGAGTGGTTTTAACTCTCCCAATGGAGGACGACTGCCCTAACCGCTCAGCCACAGTTGACCCACGGTCCTAATGAGTTGGTTGAAAAGTGATGCAGGCGCATCCTTTTTGTTGCAGTTAGCTTGAGCTTTGGTTTTCAGATGGCTGGGCCAGTTAATTGCTCTTGTGCAGCCTACGAGCAGATGAGGAGAATTGATTTACTGATCGAAGTATGTCAGATTCTGCTATGATGGGTGGCAGTAACGCTGCTACCAGCTCATTACTTTTGGATCTTTTTTTCCAGTTGACATATCTAAAAAGAAAATACAATAAAAAAATGAACACATCTGTATTTAATTAGGAAAGGAATTGGTTAACTTTACAGCCTCTTTCATGTCATTTCAGTGTACCATACAGTTGTTAGAGCTTTGCTGTTGTTGCTAATGTTTTTTGTTGGGTATTGGTTAAGAAGCATGTTAGAATTCTGTGGCTCATGCTCACAGTTTCAAAGCTATTATCAAAGAAATGTAGGTCTGATTAGTTGAAAGGAGTTATTTCTACTATAGTATCATTATTGGCATGTTTAAAAGTTGAATTGCTGTGACTTTGAAATTTCAATGTGTACATGTTTCTTAAAGGTTTGGGACTTCACTAGTCATATCTCACTAGGCTTCAGCTTTTGGAGACTTGTTGGCAAGTCAACAGTGGAAAAAAAAACAGGTACATTTTCAGTTTCAGTGTTAATTCAGTTCAATTCAAGCTTTATTTATACAAATTAGTCTCACTGAGACTTGAGGACTCATTTATGATTGATTGATATACCAACATGAAACAAACTGACCAGCGAACCATGCGGCCATGTTTTCTCTGGCCAGCCTTTAAAAAAAAAAATCACAGGACATTTTGACAATCTTGGTCTAGCAATGTAATTTAGGCCATGATCATGTTGTTACCAACCTCTACATACATACTTGCCTCACCCTGCTTTATACTAATTTTGGAAGCCATGGTTGTGATTGACTTATTTTCCAGTGGGGTACACTTTTGAAATTACAGTATACAGATTTGAACGATTCGTAAAATAAACATCATTAGTGTGGTTTTACACTTGGGCTGTAGCCTTGGCTGATTTCTGCCATACATATGTGTCAAAATACAAGTAAGCATGTGAGATGGGCTTGATGGCTCACACACACAGTTATAACATGTTTGCAAGCTTTTTGTGACTCAAGCAAGTAAATTGTGAACCCCTGAGGGCATTTGAAGTCATTGTGGGGACTCCCTACGAATGTAAACCCCAGCTCTGAGGAGCTATAGTGGTGTTGTCCCATAACATAGGCTTGATGCTTAGCTTTTTCACCATGCTTGCAAATGTTTCCTGCTTGCACTTCAGTTTCCTCCAACAGTCCAAAAACATGCATGTCAGGTTAATTGGCAACTCTAAACATTCTTTATGACTGGATGGTTTTCTCTGTGGCCTGGCCGTAGCCTGACAAACTGTTGCATGTGTACCCTGCTTCTCACCTCTTGCACAAGCTCCCAGCAACCCTACGTTAAAGTACTAGCTTCATTTATTTACTAATTAACATTTTTTTTAACCAGGCAAATCCCATTGTGGTAACATATCTCTTTTACAATGGAGGGCTGGGTCTGAAGGCAGACCAACATGCACCTTTTTTGGTCTGTGGGAGGAAACCGGAGTACCCAGAGAAAACCCATTTAAGCACGAGAAGAACATACAAACTTCACATAGAAAGACCCCAGGTCCAACCGGGGATTGAACCCAGGACCTACTAGCTGTGAGGCAACAGTGCTGACCACTGAGCCGTCATGCTGTCATACAATGTATGGCATATGTTCCCATACAATGACAAAAGTAATTCTCTGCATTTAACCCATCACATGTGAGATACAGGTAGTCGTCGACTTACGAACGGGTTCCGTACCCACAAACCATTCGTAACTCGATTTTAACGTAAGTCGGAACTCATTACATTATACTGCGCCGCAAACTAGTTCGTAAGTCCGGATTTTTGCCGTAAGTCGAGGAAATACATGTAAAATGTATGTTAATGCTGCGCCGCACACCCTTTCTTAAATCCGAGTTGCTGTAAGTCGAGGGCGCCTTAAGTCGAGGACTACCTGTATAACCAGGTGGAGCAGTGGGCAGCTATGCAAGAGCCTGGGGAGCAATTAGGGATCAGGTGTCTTGCTCAAGGACACCACGACATGTTGGCATTGAGCTCCCGTCCTAAAGTACTAGCTTGTAGCCCTGGTGCTAACTGATTTTGTCCAATATCGCACATCTCCTGAAGGGAAATTACCAAATAATTTTCTATACAACTGCTGTTTATTACAATCCATGTGGTGATTTGGCAACTGAAGTGACAGCAATAAAGCGTAGAATATGCAAAGCCCACCATGAATCCCATAAAAGGAAGAAATTTACCCAAAGCCTGCAGAGAGCTGGCCATGTGGTTGTACGATTTGTCCCTGCAGCGGTCAAAGGCTGCGCTCTTGCATGCAGGTCAACACTGACGGTGAACAGAACATGAATTATAAGACGAGACACTTCTGACATCATCTGATCCCAAAGAGATCTACAGTTAAAAGCTTGAAGGAAGGTTGTATGTGAACAGTTGCTGGAAATGAACAGAATATTTTAACACTAGGAACTTTTTAAAGACATAACTTAAACACCCTTTCAGAACCAGACTTGACACCGGATGTGACTGAACGTTTTGGAACCTGTTGCAAAGTTATACAGTATATATATTTATACCCCCCCCAGCATGAGAGGGGTCAAAAGAGGATGTTGCACCGCTGTGCTTGTTCAGCCTTCATTATTAATTTACACTACTTAATTATTGATCAGCGCAATGCTTAAAGCACAAAAAGAGTTCTCCTTGATCTTTTTAGTGAAGTGAAATTCCAGGTAGATCGGAGGAGATGCATTTGGCCGACAAGATCTTTCTCTTTTGGACAAGATAGCGCTTCACTTGCCATCTTAATTGTTAGCATATAAACATGACCTAGTCAATATTTGATGTTTGGCAGCTTGTTTTTGTTAATTATTCAGTCCACTGTAATCTCCTCCAAGAGCAGCAGAGCATGAGCAGGAAGTATATGTTTTCCTGGCCTCTGACACAACGTGCACAGCTCCGTGCTCAGAACTGATGTCAGTCATCCTCCATGAACATCTGGAGGAAGACACCTTGTGATAGTTAATGTCTGTTTTCACTGACATCTCAAATGATCATGAATATCCTGTTCATTAATGCTCACATACTTTTTCCTCACTCTTTGAAACATTGATTTGCTGAAATTACTTTACGAAGTTTGGAAGAACATAGAAGTTGTCATCTCTTTTGGATAAGAGTTAGAAACTTTATGTGTGGCTTTTTCTTTCTTTAAAAAAAATCTCAAAAGGATTAAACATCAAACGTTCATGGTGTGAACAGAAGCAAAGCATCAAACACGATTTTTCAATTTGAAAATCAAGGACAGAATAATATGTTAGCTTGAAAATCTCAGCTAGTGTAAAAAAACACATTTTAGAACCATCCAATAATGGTCATCCTAGTACAAAATCCAATAATGGTCATTTGGACAGTTTTATTTTTAATTTTATTTATTTTTTTTTTTTTTAATGGAAAGATGTTTCATCCTCTATCCAGAGGGCTTCATCAATCTGAGGAGTCCCAAGTAAACTGTTTTCCCCACTAAGCAGTACACTCTTTTAGTGGACCAACCAGTTTGTTGGAGATACTATGGTTTCTGTGGGCTGTCCTGTCCCCTGTCAGCTCCTCCCTGGCAGGCAGTCGCAGCCAAAGTGGTCCAAGACATCAAAGTTCATGCTCAATCATCCTGGTACACAATCCAATAATGGTCAACAGGTCATCTTGACTTTGATGTCTTGAACCACTTTGGATGTGGCTGTCTGCCTGGGAGGAATAGTCGGGGAACAGGACAGTCCCCAGAAACCATATTATCACCAGCAAACTGGTTGGTCCACTAAATGAGTGTACTGCTTAGTGGGGAAAACAGTTTACTTGGGCCTCCTCAGACTGATGAAGCCCTCTGGATAGAGGGCAAAATGTTTTTCCACAAAAAAAAACAAAAACGTCCAGATGACTTGATTGACCATTATTGGATGTTTTTACCAAGGCAGCATGGTGACATAAGTGGTAGAGCTGCTGCCTCTCAGCGAGTAGGTCCCTGGTTCAAATCCGGGTCACTGGGTCTTTC
>JARVGQ010000309.1:8759967-8772960 GCA_031762355.1 Hypsolebias martinsi
ATTTTTGCCAAAATGAAAAACTGTCATATCTCAGCCAAAAATTGGTCCGGAAATATGGGAAAAAAGCCATAAATATGTCGCTTCGCTCTATAAGTTGCAGGGCATGCAAATTAGGGAAAAAACAGCAACTTATAGTCTGGAAAATACGATAAATACTGTCGCCGTAGTCAATGGAGGGAAGTAAAGTTGCAGTTACAAGGTGTTTCCTAGCATTCGGAGTTAGACTGGATCTATTTCTGAAAAAGAAACCCAGTTTAAGTTTCAGTTCAAGGTATACATTCAATATAAACAAAGACTTTTATCTGCATACTTAGTTCCAGATGGCTCTTCCATGGACATCACCACTGTTAGCCTGTTTTCAGTCACTTCAGCTGTTTGTGTAGGTAAACAATCACACATAGTGGGCATCTATTCAAGTTTTTCTTACAGTTTGTTTCATTTAAGGACACATTAAGCATCAATGTGAGAAGAAAATTGTGAAAGATGTACTTGTGTTAAGTTGGTGTTTTTTAATCAGTCTTTACCACATTCCATTGGATACTTTAACCTTTGCAAACCCTTTTAGCTATTTGTTTATTTGCAATTATGAGAGGAAGTTGTCATTTTATAGGTATGAAAATGTATTCCGCTTATTAAAGACAAACCATGACACACCTGTGTGAAAGCTTGGCTACTTTAAAAGCATCTCATTGGATCAGTATTGGTTCTAATTAATTGATATTGGAATAAAACCAAGTTTTCTTGTTTTGTACACTAATTGCAGCTCAGATTTTTCAGGGTTTATTGTTTTTTTTTTTACCTGCCATTCCATGACTGGTCTTCTCCGATGCATAACAAAGCCTTTCTACTCTTCAGTCTCACTTTGCAGGTGCATCGTTACAACACTAGTCGAACACCGCCACGCTTTGCCGCACGGCATTTCAATCAACATCGGTGTCAGAATCATCCCCGCTGATTGCGACGGCGTCTGTGCCTGTGCATCTATGTGTGTTTGGGGACGCATTCATGCAGTTGGCGGGCGCCCACGTAGGCGTGTACGCAGCTGTAAGACAGCTAAATGCCCATGCTTTACCGGGAGCTTTGCACCGGGGGAGTTGGAAAAGATCAGGGAGTGTAATGACAGATTTATAATTACAGAATCATGTGTTCAGCACTACTCAGCACCAACTGTCTGCAGACGGCAATCTAGTTGTAATTTCTGCTGATCAGGCCCACCACTTAATGGTGGCAGAATATGTGGAAATGAGCACTCACACGCACAGAGGCATGCACGGTTTAGCAACTTTCTGTGACATTCATGCAGGTGAGCCTAAACAGCCAGTGAAAGCCTCTCTTTGAAATGTCATCTAAAATTGTGGCGCTACAGCAGTTAGTTCCTTGGAGCTGAAAGGATCACCTTTACGACCTGGAAACAAAATACCAGGCCATCACAGCGTTGCGCAACAACAAAGCAGCTGAAACGGGAATGGTTCATCAGGCAGAGGAACACGAAACCTGGCTAATTTAAAAGTGTTGGAGATGCAAGCGGTTAGGTGGACAAACAGGCTTTTAATTTGTTTTTTTTTTGCTCTGCGACTCCCAGAGACATTTCCAAGCAACTTGGAGGAGAAGAAAGCATCTGTTGCTGCTGTAAATTTGAAGCAAATCCAGCTCCCGTGGATCAAAACTGGCTTGATGAAATTTCCCCGCTCTGTGTGAGACCAACATGAAATGCGTTACAGCGTCTCCGTGTTGGCATTCATCATCTTAAAAATCTGAATTTCTCAAACAAATTGGTTTAGGAAGTCCTTCGTTCAGCTCCAGAAACAAGTTATTTTGCTCGCCCGTGCAAATTATTTTTCTTTGCACAATAGAGTTAATTCCCTGCTTATGCTGTGTCCAGTTTTATCTAAAATAAACTCAAGTTTTTGCGTCTTTTCTTCTGCAGAGTCGAACTGAACAGCTTCGTTATCTGCAGGTCTTTTATTATTAATTGCTTCCTGTTCCTGTAAAGGTACATCATTTGTCTGTCAGTCATGCAGAGCAGCCTGTCTCTTTGTGTGAAGCTGAATGAGCTAAACAGCTCGAGAAGGATTATTCTGCACGGACCTGACGCCGTATTGTTCCTCTTATCGTGATTTTAATTCTTATTGCATCAAGGGTGTGTGTCTCAGCCAAACACACATTCAGGTGCCCTCGTTTGCATTTTGCTGCTCAAGAGATACAGTGTGCTGATGCATTAAACAGCTGCAAGTGTGAAGTTTTAACAGTTTCTGGTCCTTTAGGTGCGTCTGCAACATTGACTGTTCCCACATCAGCTTCAACCCGGTGTGTGCCTCAGACGGTCGCTCCTACGACAACCCGTGCCAGGTGAAGGAGGCGTCCTGTCAGAAGCAGGAGCGCATCGAAGTCAAGTACCTGGGCCACTGCCAAGGTTCGACTCTCGCACAGAAATTCTCACACACTGATGCTAAAAGGCAACAAACAGCCGTGGAAATGGAGTGGAGGCTGTCAGTCTGACTGAACGGCAGACGTGGAGACAAATAGATGCAAACAGTGGTTCTGTGGCTTAAAGCAACATTTCACATTTAAAGAATGTTTCTCTGAGTCACTGCTCTATAATTAGTTTGGTCCATTTGAAGCTGGACTTTGTAGAAAAGTTATGAACTATTAATATCGTACTTGTAGATAGATCTTTGAATGACCTCAGTTTGGAGAAAATCATTTGATTCTGACTGGGTTGTTTGAAGCATCAGCATTAATGGAGATAGGACAGGTGTCTTTGTTTCTTCCATTGTTCAGAAATGGTCGTAGAAAAATATCTGCCAAATTGTATTTTTGAAATCCGCACACTGGTGATGTGGAGGTGTAGTTTTGATTTTTTTTTTTTTTTTTTTATCCCACCTGCAAACACTCCAGACTCACCAACAAGCAGTGATGCTGTCCATCACAAAACAGCATGACACTTCTTTGGAATCTAAAATAACAAATTTGAAACTCTGTTTAAAAATGCACATTTGAATAAACAGCAGTGTGATAAGTGCTGCATGAATCAACAAAAATCAAGATCTAAAAAAAATATATTTAAAGTGGATTTTTAACGTTTCAGTCATAAAAATGTCCCATTTGTTTTCAGTTCAGTTTTTTGATATAGCACCATATCACAATAAAAGTTGTCTCAGGGCACTTTACAGGAACATTCACATACATAGAAAAGCCAATTAGTAAAAATATATATCTAAGGAAAACAGCAAACTTATTGAATATTCACTTTATCTAGTCTCCCATATTATATTTTCTTGGAGGGGTGGGGCTTAAAATTACTGCAACCAGCCACTAGGAGGTCATTGTCTTGTGTGGCTTAACCCTTTGGCTTCCAGTCCTGTGTGTAGCTATAGTCCCTCGCTACTTTGCAATTCCTTTTTCACAGACTCGCCCCATCACGGTTTTTCAAAGATTGGACGTGACACACAATTTGCTGATTGATAGATGAGCCACACAGTTGGCATGGCATTTTTTATTTAAAATAAATTATTTTAAATTATTTAGCACCTGCTGCACCCTTTCGCAGCCCACACTGCAGCATGAGCTTCCTCCTGCAGCTGATCAGCTGTTCTCCATGCAGAGCAGAGAAGTGGGCGTGGCCAGACTGCTTGCACATGGCTGAGAGCAGGGAGGCACAGAGCTAAAGTCATGACATTCGGTGCTCTTTTAGCACATTTAGAATTTAGAAACATAGTTTAGGGTATTGCAAGAGTGTGGGAAGGGTTTAAAATGCCTTCACACATACACACACACACACACACACACACACACACACACACACACACACACATATCAGCAATAAATGAGGGACTACTGAACACAACCAAGAACAATGTGGATTGGTCCTGTCTTTAATCAACTCCTGTTTAAAAAAAAGTATTAGCCATTTATGCAAAGGTTATTTTAAAAATCTTTCTATTGTCGCCCACTATTATATGGTTGTTTACATGGAGTCATAGAGTTAATCTGAAGTGCAAATAATTGCAGGTAACTGTAGTACTTCTATTGCAAATTGGGCCACTTTATGCAACAACATCATAATATTTCTGCTGGAATATACATGTACTGCAACATGTGTTGTACTGTAAAGATTTATTTAAAAAATCAGTCAAATAAACCACTTAAAAGTTTTTGAGATTGGTACTGATTTTAGTCAAAGATGCCACCTGCGATCTCATTTTTCCCTGTTTTGGTCAGATTTTCTGAAAACAGGGCACACGGTTGCAGTTTAGGAAAATATCCAACTGTTCTTAGTCTTTAATTGTGCAAGAGTTGATCTGAAAGCCTCGGAGTGGAGATCCCTTTAAGTGATACAAAGAGGAAACGTTTCAGCACAAAACAATCAGTGTTGATGTCTAAAACACACAAAAAAAAAATGTATAAATAAATGACCATATTCTACTCTATGATGTACTGTTTTTATCTTATAGATCAGCCTGAACCTTCACTCTGAACATCCTGGCATTTAGATTGCTGGTTTCCATTTTGATTCTGTTACAAATCTGTTGCACTTTTGCGCAAGTATCAGTATTATAGCTTGTTTGTTTAGAGTAGCATCTGATTTTTTTTTTAATGGCTGTAATACATTCAAAATACAAGTTTCTCTTTATAAAAAATGCTTATCTTATTTTATTACTCTTCCAGTGTTTCACAGATAAGCAAATATGTATATAAAAACTAGAAAAGTAAAAGAAAATGAATGTTAAAGTTACAGGACCAGGCACATTTCATTGCATCATAAATCTGAAAACTGCTTCCACAGCTTGAAATTCAGAGCATAAATTCTCTGACCTCCAAAAAACCCAATTCCAGTAATATTATAATAATTCGAAATAGATTTTGTCTAGCCGTTCAGAAGAGAAAAATTCAATGCAACGTCAATAAGGTGAGAAGAAATGCATTATTCCCTCTGATCTTTCTTGCAGATTTTGCTCCATTTTTCCTTTTGTTCAGTATAATACATTAGAGTAGGCAGCTTCTGACTTTTGAAGAGAATGGTTTGCATTTATACACATTAGGCACACAGGTGCACGCGGTGTGAGCTCTTTGTTGAGATGATAATTTACATCCACCCTGCTCTGCTCGTGGTGGCATCGGTTTGAATGTGGAACCCATAATGGATGAGGCTGGAGCATGAGGAGAGGTTTCAGTGACCTGAGATGTGCTTTAATGTGTCTTTGGCCTTTTCTAGGCGACATCAAAACTGGGAACAAAGGCGACGGACACTTGGCACATACCGACCACACGGGTGAGTGCTTCCCTAATGGCTCGGGATTCACAAACAGCTTGTACCAGCAGTCCGAGCTAAATCGGAGGCGCTCGCAGACTTGTGTTTTCTTTGACTTTCTTCAATTCGTTTCCATTTGATAGTTCATCTCTTCCATTTTTTTTCTTGCACAGTAATGAATGTGCACAGGTGTGCATTAACAAACTTTGTGTGTTTGTCTGTACAGGTGTGGAAATAGAAGACTCAAGCAACGGAATGGCCAGTGGCTTGTCCATTCCCTGTCCAGGCGACTACAAAAACTATTGCGTCCATGGAGACTGTCAGTTCCCCAGTATGGTGGCCCAGCCCTCCTGCAGGTACTCACGCATGAGTAAATGGGAAATGGACTGCACTTATATAGCGTCTTTCTATCTTATCAAGATACTTAAGGCACTTTACACTGCTCTATGCATGGGTAAATGAGGACACAGATTGTACTCTACTAGCTCTCTACAAAGAATAATCAGAGCTTTATCACATTCATACACCGATGGGACACACATCGGAGGCATTGAGGGGTTCAGTGTCTTGCCCACGGACAATTCAGCATGTGACTGCTGGTGGAACTCTTGCATTGGAGAACAACTGCTTTAACCACTCAGCCACAACCGCCCCATAAACTTTGGCATCTGGGCATGTGGAAGGACAGACTTGAGTTTCAGTTATTGCATCCTGCATAAGTCTTACCACAGAAAGTAACTCAGAAATTAGCTTGCCCCCATTGTTACTTAAATGTTGCTGTGTTCATTTTACCTTGGCAGTTCAGAGTCAGCTCTAATATTAAAGAATAGTTTGACCATTTTAAAAGTAATTAAAAAAAGTATATTTTAGCTCACATAAAATACTCGGCTATAAGCTTTACGATTGTCCATTTTGCATTAACATGGTTTTCTGACAGAAATGTCATGACACAAACTAGCTGTTGCTGCCATTTGCAAATGACTTTAAACTCGAATGTTAATTTACTGTACTTTTTGCCGCATACGTCGCACCTTTTTGCATAAACTTGCATGCCCTGCATGAATTGGTTTTTGAAATGCAGCTGATTTGACCAATAGAGTGCGTATATAAAGGAAAAGTTAAATTGAGACACACCTTTTGCTATAATTTCGAGCAAATAAATATTGATTTTTATGTGTTAATCTTGTTACATTCTTGTTAAAGTCCTCCCATGCACACTCCCACGGCTGTCATTTGGCAACCAATCGATTTTTGCCACAACACCGGCCCACGTTTACAGGTGGTCAGCGGTGATGCATAATAGATGCGACTTATACGGCGAAGCGCCATTTTAATGTTTTTTCCACTTTATTAGACGTAGCTGGACTGATGTGACTTATGGCAGTGCAACGTGTACGGCGGCAAGTACAGTAACTCATTTTAGTCTTAGCTGAGTTTAAACCAGCAGTTACTGAAAATTATTTGACCTGTCGAGCATTAACTCTAGACCACTTGTCCAAACTGAAGCCATTCAACAAGCTAGAATATAGGTTATTTATATCGTTTACACAGTGACATACTTCAAAATGGTCAAATTGTTTCTTTAACTGTTCTTAGTTTCACGTCAGAGAACCAATAGGATTAATATTTGTTGTGCCCAGGCTCACTATTATCAGCAATGAAATCCCAAAACAAAGTATTTATTTGTATTTTAGGCATGCAATCATTGTAGAAATGTGCTTGCTACTATACTTTGCTTGTCTGACTAATTTATTCAAATACAAACCAGCAGAAGTGGGAAAAAAAGGTTAATTACCGCAGCTATTCATGATCGAGGCAGACATATTGAAGTTAGAAGTCTGAGCTGGTGAGGGGGTCCCTGATATTTTAAGTCAGACTTTGAGCGGCATTCCAATTGATTTTTCCAGTTTGAAAAGAGGACATTCCAAATTCTCTGCTCATACAAAATAATAATCCAATCCGAGTTCACCCCTTGCTTATACCGTTAGCATAACGTAGAGGAGCCCTGATTCTTTTTTTGGGATGTAGCAGAAGGAGAAAGGGATTAGGCTTTCTGGCCCAAGAAACACTACAATATGACTATTACAAGATTTTTTTTTCTTGAATATTGATAATAAAGCAAATTATAGGTCTCAAACCAAAGAAACTATCATGATACACTCCAACTGGCATGTTGATAACTAGCATACTTACCCTGAACTGATATACTTAATCCAAAAAAAGTCCTGCCAACAAACGGCAAATGGCAAAAAATCTGCAAGAACTGATGGTGTCCACTTTTACTGAGGGAAAAATTCAACCACTACTTTCTGCAATGTATAATTAAAGACTCAAAATCAAGGGATGGTTGTATAACTATGATTTGGTAATGTATAGTTACAGTACGATACATAAAAGTGACTATTGTGTAATATTCTGTAGTGAATTGAGAGGATTTTATAGCAGTCTGTGTCATAAAAGTCATATTGCAATTACAAACAGTAATGGCAAATGGTCCACAGATATAAAGCACCTTGTTTAATCTACGTGAGGTTCTGCAGAGTGCTTTACAATGTGTTCCTCATATACATGCACAAATACTCATACAGTGCTTTATCTGTGCTGTGTATACGGCATTAGAGCAATGGGGTGTGCAGCGTCTGCCAGCTGGAAGAAGACTACTCAGCCAGTTCTTGTGTAACAATCAAATTATATATTTACAGGGTAGATTTATTAAAACGTTCGCCACAAAATGTGTGCGTCTGCTTCCTCTCTGATCTGCAAACCAAAAAGAAAGTGTGTGATTTAAGACTGCTAATAGGCTGTAAAATGTAGCAGTTGCAAGCAAAGGCTGGAACTCATTTACTTTTTAATCAACCTTGTTTATGTTGAATGAATATAAGCCAGCCTGCTGAGAGATGCAAGTGTTCTGCTGTGGCCATACAGAAAGACCGGCCATTGGCCAGTCAAACATGCTCGTCTGCTTCAAATTAATCCCATGTTGGATTTCTGCATCTTTAATAAGAATGCCGGTGTTCCTGGCCCCACGCTTTATGATCCATGGTTCTGTTGGGGAATGCGCAGGGTGGACTGCGTGGGCATGTGCAGTCACAGCTCCCATTGCGATTTGCGTGTGTGGAGCAGCACACAGTAAAGCAGCACAGCTCTGTAGCAAAGAACAAACATTTACAACTATAAGTTAAAGATAGTCTAAATATATATAAACCTATAAAAGCAAAAATGTGAATTTCTTGATTCATGGCACTTGAAGGTCAATTAAACGTTAACGCGCATCAGTTCTCATGTCACAAGAATGTTTTGCACATTTAGATGTTTCGTCGGGGCGGCTGTGGCTGAGTGGTTAGAATTATCATCCTTCAATGCAAGAGTTGGGGGTTTCCACCAGCATCCACATGCCGAAGTGTCCCTGGGCAAGACACTGAACCCCTCATTGCCTATGAGGTGTGTCCCACCAGTGTATGAATGTGATAAAGCACTGATTATTCGTTGTATAGATATAGTAGAGTCATGTATGATTGGGTAAATGAGGGCACAAATTGTAGTGTAAATAGAGTTGCATTTGTGTCCAAAAAGTCAGACCCAACCCAACCCAGCCCCAGCTCGTAGCTATCTTTTCCGAACCCGACCTGATCCAACGAATTAACAGTAATTATAGGTCCAAACCCGAAAACCCCCAACATTTTTTAATTAAAGAGGAACTTACCCCACTATGAAACGATAGCTCCACCCCAAGACAAGATTTAAAAATGCAAAGTATGGTATGTTCCAAGAGACACCAACTGCCGATACTGCGGTTAATCCAACTGCCGATCTCTGCGGGGGAGGGGATCACTTTTATACTCACGCAGCAGAGGCTGTGACAACAGAGTGCCCAGACACGTCAAAGTGACCAGTCGTTTGACCAATAGGAAAATTAGGCTGCAGTACCACAGTTCAACCCATAGAGGGAGTGTAAACACATTTTTTGACCAAATATTGCCGATTTGAACAAATACCACAAAAACATGAAAATTAACACAGACATAGTGCTATACAACATTTTACACACATTCCAGGGAGTTTATCAGCTAAAAAAAGTTAATTTGGGGGTAAGTTCCTCTTTAAGCATTTACTGCTGGTCAGCGGATGCACACAGCTGAATGAAGGGGCCAGAAGATCGAAGCTGAGAGGGTGTTTGTCATTTCATGGCGGTCAAAGAGCATTAAATGCTTCCCCTGCTTTTGCCTGCATTTGTCGGATATTTTGTGATCTCACCTGTTTGAGCCATTAGCCGTGCGCGTTCGCTGAGTGCACCAGCTGAATGAACGTCCATTTGGGCGATGGATCGCTGGCAGTAGTCCACTTCAAGCTAAATTGAACTTTTAACCTCTTTCAAGGCTGGTCAGAGTGCGGTGAAATTACCATGTGTAGCAGGTGACAGTATGGAAAGCCACGTTACCATATAAGTGGATCATCATCTGCCCGTGTCCGCTGAAGCAATCAAAAGCCTGACACAGACCTGGCCCGCACATTAAGCACCATTATTATGGACTGGCCCGGTCAAAATCCGGGTCTGGCGGGACCGGGCACCGGGTTTGAGTTAGAAATGACAGCTCTAGTTGTAAAGCGCTTTGAGTATCTTGATAAGATAGAAAGGCACTATATAGGTATTTATCATTTACCATCAGTATATATTTGTATATACCCTTCAAAATAAATTAAATTTTTAAAAGTCCATCACTGACTATACAGCCTTCACAAGCTGGACTGTGTTTCCTGCCATGTCATAAAAAAAAATCCAGGATGTTGACTCAGCTTTCCAAAGTCCATTTGGAAATTATCGGATCTATGAACTTTGCATATGGGATGAGCATTTTAAGAAAAAACACTCTTCAAATTTGTCTGTAATTATTATTTTCCGTCAAATATTTGGTTCAGGGTGGGCCCAAAGAAAGTACCTCGACTGGACCTTTTCGAGCCACTTACCAGGGGCCGTTGTAAAGACAAAAAAAAAAAAAAAAAGACAATTGTGACAAATGATTTCATTGTATTTGCCCTTAATAACTAATTTCCAAAATTTAAGTAACACTGCCCATTACCACTTTGTAATCAAAGTATTTACTTACAAAATATTGATACCAGACATGACAGGAAGTCCGGATCTGTGGATCCAGACCATATGCATACATTTTTATTTTGGTTCACAGAATCCTCTTGAACGCAGGCTGTGCAAGTGTGACCAAATGTAGACACAATGAGACCTTGTGGTACCCCACCCACAAGTACACACCACCTACGCTCACATCTTTGTGTCACTCCTGTCTGCAGCCTGGGGATCCTGATGTCTCCCACTCCCTCTGTCTTCCTCAGTTCTCTCTTAACCTGGATCGTCCCAGCTCGCCCAGCCAGACATTCTTATTGCAAACAGAGCAGCGGTTATCAGATGGGGTAGTGGAGGGTCTCTGCTGCCCCCTGGTGGTGGTAAACAGCAGGGGCTTTCCTAATTAGAAGGAGGGAGAGCAGTCTGGGTGGGAGGGAGTGATGCATGTCTCTGTGTGAGGGTAGGGGATGGGGTTGTGTACATCTGTGTGGAAATAAAGTACATCTTCTAAACAGAACAAGGTTACACTGTTCGTCTTGCATGCTGTCAGGGCGAGGGTAGAGAGAAGGGGGATTATGTGTGTCTGGGGTGGTGGTGGGGGTGGGAGACAACAACCTTCCTAGAGACAGGAAAAGCAGGTGAAGAAGAAAAGGTGAAGAAAAGGAGAGATTAAAAGGAGGACTATTTTAGCTCATCTCTGACAACAAAGATCACCTCTATTAGTCTGTGGGTTTGTATGCTTCTTATGTGTGGTGGTGGAGGTGGGGGTTGTACACTACATAAACTCTATGCCAGCCAAAGCATATGTCAGGATGAAGCAACAGTACCGAAGCATCTAGATACGTTTGATTTGTTTCTGATTGAACTGCCAAAGATTAATGAAGACATATTATGCATTTAGATTTTTTTTACAGTGATTTACATAACTTTTCATGCACAATAAAAAAGTTTATAGCAAACAGTGCTTTGGCTTTCCTTTAGAAAATTGTTCCTGAATCACCAGAAAGGCTATTTTTTTGTGTCCGGTCATGGAGCGAAGAGGGGGAGTTGGGAATACCTTCCCTCTGTCCATCTGTCCGTGCATTTATGAACATGCTAACTTGACAAACAAGTGAGATAGTGACTTGTATTTCGGTGTGTGGCTACATTGAGGCATGAGAAAGACCATATGGTCTTTCGATATCTGGGTTGCAACAGCAAAATCCAAGACGGCTGCGGTCATAGATGTCCATCCACCTTGTTAGCTGGATAACTTGGAAAAATAAGCCCCGTGCTGACTTCCATTTTGGTGTGTGGCTGCATCTTGGTGTAAGAAAGGTCACTAGCAAACATTGGGTTGCCAAGTCAAAAATCCATGGTGACCATGCACCACCATATGTAATGTATATAATAAGTAAACCCCTGTCATTTGAGGAAATTATGCTTTCTTGTTTCCAAAATCCAAGATGGCTGCCACCATACTGTATGTGTTCACATGGTAACCATGTGAGCTGGATACTTGAAAAGTAAGCAACACACCGACTTCCATTTGGATGTGTGGCTGCATCTAGGTATAAGAAAATCACTGAAAATGAGGGTGCCATGAGAAAAGTCAAGATGGCTGCCACCATTTACTTTATGTATGTAAACTGTCCACCACTATCATAGGTTTTACATTGCTTAAAAGCATAGTTTCATCATATAACTAGAGTGGCCATTGGGGTGACTAAAGAATAATCTATGGTAGTCAAAGTCACCATTGGCCACCCCGTGGCATTGCAATTACGCCTGGTGGTGCTCCCTCCGCTCGACACGCATCCATCACTCTGTGCTGCCTCAGGTTACATTCTTTTATGAGACCCCTTTTTTTTGGTCTAATACGTCTAATACCAAACTTTCTGATGTTAGAAACTTGGGGAGATATCGCCCACCAACAGATCTCATCGATGACAGTTGTAGTTTTCATGTGGTGTCCGATTTTCAAGAGCACTGAGATGACTCTGTGGCAGCAAACATTAACATGCTCCATAACTCTCTTATCAGGGTTTAAAGAACAAAGAGAAGATTACACACTTCAAACCACTCATTCACCTCGTCATTCTCCATTAGACATTTTTATTACCGCAGTCACAACAAAGAGAATAAACAGTCACCACAATATATTTATTGAAAAGTTCTCACTTAGCGCTAAGAGATGACTCACATTGTTTTACTGTTTGTCTTCCCATCTGTGTGTGTGTGTGGTCTCAGCTGTCACTCAGGCTTCAGAGGCCCTCGATGTGACATCAAAGAGTACAACGTGCTGTATGTGGTGCCAGGCTCTGGAAAACTGCACTACGTCCTCATTGCCTCTATCATCGGAGCCCTGCAGGTGGTCATCATCTGTGTGGTGGTGCTCTGCATTACCAGGTGAGTCATGCACTAAAGAACACACACAAACACACACACAGTTGTCTGGGAGACCTCAGAAGACATTATATGAAGCGATTTACTGTGCGTTAAAAATATCTGGAGTGCAGTAGTTAAAGCTTCAGAGCTTGGAAAACCTATGAGCGCCACTGGGTAGCAGTGGTGGGAAGTAACTAAGTACAAATTGTTACTGTCCTTAAGTACATTTTTCATGTATCTGTACTTAAGTAGAATTAAATGTGGGTACTTTTACTTTTACTCCACTACATTTTAC
>JARVGQ010000309.1:8805402-8824303 GCA_031762355.1 Hypsolebias martinsi
TCAACATAGTCAATATATAAACTACATTTAAGCTAAATTAATTTTGAGGAAAATTCCATTTGAGCAGTGTTGAATGTGTTAAATAAAATGTTATAGAAATAACTTTCTAAACATATTGACTTTAAAGATAAGTGTTATGGTTTGCACTTCATTTTGCAGGCATTGTTCCATTGAAGTGAAGAAACTGCTCTTCACAGATCAAATTTCACTTTTGCAAAGACTCCATAGTAAAGTTTAATTTGTGTTGTCTTTTATTGACAACTTGCTCACTTAGAGACGCAACAACAGAGCAGATGACTCAAAGCATGACCAGCTCATCATTTCTCATCCCAGAGTTTATCAGATGTATGTGGTTCAGCAAATACTTGTCAGAATTCTCTTAAAACAACTGTTTTATCGGATTAACAAACTAACTCTAAATCCAACTCTCATTTATGGAGCTAAAACCAACATTTAGTTGGAACAGTTGTTCCCTTTCTTTAGGCCAACAACTCTTTAAGTGAAACGGGTTCTGAAAATGACAGCAATGTAAAATTGAGCTCTTAAAATTCGAATACTTTTGTTCCTCGTCTTTATAGGACAGGGCTCAAGCAGTGCCAGCACCATTATCAGTGTTTCTCTTCAGATCTTAAGCTCTGGTTTTGCAAGCAGAGCATACATCAAACTGTGACCTTTTCCTCTTCCATAGTTCCACTTGCTGCAGTGTGCAGCTTTAATCAGACACTGTCTTCAGCGCAGACATGTTTGCTGGCTTTACATGAAAGTGATAAAAGGAGATGGGTGGCTGGAAAGACAGAGGGAGAACTAAAGAGAAGCGATGAGAGATATAAGGCAGGAGAAAGACTTGGGCCTTTATTTCCAATACACAGATTTGTACATGCCCATTTACTTTTCCAACTATAATCTCAAAGGGAAACGTGGCGTAGCAGAAAATTGCAGCCATTATTGACTAGGCCTCATTGTTTCCTTTACAATCTTCTCTTCCAATGGTCTTGTATCTATTATTAATGCAAACATTATCAATAGGGCTTTTGACTTGTCTAAAGGATGGTCAATTTGTGGTTTTGACTGTGTCAAACAGGGCTTCCTCTTATTTTTTTGTTACTCTTATTCTAAACGTATTATAAATGTTTTAATGAAAACGGCAAAATCATTTTGTCTCATGTGTTATTTAATTAGTAGTGCATATCTATTTTGCTACTGCGTGCTAGTTTTCTGCCTCAAAAACACTATTTATTTCAAGACTGTATAAGGGATATATGTCATTTTTAAGAATATTTAGGTAGTTCAGAAAACCTTTTAAAAAATCACATTTACGAAACAGTCTGCACAGCCCTTTACCCTCATAATTCAGTTTTGACATAAACTTCCATTTATTTACTATCCAGACACACCATCCATGTCATATATATATTTTTAGTCTTGTATGCATTATTTTTTCAAATGTTTTCCTTTTAAAGAACAAACTATGGGAAAGAGATATTCATATTTGCTGCCATCAGTGTCATGCAGTTCACTCACTTGTGCAATAATTTACTCCTTCCAGAATAAGAAAGAAAAACAACACACCATGTATTATCACATCATTTGAAAAGAAGATGGTAGGAAGGCCTGAATGCTTTAAAAGAATTGTTCAGAGTGCTCTGAACAAATATCTTACCTGTTGTAGAAGGGGCTTTGAACAGCCTCAGTTTGGAGGAATTGATCTAAAGCCTAAAGATGATGTCTTAATTCAATTCAATTCAGTATATTTATATAGCAACAAGTTAAAACAACTTAAAACAACTCAACTTCAGACATTTCACATCAGTTCTTGCAAACACATTTTTGTTCAGATTTAAATTGCACATTTATTTGCAGGTTCAAAAAGCAGCAGCAGCAGCAGCTATGAGAAATGTTTCAGTGCAGCCTAACCAACAGGAACATACTAATATTTCCTCTGAAATAACTGTGAATAATATGTTTATTGTGTGAATGCATTCACACAATTGTTTTCTGTTTATATTTAATATTCTTGTTACTATTCCTATTCCGTACATTTTACTATTCAGCTGGTTTGTGCAAATTTCTGTTTTTTTTTTTTTTCAGATAATTTTCATGTTTTTGTGCTCATTTCTGCTTCTTTAAGTCTAATTGGGCACAATTATGCTCTCTCTACTTTATTCTGGTATCTTAAGTTTTTTCTGGTTTTAAGTTACTATTCAGCTGTTTTTATATACATATTTCTGTTTTTTCAATTAGTTTCCACTTTTTCTGCCCATTTCAGCATTTTTTTAGCCTAAGCTCTCTTCACTTTATTCTGGTAACTTAAGCTTTTTTCTTCCTTTTCAGCTACTTTTCAGGTATTTGTTTGCTAATTTCAGCTTTTTTTTTTTTAGTTAATTTACTAGTTTTTGTGCTCATTTTTCCTTAAACCACATTCAGCAAATATGTGTTATTTCTGCTTTCCTCTGCTAACTTAGGCTTGTTCTTCCATTTCAGCATGTTTTGGCTAATTTCAGCTATTTTCAGCAAGTTCATGAACAATAAGCATTCACATTGCATTTTCACAGGAAATGCAATGTCTCTAGTTTATATTGATGCTGTATTAATAATGTGTTATGAGGATGTCCTTGTTCTAATTTTGACTTGCATTGTCTAAACGTGTGGGGGAAATTAAAACACATTTTATGCTTTAAGATCTTACAGAACAATTCTATTTGGATGCTACTCTTTTGTCACATTTTAAATGTGACAATAATTAAATAAATAAATAAATCCTGCTTAATTAAGTAAAAGTGCAGGCTTGTATTTATTATTTCATATTTTAGTTTCTTCTCCTTGGAGTTTGACTCTTTATGAGACAGGACAGGTTGCGTTTCAAGGCCCTTTTCTGGCAGGTTGGCTTCTTGCTGAGTAAGAGGGCAGAAGTTTGTGCTGTGTGACAGAAGCTAAAGTGTCTCGCGTTTTGACTGAATGCCATCTGTTCACGCTGCCCTTTAAGAGTATTGACCGGGGAGTACAATTGGTACAGCGATGCCAAAAATTGCAGGACTATTCAGAAATGTTTAAAACAAAATGGATGGGAGTGAAACAGTTGGACAAGAGCAGCAGGGACAATTGTCTTGGGGTCATCAGCAGACATTCAGGTGATGAAAACATGAGCAAAAGATACTCAATACTGTTTGTCAAAATATATTCATAACACTCCACTCCATAGGGCTTGGTGGATTTTTATTTTGTGACGAATTGAGCCATTCTGCAGGAAAAAAAAAATGCCGTCATTCCAGAGTAAAGCTTTTTGCCGTTATTTTTCCAAATCATTTATTGCTTCAGCGTTCGACATCAAGTGACAAAAGGACACCGAGGGCTGCTGGGTCACATTGACTGAACCAGGGTCAAACACTCGGGCCATGACTTTGCACATGAGTGGTTGAAGCCGAACTGACGAAAGAAAGGATAACCAAGAGTAGGCAAGCGGAGATAAGGTCCAAGAAACACAAGAGATTAGAAAAGAAAAGGAAGTAAGGGAAGAGGGAACGGGTCAGCGCAGAGGGGAAGCTGTTTTGTTTTTTTCATTTGCTTCATGTTAACTGCTATTATGTCGGCAGCCATTGTTTGATGTTTATTGCTACGCCTGCTGAAGATGAGTGAGATACGGATTCTAAAGCCTCTTTAGGCTGAAGACGGAGAGAAGCGATAAGAGTGAGCATCCGCAGCGTCACATTTAACCAATATTACCATCTGCAGAACAGCTCATATTTGTAGAAAAGAGCTCTGATGGGAAGTCTCCAAATGAGATCTGACTCCAAATAAACTGTTTTTAAATGAAGTCTGATAACAGTTTTTTTTTCCCCCTCTCCTGCTTCTCTTCCGTCTCGAGGAAATGGTTTCTAAGACTGACACTCATCTGATTTAAGTCACATTGTTTGTCACGGGCATCAAGTGATAGGAATAAGAATCCATATAAAAAGCCATTAGTTTTCTATTACTGCCAAGCAGGATGGACAGGCACTCAGCACTCACCCGGATGACTGTGTTTAAAATGTCAGGTTGCTTGAAAGAAGTCTACCTCTGTGGGGGCTCCTCTGCCACTTCCCCGGAGGCTGAGTGGCTGAAATGACCATAAAACTCCGTTGAGCCAGACAGCCTGTAATTTCAGCAGCGAGAGGCGCTTTGCCGCGATATAATGGAAAGTCCACGGAAGCCGTGAAATGCACCGAATCCCGGTGCTGGAACGCCATTGTCTGAACACTCAGGACACCTCTCTAAACTTTAAATTACTGTTTTTAAGCCGTCATTGTCGGAAAAAGCTCCGCCGCTAAAAAGAAACTTGTGCGTGTTGGGTTTCTTTAATCCTCTCAGGTCTATTCTGTTCCAACAGAAATCTGACATTCACATTAAGGGTTAGCACAAAAAGTAAAAGATCCTTTTCTTTGCCCATAATAAATTGAAAAATGGAAAAGAAGCTTTGAAAGATTGCGTTGTTTGGGTGAAACAAAATGCTCTTCTTTCCATCTTGTTTTGTACATTTTTTCTATCCTCATTGTGGGTTATTTTATTATTATTTTTTTTTACTCCAAGTGCAGATGGGTGAGAAATGAAGAGAACATATGTAAAGATGGACACTTAATATTTCAGATGTTATTAAGTTTTTTTTTTTTTTTTTCAGTGTATCTATACTGCGTTTGCACATACTTATGTCTGCAGCAGTGGTAGACTTAGAGCAAATTTCTGTCCAGATTCCTCAAGCAACGCTGTACGTTGGATGTGAGCAGCATGTCATGTCAAGAGGCTATGTGGGTGATCTGTGAGGAGAGTGGATGGAGCTGAAGTAATGAAGTGGATCTGAGTGTGGTTCACAGCTGGAGGTCCAAGTCCATCTAACACACTGGCTGCATTTCAGCTGCAGTGGAAGACATAAAATGAAGAAATCATCAGTGAGACAGACAGATGGACAGACTCACATTGCATCACTCTGTCTCAGCCCTCAGCAAACCCTTTGTGTTCATATCTGCAGACCTAAGGCACCGTATTGGGGAGGATATTTTCTTTTGCAGAAGTTTCCTGAACAACAGTGTTGGTCTTGCAGAATAAGTCAATTATTTGTCGGCTGATAAGTATGCAGTAAATGGCTCAGTATCATTACAATGCATGTAAACCAATGCATTTACCTCAGAAGCCTGTGAAAAAGGTTATAAAAAAAAAGATGAATAAGTGATTCAGTGGTGCCACCACGATCCAATGCATATTTAAAGACAAGGTGGTGTGAATTCTTGTAACATTAACGCTCTATATATTTTAAGACCATTGTGATACGCTGTTTGCTGCATCATCACTTATTTGTTTTTACGTACGCTTTTTAAATATGTTGTGCATGTCAACAATTTATCAATAAATCTGGTGTAATTTCTTGCATAAATTGACACAGAATCACATTTGCTTCAGATAGGAAGTTATAGTACTCAAACATGTACTTTTTGGTGTCAGGCTTTAAAATAAGTTTATCAGATATACATATGTGCTTGGCTTTTATATACAGTGTTGACTATCTTTAGCACTATAAATAAAATATTTCACTCATTTTCTGATATTTCACTGTAAGTCTTCCAGATATTCGTACAAATTCAGTCTGCAAAGAAAATACGGTACCACTTTACAATAAGGCTCCCCTTATAGATGGATAATAGTTTATAGATACATTATTAATTCCTCTATAAATACTTTATAAATAATTAATAACTGCTTATTATGCATTAATTAAGGGTGACAGAGAGACAAGACTGACCAGTTTCTTGCTAAATAGTGAACCAAATCTGTTCACCTATATATTTCATCTAGAGTTGTTGTATTAAACATTTCAGACTAAGTTACTACCTTGTAAGCACAATAAGCATTTGTAAATACATAGGGTACAATATTGTACTTTATCACTGCATTTTAAGTATTAGTAGTAGATATTTATAATGCAGTGCTAAGTACAATATTATATCCTAAAAATAGGTTTACAAGTACTTATTGTGCTTACAAGGTAGTAGCTTAGTCTGAAATGTTTAATATAACAACTCTAGATGAAATATATAGGTGAACAGATTTGGCTCACTATTTGGCAAGAAACTGGTTAGTTTTGTTTCTCTGTCACCCTTAATTAATGCATAATAAACAATTATTGATGATTTATAAAGTGTTTAAAGAATAATTAATAATACATCTATAATTATTTATTAGACATCTATAAGGGGTACAGATTTTTGTGTAGGTCCAAAACTCTGCCAGGCTTCTGGTCTGCACCTAATCCTGGCTACACATCACTCCAACTCTCATTCAGCTTCGCTGGCTGCAGGTCAGATCTTGGATTTGTCACTAAATTCTCCTTCTCAGCTACAAATCACTTCATGACTGTCCTCTGCTCTATGACCCTCAAGGCGGCCCTCAGGCACTCACACCATGTACCCACGGTGAAAGAGCTTTCATCTTTAGAATTATTTAAAAAAATCTAAGTTTATTTTACCAAAACAAACCATTTAACTTAGTTCTTCACGGCCCCCAAACTGACTCGTTTTCTTCTTGCTACTAATTTTATTCTTATTGCGTGAACCCTGAATCTGTATTTACACTGTTGTTTAGTATAATCTTTTTGTGCTGTTTTAGCTATTTATATTTTTCAAAATGTTTAGCTCAGTCTAGAAAAGGGAGCTGCATTTGTTGTAACATTTGTACAGTTTTCCATATAAATAACTTTCTTTACTAAAAGTTTCCTGAATTAAGATCTCAATGCTTTTTAAACATTGTTCTGTTTGAAACCTGCTTTAATACTTGTTCTTTTTTTGTATTCTCATGCTGGTTTAAAAATTTAGCTGTAGTTCTGCCCCTTTTTTCTACTGTTAGTTTTAGGTGTTGGCTAGCTCTTAGCTGCTATTAGGTTTTAGCTATTGTTTTGCAATTGTTTTGTATTTTAGCTAGAGTTTAACTACTTTAAGCTAGTGTTTTGCTATTTGTAGCTTTCATTTGGGTTTTGTTAGTTTTGGCTTTTAGCCAGCATTTTTGCTTTTTAAGCTTTTTAGCTAAAACTATATACAGGTAGTCCTCAAGTTACGTCACCCCCGACTTACGTCAACTCGAACTTACGACCGCCTCTCCAGTGACGTCATTGACTTTCAATAGCTCCACACAGTGCCGTTTTATGTGTTTTTTTTAATGTTTTTTTTTGAGGGTACTGTGTTAGCTAACTGCTTGGAAATACAGTATTGTACATGTTTAAGGTACAGAATGTACGCTGGTGTTGTGTTGCGTTGAAAAAAAAAAGTGTTTAAAAAGACGTTTACCGTTCTTTTTCTGACTTACGGCAAAAATCCGGACTTAACGAACGCCACGTGTAATGAGTTCCGACTTGCGTCAAAATCGGGTTACGAACGGTCTGTAGGTACAGAACCTGTTCATAACTTGAGGACTACCTGAATTGGCAGATACCGATACCATATCGATAATATCGTGCATACCTAGTATGCCATACCTAGCATATCTAGTACTTATGGTATATACATTTTAAGGCTGTATGAACCCTTCCCACTCTCTTGCAATGTTCTAAACTCTTAAACCTACATCAACGTAACAACATACATATTTGTAGCTACTAAATTTTGCTCACCTGCTCTGCACAACAGCAGCTCAGTTCCGGTCTGACTCTTGTTTCGTTTCGGCAGACCTACCCTGCCAGTTCTGGTTGGCTCTATGGCTCAGGGTAGTCCCGGTGGGCTCTGGAATGAACCGCGTGCAGGCCTCATGGCTTTTTGGCTTATTGAGAGAAAACTACAAAATGTTGGTGCCTGTCCGAAGTATTTTATTTTATTCTTTTTACTGTACATTATACCATACTGTTCCATTCATGAGAGTAATATTGAATTTGGCAATCATGTGTCTTGTACAATTTTTTGTTTATTTTTCTCGTGTTCAATCTTACTTTGAAAAACCGCGAAAGAGCAAGTTCGCAAAAATTGAAACGCAAAGTGGTGAGGGATTACTGGATTACAGATAGAAAAGTGGGATTAAAAAATACAAACTAAACCTCTTTGGCTCTTGTTCACATGGGAACATTGGCTTTTCAGAGATATTTGTTTGTATGCCTGTCTCTTAAAAATATATTATGTTATCCCACAGACATACCAAACAGATAAGCTGGGTTACATAATCATAGCATCGTTTCTAGAAGTTTTTTTTTTTTTTTTTTTCTACATTGCAACTCAGAAAATGACTCAAAGTGCTGCAATGACTCTGCCAAACCTGTATGTGGCGTTGTAATGCTGCCTCAAAAACGCATCTGATTGTAAGTTGGGTTAAAAGCGGGTCTATGACATCACTGTTTTCAAAAGTTTGTGTTTAGACTGTCCACACAACATCACAAAAATGATGTTTCAAGATTTTTTTCGCTCTGGAAAAATACACGTTATAGACTCCAAGGCTGAAATGCAAAACAATAAAATGTAATATAATAAAAATAATCCTTTGCCAAATAACAAAACATGGTCTCTGTGTTGAAAGAGCCTCAGTTAGACTTAGAACTCCTTTTGCCATTTGCTCTTTCTGGGTTAGTTTTTTTTACATTGGTATCAGGCAAAGGTTAAAATTGTCAGGGCTTTTTTGTGTTTGTACAGTTTCTTTTTCATTGTATTTTCCTAAATTGCGAAAATACAATTTGTCTTCAAATTAAACAGCAATTTCCTGCTTTTTACTACAAATACACATGGCCTTTAACCTTTGCCGAGGATAAACAATGACCAATTGTATGCAGACTTATCGAAACGCTCATGTTATCTCTGTGCTGCCCTTATCAAACAATGGAAGACTGGGTTTGAGCTGCCAGATCTCCGAAGATTTGAATATAAGCGCTGGAAAGGAGGTTTGCATTGTCCGAACGGGAGAAACTGGAGCCGTAAATGTGCTGGATGCTCGCAATGTCACTGCAGTAGATTCTTTACATCCTTGAGCTTCAGAACAAGACGTGAAAGTTTACTGATGCAATCTAGTTGATGATGAGGAAGTGCAGTGACTGACATACTGGAGTTCTTAGTCAGCCATGCCATTATTATGACAGAATTGGAAAGCATATGTCTCAGAAAATAACACGCATCATAGTCTAAAGTGCGTTTTTAAAGAGGTGTAAATTATAAGTTGTCTCAAAGTTTTTCCTTATGATGGTTTATGTCACCTGGAGTAATAACGGTGGCCTTGCTTGGCTTACAGCGATCTCCATTTTACCAGCGTGTCAGCATGGCTTCATGTCTCTGACCAGGCAGAGTAAACGTGCTGTGCTTTCTTTGAGTGTGACAGAAAATGGGAGTGGTGTGAAGGTAAAAGGATGCCCAAACTTGTTGTGCAAAGGTTTGCATGTATTAAGCCAAGAGGCATGTCTCACATTGTACATGGCATTGTTAAAGAGAGATTTATGAAGTTTGGATTCCCAGGTTCAGTAGCTTTAGATTTCAAGATGTGAACTTGTTCAGGTTTGTTTCCTCATCTGTAAGTGTTTGCATAAAACTGCCCATACACTGTGCAGAGTACATTAGGGGTTGATCATGTTTTGGTTAGCCCGAGACCTATGACAAATCATACAATTCCATTTGCTTTCCTTCCTCCCTTCCTTCCTGTATCCACAGATGGCTCTTCTTGCAGCACGGGTGTGTACTGGTGGTGGGGGGTAAAGGGTGTGGGGTGTTACACAACATGTTCAGCAGCGTTGCTGTTCAGCGGGAAGGATGGGCTGTAATCAAAACGCATGCAGATGAAGAGAAATCTGCATGAGTTTCAGGTAGAGATGGTTGGAGAAGCATTTGTTCCCTGACTGGATAGGTCAGGGGTGGGGTGGGCAGGTATCAATTAACATTTTAAACAATCTGCCTCATATCCTAGTTTACAGTGGAAAGAAGAAATGCTGCAAACCCGTTCTTCCTTTTCTCTTTGTATATTATTGTAACTCTCAAGTTTATTTTCACTCCTGTTAAAGAAAATGCATGAGGAAACCTATCTGCACATAAAATACATTTCTGCGTGACGACGTAGCCTTTCGTTTTTGAAATCCTTGCTGGAGGCACCAGTTTCACTGCACCAATGCACCTGTACCAGCTTCACTGTGGGATTAAGGGAACCTCCATTCACCGTCTGAAGGGCCACGAAACCAAACCCGAATAACAGATTAACCCAATTAAACATAAGGGTAACTCTGGATCTACCTGCTTGTTATTCATGTTTACCAGTTAGAATTGATTAGAGATTTATATGCATTTTTATGACTGACTATTATTATTTGTACCACTTGCTTGCTTAAAACACGTCTCTCTTGTAAATGAGTCCACGTGGCTCAATGAGACTAACCTTTATAAATAAAGGTTAAATGAATAAAGTAAAACAAACAAAAAAAATGCAGTTCTTATAGCAAGAATAAGACGGTGACCAAATTGTAATTAAAGTTGTGATTACGAAAATTTTTTTTTTAACTTAAGTATGAGAGCAGGTGTGAGTTTTATATATATATGATAAATTTCTGTCCGTTACAAACTATTCTCCAAACAAAACAACAGTTTAGTTTTAAATCAGTCCCCTTTTTTAGTTAATTATCTCGTTTGAAGGAAAAGTTTGGTTAAGAATAGTTTTTTTTTGTGTAAAACCTATATTTAAGTAATGTTTTCCTTTTCCCTTAAGGTTACTAACTGGCACACAACACACTCCACAGGTGAGGTTAAGGCAAAACAAACACCACTTAAACGTTAGGACACGCCTACTCATTCAAAATAAATAGGTAGGTGTGCGTATAAATAAAGATGAACTAGAAAACCCGCCTAAATAAAAATCTACTGTTACAGATCTCGTCATTCAGTTGGTAACACGAGCCCATGTTTTTTTTTTTCTTCGACTTTGTTTCAATCCCCATGCCCCACCCTGATGGCTCTGTTTAGGCCGGGCAATCTGCCTGGCTTTTAGAAACACATGCAAGACTTGCAATTAGATGACCGTTCTACCATTGAACTGATAAATGCCACCTTAAATTTATTTTCATTTTTCATTTACCCTTTATTTATACAAGTAGTCTCATTGAGCCACGAGAACTCATTTTCAAGAGAGACCTGTTTAGGGAGCAGATGGTGGGTTAAGGGCCTTGCTCAGGGACCCAGAGTGGGGCGAATGAGCTTTGAAGTCTGAACTTGCTGTCACACTAAATTATCTTTCTTGTTTTGCACTTGTGAACATTTTCTGCCCTGAAACAATAGCTCTTGTCCAACATAGCTATCCACGTATGCAAGCTGAAACGCACAGAGAAAAGCACAAACCATCGCACATTCTCCAGGACTAATTATTCTTTCCTCTGACGGGATGTTAATTAACGTTGTTCCCAGGAGAGAATGCCAGAAAGCGAGGCTCCACACACAAACAAACAAGACGGTCCTGGGTCAAATGGTACTTAGGAGAAAAATGTTTACTGTGGCTTGGATGCAGAGGCTGTTGTGGGTTAAGCTGGGGACCTGGCCATTTTTATGCAGTTTTTACCATTTGAGCAGCCAAATTCAAAGAAAATACAAACAGTAGTCCAACTCAAAATAAAGATTTACAATATATATATATATATATATATACACACACACACACTACACCCTCACCATTGTTTGTGTGATATCAGTAGAAGCATTGGCCATTTTTTTATTGACAAAGTACTGATGGCATTTATCACTGTGAATCAATCAATAAAACTGCATTAATCGAGCAGTTCTTGTACATGAAGTGAAACAGTAGGTGGGCATAGCACCAGTTAGTTTAAGTTTCAGTCGCTGTCTCCCACAGACTTCACTACCTGCACATATTGCATCAAACAAGTCTGAGCCAAATCCAAAAGTCTGTGGCGTGTCCCAACTGGAACCGATGTGAATCTTTAGAAACCTCTGCAGCAGCAAACAAAGTTTAGTCCTTATTGTTAATACAGTACATACTTTGTTAGAGGTTAAACAGGCAAATTAGGTGCATTCCTTTTGAATTGTTACAGTTTATTTGAATAAAACTACAGTTTCTAACATGCACTCATAAAAAGGTTGACATCATTAAGTCTAATGTTGTCCCTAAAGGTGACGTTTCTGGAGCCCAAGAGTCATAAGTACCCTTTGAGTCCTTTCAGTCTATCTAAGACCAATATAATAGATATGATAGATACGATAGATATGATAGATGCAATAGATACAATACAATAGATAGGATAGATACGCTACAATATATAGGATAGATAGATAGATACGATAGATAATAGTACGATAGATATAGTACGATATATATGATAGATATGATACGATAGATATAGTACGATAAATACGTTAGATATAATATAATACAATAGATATATGATAGCTATAATACGATAGATATAATATGATAGGTAGATATAGTAAGATGGATAGATGGATAGATAGATAGATACAAAATATACAATATATATGATATGAAAGATACAAAATATATGAAATATATGATACAAAATATACAGTAGATACGATAGATACAAAAGATAGATACAGTAGATACAGTAGATGGATACTTTATTAATCCCAGGGATGAAATTTGAGTCGTCCAGTAGCATGTTCTAATTATACAAAAAAATAAAAATAAATAATGAAAAAAGAAGCAACAAAAAAGGTTAAATCATGTCATCTGGACCAGTTTCTTTAAGTGAGAAATGTTTTGTCCCCCATCCAGAAGACTTAGTCCACAACTTGCCAACCAGATCTGTCCCATAGGTAGCCTTCACTGCTGTGTTTCAATCCAACCTCCTTTTGGAATCTCAGCCTACTTTTGAGGAACTTCCAAAATATCTACCTGACAGTCAATTTACCCAAAACACTAGGCAATCTGCAACAAGGCAACTTCTAAAAAAGCTAAGTCTGGTCCTCTGGACAATGTCCAGGGGACCAGACTTAGCTTTTTTACATTTTTCTACCTGGATTATTGAGCATGCATCAGGGTAACAAGGCAACTTGTTAAAGACGGTGTGTTTTGCAGACAATGTGTTGTGCTTGATGGATGCAAGTAGCAAAGAGTGTTCATGATTCAAGTTAACTGTGGCCCTTCAATCTCATTAGCTAGATCAAAATGTATAGTTAAAACCAAGAAGCCCACAACTGTTGGTCCATGTAATTTACTATAGCAGCCTTGTTTTGGCATTTTTGTTCCACATTCTTTAAAACCTTACAACTTTTCCCCTCTTTAAAATAGCTCCTTGTTCTTTGGTTTGATGTTGTGCCCTTTAGATTCAACGCCCTGACAGATTTATTAGCGTTAAATGGGAAATATCTCACATGCTTGGCACTCACCTAAACCACAGCTTGAGATCAGTGCTGGAGATATCAGGTGTTTGCGAGGTGAGGTTAGTTAAAAACATCATAGTGTCTGTATACTGTACATTCTTTTGTGGAAAACTGGAAACCCAAGCAGAGGGGTAAATGGAAAATAGCAGCTGGACATTATCTAAGAGTTTGTTTCAAATAAAATAAAAATCTGACTGATTACATTTAAATACATGTACTAGTATTAGGCAGAAAGTGATGCAAAGTTTGTTTGAATAAATTACAATGAATGCTGTAGTAACAATATTCATTGATATTAATTTTAAAAAGCGACCACCAGCTGTAGGCTGACCAATAATGTTTTTGCACGTGTGTTTGTAAGTTTGTGTTTGTAAATGCAATCAGTAGAAGTGCATCTGACTGATTTAAGTTGTGGAGTCACCAATTCAAAATGGCTACCACAGCTAGTCAACAATAGCCAAAACACAAACTGTTAAAACCGTGAAATTTTACAGATACTGAGTTCAAATTTGGTGTGGTGAGAATCATACTCAACACACTCTGAGCGGTAGGTACACATTGTGCAACATACTTGTTAAAAAGTTTGACAATAACTGCAATAGTCAATACTGTCTATTAGCAAAGGATCTCATGAACCAGTGGATGGGTTTTCATTAAACTTGCAGAAATTAGTCACTAGATGTCATCTATAACTGACTGACATTTGGAGTCAGCCCAAATCAAGATGGCTGCCACAGCTAATATTCCTTTGTCAACACAAATAAAGTCCAGTTGATTTTGTCTTGGAACTTTCTTTAACTTTGTCATCACAAAAATGCCAATAAGTTACCATACTTTTTGGACTATAAGTTGCATCTTTTTGCATAAATTAGCAAGTCCAGCCACTTATAGTCCGAAGCGACTAATTTACATTTTGTTCCCCATATTCATAACCCAACTTTTGGCTGAGATCCGACAATTTAATTCATTCTGACATGAAAAATATTGAACATTAAGTTTTCAGCCGCTAGAGGGTCCTCAAGTAGTATGGCAAGCCAAGTGTCTCAAAAAGTGGTTATTAATGAGACAACTTGGCTTGCCATACCAAGCCACCTTCGTCTTGCTATGGAATTCCTGGCGCTTCGTTTTGCCACACCGCCCAGGCGAAATGTACCATATTTGATGATGAAAGTGCATTTATTAAGGAAAGTTTTACTGAGACACATCTTTAATGTCAACCAAACAAATAATTGTTTTTTAGGTTATCTTGTCAAATTTCAAAGAAATGCACAGTGAGTCCTCCCTCTGCACGCTCCAGCAGCCGCAAATTGATTTTTGAAATGAAGCTTTTTGTTTTATACCATTAAAGTGCATTTATTAAGGAGAAGTTAACCTGAGACACGCCTTTACTAGAATTTTGAGCAAACAAAAAATATTTTTAAGTGTTAATCTTGTTAAATTCTTGTTAAAATCCTCCCGTGCACGCTCCCGCGGCCGCCATTTGGCAGCCAATCGATTTTTGGCACAACACCGGCCCACATTTCTGGGTTGTCAGCAGTGACGCATAATAGATGCCACTTATACTGCGAAGCAACGTATTTATGTTTTTCCCACTTCATTAGACATAATTGGACTGATGCGACTTATATGGCGGTGCGACATTTAAGGCGGAAAGTACAGTACAGGTAGTCCTCGACTTACGAACGGGTTCCGTACCTACAAACCGTTCGTAACTCGATTTTAATGTAAGTCGGAACTCATTATATTGTGCCGCAAACCCGTTCGTAAGTCCGGATTTTTGCCGTGAGTCGAGGAAATACATGTAAAATGTATGTTAACGCCGCGCCGCACACCCGTTCTTAAGTCTGAGTTGCCGTAAGTCGAGGGCGCCTTAAGTCGAGGACTACCTGTACACAAAATCACAACGGAAGTTGTCCCAGGGCACTGAACAAAAAAATTCACATACATACAACAGCCAATTTGTAAGTTATCTATCTAAGGAAGAAAGCCAGCAAAAATGTTGAATCTTCACTTTGTTGCAGTCTCCCATTCTGAGCAAGCACAATGGCAACAGTGTGAAGGAAAAAAAAAACTCCCTTTTAACAGGAAGAAACCACCAGCAGAACCAGGCTCATGACAAGTGACAATCTTCTTCAACCAGATGGGGTTTGAAAAGACAGGAAGGAGAAACAAACACAGAATGGCAGGTCCAGATGTAGGTGCAGCTGTACCCCCTATTGGAATAAAGACAAAAAACACATAGACATGATAGATAGATAGAGTCAGATAGACATGTTTACAAACACAAAACAGGTAGAAACACAAAACAGGATTTCAGGATTATAGCCCGGGTCTGATGGTCCCGGCTATAACCACCCTAAATGGGACTGACCCCAAAACGTTTTAAGTGGTACATGTACATCCAGCGATTACTTTTTTTTTAAGAGTTTCAGTGAAATCAGTCCACAGGTTCATGATATATTCTGCTAACACTACACACAAACAGAAAAAACAAACAAAAAAAAAACCCATCATGGCCTCTTGTCTTTGCGATGTGGGTGATAAAAAGGACCAGGAAAGTCCATAAAGATTTTTAACACAAGCCTAATAGTGAGTCTGTTTGTGGCATATTGTCCATGTGCAGGAATGATGCAACTTGTGTTAGAGATGTTAGTTCCTGTTGCAATTTTAATTGTGACAAAATGCTACTTGATCCTCCTGCTGCCCTAGGGTCAAAAAGGCCCATTGAGCCTCAGCTGAAAATGTACAATTAGTAAAATAAGTGGTTGTAGTGAATAAATGCAATACAATATGTGTGTTAGTTTAGTTAAGTTTAATTTTGTTTATATTTTTCCCCTGCATGCCCAGGATAAAAGATATGTGATAATCAACACAACTAGTTAATAAGGGTGTTTTTCCACAATGGAGCTTCAGTGCAACAGTGTCCATTTCAACAAAGAGTCATAGATTCAACCTCTATGCTAAAATAAGATTGAGAGTTGTTGCTGAAATCAAGATCAGCGTTTGAGCAGTCTGGAATATTATAGACCTCCTGTAATAAATGAGGAGCTTTAGAGCAAACTGCTGAGAAGGCAGCCAGCTGACTGGGAGAGGACACAGAGAAAGCTCTGTGTGTGGACATGTGGCAATAAGAGCCAAAAGCCTGGCATGCCTTCTATCTAACAACAACAATCCTACTTCTTCTTCTTGCTTTATTAGAACATAAACAAATGGCATTACAATAACCAGAACAATAAAGAATAAATGCAAAGAAAATAATTCCATGGGCAACAAGCACCCTGATGCATGCTCAATAATCCAGGTAGAAAAATCTTAAAAAGCTAAGTCTGGTCCTCTGGACATTCAAAAAACAAAACAAAACAAAGAAAAAAATTGTAGAAACTTTTCGAAAGATGAAACGTTTCTACAATTTTTTTTTTTTTTTTTAATGCCCAGAGGACCAGACTTAGCTTTTTTAGACTTTAGTCATGTTGTGTTAATACCTATTAGGAATCAACTCTGTCTGTCTGTTAGCAAAAGTTCTCATAAACAATAGGTTTAATGAAACGTAGGAAAGTAATTGCATGATGTACATTTACAACTGTTGGACTATAGAGATTTCAAGATGTCCTCCACAGATCATCTGCATTGCAATTTGCTATTGCATTTAGCAAAACAAAAAGTCATTTAGCAAAAATAAAAGTCTGGTAGCAGCTGAGAGTGATTCACAACAAATACTCTAATGATTATTTATTTATTTATTCATTTATTTAAATAAATATGATATGTCTATATAATTACTTTTAGGATTTAACCAAAGCAGCTTTATCTATAATTTCTCATCATAAATCTTCTGTGTTTATTTGTCTCTCCTTCCTGTCCTCTCAAACCCGGTTGGTCAAAGCAGATGGCCGCTTGTCCTGAGCCTGGTTCTGCTGGAAGTTTCTTCCTGTTAAGGGGAGTTTTTCCTTTCCACTGTCTTCTTTGTGCTTGCTTGGGATGGGAGACTGTGACTAAGTGAAGGCAACACAATCTGCTGCATCTTTAGAAAGATAACTTTACTAATTGGCTTTTATAATGCATGTGAATGTTTCTGTTCAGTGCCCTGAGACGACTTCTGTTGAGACTTGGTGCTATATAAATAAACTGAATTGAATTTAATACATCAATCTTAGTCTAAAACCCTAACATGAATGGTGGTGACTGATTTAAATTCCTCCAACAAATTCTAGAACCCGAATTCCTTTTGGTTTTACGTTTGAATTTCTACCCAAACATGAGCTTGTTTGTGTGATTAGTTTTTTTACACATCCACTACTTTGTGCATTGCTTTAGTTAGGCCAGTGTTAGATACGTGTTTTGAATCAATGCACCAACAATAGTATGATGAGTACAAGCTGGTAATCAACAAGAATACTTATCTACCAAAAAAAAAAAAAAAAAAAAGTTTGTTAGAGAGTTTTACTTTTCAACAAATACTTTTTTTTTACAAGACTCACAATGTCTTCCTAAAAACTAGTATCAAAACTTCTACTGTATATGTTGTGTATCAGTAGTCTACGTGATATGCTGGTATACAGAGTATACACACTAGAAACATCTAAGAATTTCAGTGTACCCACTAAAAAGTGCCCACTGATACATGAATTATCATTGGGTACATGTCAATGACACGTTAAATGGCAGTGAAATGCTTCTGTAACAATCTATCTTTATGCAACACTTGTTTATTATATTTGGTTATCCAGTGAATTGTTGTATAATTAATACTTCTGTACTTACTACTAAATATATGAACATGTTTTGCTGTGATACAGTTTTATAAATTATGTAACATGTTTTTATACAAAGACAACTGTTGTACAAAGTTTGTTGTTCATTTATTCAAACAGAAACATCAGAGAAATTTGGAAATGTCCAATATGCTTAAAAATGAATTCACTATTACATTGTACCGGTGTCCTTTGCTCTCTAAGCCCAGTATACAGAGCGACTGTGGTAAAGTTAGTTTTATGTTGGATGTTGGATATTCGCGCTCCGCGGCTTCAGTGGTGTCCAACGTCCAACGTAAAACTAACTTTACCACAGTATACTCAATACAAAAATGTAGTCTACACCACTGTCCTGTATGCATGCAAACTGACAGCATCAACAGTTAATATGGCAAGATGGAATATGACTTTTATCCCATTATTGTTCATGAAGAATTGAAATGTTCACTGATTGTGTATTTCTGCCACAGAATGAAGAACATCAAGTCTGTTGTAAAGTTTAGTAGAAACTTGTCTGCTTAAACTGTGCATAAAATCAAAAGCTCATTCTGCCCTGTTCAGATTTATTTTCACTGTAAGCAGTGTGTGTATTGATTTTGTTGTTTATTATTGAATAACATTATTATTTTTAATAAAGGGAATTTAAAAAAATCATACATCTCAGATATGTGTATTCATAGTTTGTGCTTGTAGATACGACAGTGCTGCCTCTCTCTGTCTTCTCCTGGGAAAGACAGCTGTAGAAACCTCACACACCCGCACTCTGTGCACACACACACACACACACACACACACACACACACACAGACACACACACACACATGCTCAAACAGT
>JARVGQ010000309.1:8865217-8886535 GCA_031762355.1 Hypsolebias martinsi
TATATAATACATACAATGAGTGAAACAACAAAATAAAGGTAATTTCATTTTCACCTGTATCTTTTAATATACAAGATGCTTTTTTTTACAGCATGAGACTGTTATTGAATCATTTACTCGTCAGATGTTGTTATCTTGCTTTATCCTGCAGTTTATGATAAAAAAAAAACAAAAAAAAAACATGTTTCTGCTCAGTTCAAAACTTGCTGAAAATTTAGGTCTGTTTTTTTTCATGGCATCTCCCTAAACATATCTCTGTTTTCTTTATTTTTAATTTATTATCTTTTACTAAATATTGTTGAAGTCCATGCAGGGAGAAGGTAATTATCTCCATAGCGACAAAATGTTCAGGTGAAAACATCAGTTTTCATTAGTGTCCAAACAAAGACCACTGCACGTGCTGATTATTGATTTCATTTGTTGTTGACTGACTTATACATTGCTAAATGGCTTTGCTTTTCTTTTTTTTTTTTTTTTTATTTATTTGATCCATTTCCAGATTCAGAAACAACAGAAGATGAAGGTGGAGACCAATTCGAGACCAAAGAAGTTTGTGTGGATGTTGCGGACCAGGCTGTCCCCGGTGGTAATTATACTATTCTGCACTTTATTTATTCATATTATGGATTTAATGGGAAACTGAAAACTGTGATTGCTCTAAGGTAGAATGGACCATAACCAATCTGAATGTGTTCATTTAGTTAAATAGTAAATGTCAGCCTGAATGTTTACTATTTCTGACCAAATTTTATGGGAATTTTTGGTTGCTAATCAACTGTTTGGATCAAAAATAGGGTTAATGTGAATTGGTGTATCCAAAGTCACTATGAGCAAACCCTTAAAAAATAGCTTTTTGAAATTGTGTTGCTGTGAATGTATTGATTATTGCTTCTTTAACTTTGTACTCTTCCATTTTCTTAACTTGGATGATTGAAAAAAAAAACATCAATGTAATTTCTTTCAAATAAAAACAGTGATGGACAAACGTGAAGAGGATAAAACGGCAACACATGGACATGAAAATCACTCCAAAAGGCAAGCCAGACACATACATTAGCACTAAAAATACTTTTTTGCAGTAGGCTCAAATTTCATGATATGAAATACTTTTGGCCCTCAGATTCTAAGAGTATGCTTTAAATCCTTTTAGAAGTCAGTCAGAAGATTTTTCAAGAGAATCTCCCCCACAAGTTCTTCCACCACCTTCCCCAAGACTGGTCAAACGTACTTCCCCTTCTCCGATGCAGAGTCGCTCTGGTTCAACTACTCCTATCAGCCTGCGTAAGAAAACTGTTGTGCCAACTGAATACCAGGACACAGTTCCTGGAGAGTTTGAAGAAAAGGTCAAGCAACCAAGAAGTGTGTCTCTAGGAGGCACCCCAGACTCTCGGCCGCAGACTCCACTGAGTGAGTGCTCCCGGAAAGAGTTTACCCTGAGACCTTCTCCAAAGCTTACAAGAGCAAGTTCTAAAGTTTTTGAGAAGGTCAGAGGCTTAGAGGAGCGCAGGCGAAGTCTTGATATTCCAGAAGGTTCCATCTCAGGAAGATCCTGGGCAGGTTTTAATCGTGCGGGATCTGTAGATTCAGATGATGGTGGAAGCCGGTTGGGTATCTCCAGGGAAAGCTCAAGGGAAGATCTTAGAGAGGCTCTGAAAGAAGATGCAGCCGAACGAAGGTCAATGTTTAAACAGAGGGCTGCCTCACTGGAGGAGAAACCTCGCTATTCTCAAAAAGTTCAGGACATAGAAAACAAGTTCACGGAGGAGCTACAGCGCATCAAAAAACTTGTAGGAAAACCCCATCTGAAAAAATCTTTTTCAACTGAACAACTCACACTAAAGGGAAAGCAGCGCCAGCCTCTAAGAAAAATTGAACCCATTCCTCCGCAAGTCCTACAAAAGTTGCAAGAAAGGGAACGTGTGCAGTGGGCGAAGGAACAGAGAGAGAGGGAACTAAGCCAGCAACCAATGCAGCAACAAGAACTACAACAAACCCAAAAAGCAACAAATACTGGCTCATCAAGAGATGGTAGATTTAGAGAGATTACAGGCCCCCCAGAGTCAGTGCAGCTATCTGACTTGCCAGGACAACGCTTAGTGAGAGAATTAAACAGAGTCAGTCCAGTAACAGAAATCATTCAAAGAACGTCATCACCAGCGTTACAACAACAACAGAGAGAAGAGTTCCCAAATGTTGCAATGACATTACGGAAGGTTGAACGAAGGCCACCAAGTCCACTTGTTCAGAGGGTATCTCGAATGCAAGAATCCCCACACATCCAAGAAAACAATGATGGTTCAGGACGAAAAACACCAATGGAAATAGCTGTACGAAAAATTGAGAACAGACCTGAAAGTCCTTTGGTCCAGAAAAGAACAGTCCTGGTGCAAGAAATTTCTCTTCAACCTCCCCCGAAACCCTCAAAAGTAGCATCAGTCACTTCAACGGAAGAGAAAATGGAGGTGGAGCTATCCAAACCCGCCTCAAAGTTAAAAGTTCCTTCAATAGTTATTGAAGATGAAAAAATGGAAGAGGATGTTCCTACAAAGAAAAGTGAGCCCTCGCAGATGAGTGCTGGTTCCAAAGAGCGCAAACACCTGAAGACTAAAGGAAAGAACCGTCGCCCTCGACCTTTGTCTCCAGAGTTAGGTTTGTATTGCTTCTTTTATAAACCAAATATTTGATATTCCAGTCTTTTTTGTTGTTGTTGTTCAAACAACCACTTTTTATCAGTGTCAGAATTTTCCCAGTATTATCAGGGGAACGATTACCCAGGCTTATCTTTTTTCAATGTACAGATTCCTCAGATGATTCTTATGTGTCTGCCGGAGAAGACCCAATGGAAGCTCCCGTATTTGAGGTCCCTCTTCAGGACACTTCAGCATCTGCTGGTGCAGATGTGCTTTTAAAAGCTATAATTGCTGGAACGCCTATACCTGAAGGTAACATGTTTCATATTGTGTTTTCCCAAAATTTATTCTAAATTATACATTTAAGCATTCAATGCGCAATGTGACTAATTTGTTTTCAACTGTTTCTCTGTTTAAGTTACTTGGACAAAGGACGGCACTGACATTTCAGGGGTTGCACATTATATGGTCAAAGTGGAGGGTGAGCGGCATAGTCTGCTCATAAAATCAGCAAAACTGAGTGATGCTGGAAAATATTGTGTAACCGCAGTTAATCAGGTGGGCAGAGCCTCCAGCTATGCTACTCTAACAGTTAAAGCAGGTGAGTTGAGACTTTGATGACTTATTGTATAAAACCAATGTCTAGTTTTGAACCCCATATCAATTCCACCTTTATCTTAAGGTGGAATACAATTTGCAAGTTTTCGTTGATTCAAATATAAGCCAAGATGGTGAAAGGGGCCGAGACGGAGGTAGGGCAGCCGACTTGGGACCAGGACGTCATAGGTTCAACTCCCCACCATGCCCACATGCTGTGGTGCTCCCTGAGCAAGACACCCAATCCCAAATTGCTCCACAGGCGCTCACATAGCTGCCCACTGCTACACCTGGGTGTATCTCATGTGTGATGGGTTAAAGAACCAATGTAGTCATTTTGGGGAACAAACAATGATATCACTTTATACTTTTTTATTTATTAAAAAGAAAAATAATATTGTAAGAGTACTACATTTGGTAACATATCTTCAGATAAAACAATAGCTGAAGCAGCATAGATGGTGTCTTTATCCTTCTCAACATTCATTTAAAAATAGTGAACACGTCTAGAAACAATCCATTGTACATAACCATAATTTGCATTGTGTTTTTGAAGAAGCATTGTGCTTTCTCCTCCCACACTGACATTGTGTTTCTCTACTGCTGCTCCTTTATTGTTATCTTCTTGCCTGAGATGTGTGTATGCCATATACTCCAGCTGAATAACCTCACTTATAGTTACCATAGCAACAAAGAGGTGAAACTGAACCTATAAATTGCCCACTGAGTCTCACTAGCTCCCTTCACCATGAATCCTCACTATTGTTTTGGCGCCACACTATTTTGTATTTCAGATAATAATTATGTGGTGTTGCGAGGGAGGGGGTGGGGGGGTGGGATTTGTGTTGCACGTGAACTCTTTGAACTCATGTGTTCTCACTGAGTTGTGCAAAAACAAAAATCAATGTCTGTGGACCAAATGAAAGGCAGAGATTCTAAGCATTTTGGAAACACATTACAATGGGAAACCTAACGGCTAGTATTTTTTCTTTTAGAGTCTGTGCAGGAGACAAAAGGAGGCCTGGGAGTTCCAGTGGAGATCAGCAGTCCTATTACATCCGATGAAGAGTATCTAAGTCCTTTGGAGGAGGCTATGGATTTTGAAGTCCAAGAGCCAAGGCGAACTATTGACTCACAATTCAGAGAACCACCTTCATTTCTGGTGAGAGCTTGCAACATCAAATTTAATTCACTTTCTATTTTAAATATCAAACATTCATCATTTGGATTCAACTACCTGTATGGTTTTTATTTTCTGTCACCTCCATCAAGTTAAAATTGCAATTTCTAACTTGCACAATGGCTGAAACAGGTAACAATGACGGATCAAGCTGTCGTCGAAGGACAGGAAGTGACCATGTCTGTTCGAATAAGTGGTCAACCCAAACCCATGCTTTATTGGTAGGTTCCTTTAGGACATCAGAGCACTTGACTGCACTGTTTTGGTTTGTTGCTATTTGTTGCAGAGTGAACAAGAGGAATTGAAAATACCCTCCGTCCATCCGTCAATCGGTCAGTCATGCTGCTCAATAACTTGAAAAACAAGTGAGGTACTGACTTATACAGTATTTTGGTATGTGGCTACATCTAAGCATAAGAAAGTTCATTACTGAAAATTGGGTTAGCACAATAAAATCCAAGAAGGCTACCATCACATATCTGTCTGTCTTGTGAGCTGGGCAACAAAAAAATAAGCTGCATGCCAACTAGAATTTTTGTGCGTCAATGCATCTATGAGTAAGAAAGGTAACCATTGAAAATAGGGTTGACATGTCAAAATTCAAGATGGCTACTGCCAAATACAGTGTATATATGCACACACATGGTCTGCAGTAGTGAGGACAGCTGGATGTACTGCCAGCTTCTCAGAATATGGACATTCCTGTTGTCAGCATGCCACTGCATGCACCCTGATAAACTTGTGACATCTGTGGCATTGTGCTGTGTGATAAAACAGCACATTTTAGAGTGGCCTTTTATTGTGGTCAGCCAAAGGCACACCTGTGCAACAATCATGTTGTCTAATCAGCATCTTGATATGCCACACCTCCTGTGAGGTGGATGAATTATCTCAGCAAAGGCGAAGTGCTCACTTACAGATTTGCACACATTTGTGAACAATATTTGAGAGAGAAGGGCCTTTCATGGTCGTGGAAAAGTATTTTTGGATTTATATTTTTATTCGGTAGAAACCTACCACCCCTATCATTTGAGGAAATTGTGCTTTATAGTTTTTATATTGCTTAAAAATATAGTTTCCTCAAATGATTGGTGTGACTAAAATTAATCTATGGTGGATAAGGCTACAATTGGCCACCCTGGCTCTTCATTGTACCTGGTGGTAGATAAATGTGCTCTCTCTACTCATCAGGATCTATCACTCTGTACTACTACTACTACTACTACTACTACTACTACTACTACTACTACTAATACCAATAATAATAATAATATTTCTACTACTACTACTACTACTACTACTACTACTCCTACTACTACTACTACTGCTACTACTACCACTAATAATAATAATAATAATATCTGCCTCTAATTTTATGCGGGGTTTAACTCCTACCCACTTGAATATATTGAACCACAAATTCCTGATGCATTGAACCAAAAACATTAAGAATTTCTTGCATCCATTCCCCATTCAATTCCAGTCCAGAAAAACACTCATTTCAGAAACTACAAACATTTACTACAAATCCCTCTGCGACATCAACGTATCCCTTGTTTTGTTTTGTAGAACATTGCTTTAATTGCTTAAGAAGTGAAAGCTTAACGTTTATAACATTTAGCAATCTGGAAACTGACAGAAGTCTAAACAGAAAATGCAAAGTTGCTCAAGCTACATCTACCGTGGAGATGCTTACCGGTACTTCACTGAAGCACAAATCTCACACAACTACTGAGCAACAAATGCAATGCTGAGACCTAAAACACATTTATTTTTGGGATATTTTTGGGCTTCAGAGTTTATGCAACATTTCCATAGACTTTTTACTCATTTGTGGTTATTAAATGCTGTTTTAAACATCAGCAGCATCTACCAGTGATAAGGCTGGGTTTTATTTTACCAATAATTCCCACAGAAGAACCAGAGGTTGTTGTGATTTATCTGAACCAGTTTTTTTTTTTTTCCAGGCTTGTATGTTAGTGATTAATTTCCACTTAGTGATTACTCTGAATTAAAAAAAAGAAAATAAGAAAATGTAATTATAAAGAGAAATGAACTCGTTCGTTTGGATTAATCAAACGTAATGATTAGTCTGCCTAAATATAGCAGCTTAAAATAGATTGTATCAGCCACATAGGCTCTGACACAGGAGTTAGTCATGACTCTTGAGACCCAACAGCTAAAAATAAAGTACCAGACACCAAATGCCACCCACTAAATCGGTTATTACAAAGTTTAGTAATAAAATAGAATGTTCTAGATCATAATCTGCATCTACTTGAATGCAAAAGAGCTGTGTGAGGCTTAATGTGTGTGTAATTTATGCTCTTTCATTATTTCCAGGCTGAGGGACAGGGTCACAGTTAAAACAGGTGCACGCCACATTGTACGCGAGTCAGCGGATGGGACGTTTGAGATGAAGATCAAGTCGGCAGTGAGATCAGACTCTGGAGTTTACACCTGCAGGATCATTAATGAGTACGGGACGAAGCAGTGTGAAGGAAGACTGGAGGTGAAAGGTATGAGGGTCTAAAGGCTTCTGTTATGTTGAAACCCAATCAGAAAATGCACGTTTTTACTTTTCCAGTGTTGTGTGTTTCCTGTCATTTGAATAAATCATTGACCTAATTTGTTGCAACACTTTAACAATAATAAAAAAAAAAAAAAATCACTTTTTGGACATACTGCCCACCACATTTCACACAAGAGTTTTAAACTTACATCTTCCTACCGGTATATTGAAAAATGTTTGAGTTAAAGCGAATTAAGTTAAATCTTTAAAATAACGTGCCTAACTTCAGGCAATATTTTAAATTATTGTGCTTTTTTTTGTTTGTTTTGTTTTTGCATTTTGAAGTATGAGTTGAGGATGCCTGCCTGCTATTATTAACACATTTTATCTCAATATGTAACTGACCGAGTTATAGACAATTTTGGCTTGACCAATGTCAATTAAATGTAGCAGCCATATTGAATTGGGTTGACTTTGAAAGGCAGTCAGTGGTAGATGCATAAAGTTGTATTAAAATCTGTCCAGTGGTTTATGAGATATGTTGCAAACTGACAGACAGTGTTGAATCTAATAGTTTATGGCAAAGTTTTAAACAATGATCTTGGTCTGTTAGTACTCGGGGTTTGGGTTGGGGAGGACTCTAAAATACTGCCACTTCAAATTTTAGTTCAATATCCATAGAATTGATGACGTTTTAAACATTTTTGCATTTATTAAGGCTGCTTAGTCATGGTGGCAGTCTTAAATCAAGATGACTTCAAAGTTAATCAGTTGTCAAGGTCAAGGTTTCTTTATTGTCATTCGCATCATGTGGAACAAAATTATGTACACAGGGTCCCAGTTACATCTAACAAAAGTATAAATTGTAAGAGAAAAACGGTAATAAGATCAAATATATGAACTAAGAAATACCCTAAACTAAGAACACGCTAAACACTTAATACATGTAGTACGAAAACAGTACGGTGAACAACAGCAGCACGAGCGTAGATGTACAACAATGGCTACTTTCTGAGTTTTATTAAACCATGTTCAGTGGTTCATTTAACTATTCATTCACCTAAAAATTTCAATTTTGTTTAACAACACAAATTTTTAGACATTTTTTAAAAGTGCTCTTCAGAATTTTTTTTTTTTTTCCCTTCTGTCCAGTCCCTCCAGTTGAGCCTGGTCTGGCTGTCATTCGCCCAGTGAGGGACATCACAGCGAAGGCCGGGGAGACAGTTCTGTTCGAGTGTCATGTGATTGGGCCTAAGGACACTGATGTGGACTGGCTTGCAGATGGGAAGCTGATCCAGCCAGCGCTACTTAACTGTAAGATGCACTTTGATGGAAGGAAGTGCAAGCTGCTGCTCAATTCAGTTCATGAGGATGACAGCGGGACTTACACGTGCAAGCTCAGTACTGCTAAAGGTAGGTCCCAGGAATAGATTTATCATTATAAGAGTGCTATTAAACCAGAATTTTCAAGCTTATTAATTGGTTTATCCATTCTTGTTTTTATCCACTTGCAGAGGAAGTGACATCATGTGGTAAACTCAAAGTCATTCCATCCCTTGAGCCTCTCTTCACTCGTAACTTGGACGTTCTGGAAGTGATCGAGGGTCGTAATGCTCGGTTTGACTGCAAAGTCAGTGGAACGCCTCCTCCTAAGGTCATCTGGAGTCACTTTGGTGAGACAATACTCACTGACTTGTCAACTACAGTAGATTTATTTAATTACCTGTTCATCTTAATAATAAACCCAGGCCTGTCAGATACCCCATGTGACTATTAGACTGTAATATTTGTCCTATTCTCTTCAGACCAGCTACTTGTTGAAAGTGAAGACATCCATGTTCTGCAAGAAGGTGGTCGCCATTCTCTGATTATTTCTCATGTGACCAGCGATGATGAAGGTTTCTACACGGTCAGAGCTCGTAACAGCCACGGTGAGGCGGAGAGCTCCGCGGAACTTTACATACAAGAACCCCGGCCAGCCATCTCCTCTCAGATGTAAGAGGGTGTCCCCATTTGGCTGCAAACCTTTCCGGGGGTCATACTACTTCTTATTCAAACCCTGTTCCTCCTCGCATTCAGGGCTAAACTGGAGAAGATGCCGTCCATCCCAGAGGAACCAGAGGTGCCAGAGAATGAGGTGGAGAGATTTACGATGCCTGACTTCATTAAGCCCCTTTATGACCTGGATGTGATTGAGGGAAAGGAGGCTGTGCTTAAATGTAAAGTGGCTGGTTTGCCCTACCCAACCATCGTCTGGTTCCATAATGGCAAAAGGATTGAAAGCACGGACGACAGAAAGATGACACAGTGTAGGTGTCTCACACTGGACCAACTATCACATGATGTACAGCCCAAACACTTAAATACTTTTTAAACATTTATTACAGCCTATAATACAACCAATTACATCTAAGCGTATTAGAAAAGTGAATATTTTAACATACAGAAGCAAAATAGGGACTACCAGTACTTAAGTTTACAGTCTTTGTTGTAGCTGTACTGTCAATGATTATTTTATGAGTTTCATTAAAATACCAGTTGATGAGATGTTTTGTTAACAAAGCAGACAAATGAACACATACACAGGCAGTTACAATATAACATAAAATTATAAACATTTTCTTGAAAGATACAGAAAACAACCCTAAAAATATAAATTTACAAAATTCTATGACATACTAACAGCTTATGTCCTCTATAGTTGTGACATTTTTAGACAATAGCATAAGCATAACTTATTTGGGACAATAACACATAATACGTAACTGCATAATGACTAACGTTATTTTTGATGACGATAAGTGGAATTATTTCAGGTGGGTCTGATGGGAACTTAGCAAAATGCTTTTAACCATCTGCTGCCATCTTGCGCTCTCCGAAAAGTGGAAATATGTCATTGCAGTTTTCAGTTTCAGGAGGCATGGGCACATTATGTAGCTGAGGATTAAATCCCAGATCATCCCACTGAAAAAAAAAAACAAACTTTACCGCTTTTGTTTTGCTCCTTCTGCAGTTCGTGACGTCCACAGCCTGGTTATTCGCTCAGTGTGCCACGCTCATGCTGGCGTCTACAAGAGTGTAATCTCTAATAAAGTAGGAAAAGCCACCTGCTATGCACATCTCTACGTAACAGGTAATTCCTTTCTCCTTTTCAACAGGTATGCAGAGTACCTTGATAAATATTTAATGCCTACATACATTTGGTCAAAAATACAGGAGATACAATCCTCAGGCTGTTCCATGTAAGGCACATTTTTGTCATTATTTTCAGACATCCTCCCTGACCCCCCTGATGGCACTCCAGTGATCGAGTCCATCACTGGTAAAACCATCACGTTGAGCTGGAAGAAACCAAAACGGTTGGACCCGTCCATTGGTATGTACTTATTGCCTGTCAGGACAAAAGGTGGACAATCATGTAATTGATTGTGCGTGCATGTGAATTAGTTTGTTTGTTAGGAAATTGTGACTTAAATCTCTAGACAGATTTCAGTGAAACTTTCAGAAAGTAATCAATGACTGTACATCAACAACATATTAAGAATTAGAGTCACCCAAAGTCAAGATGGCCACCGCAGGAAATTGACATTATCAGTCAGAATAAAACACTGTTGGGACATTGAGCTAAAGTTTGAGGTGAAAGTAGCCAAGACACAACTCCTTTGGAGATTCAAAGATTAGCAGATTGCACACAATTTTGTTTAATACTTTGAAATTAGGTGTTTGAATCAACCTTGTATGTCTGTTGGTACAATATCTCTGGAATCCCTGAGCAAATTTTAATGAAACTTCAGAAAACAATTGCTGGATGTACATCTCAAACCAAACCAAACCAAATCTCCAAATCTGAGGCCGTGGTCATCAATCAGAAAGGGGTGGATTGTTCTCTTGAGGTTGGGTGTGAGGTTCTGCCTCAAGTGGAGGAGTTCAAGTATCTCAGGTTTTTGTTCATGAGTGAGGGAAGAATGGAGCGTGAGAGTGACAGATGGATTGGTGCAGCGTCTACAGTATTGCGGACTCTGTACCGGTCCATTGTGGTGAAGAAGGAGCTGAGCTGTAAGGCAAATCTCTCTGTTTACCAGTCTGTCTACATTCCTACCCTCACCTATGTCACGAGCTCTGGGTAGTGACTGAAAGAATGAAATGAGTTTCCTCCGCAGGGTAGCTGGACTCTCAGAGATAGGGTGAGAAGTTCAGTTATCCAAAGTCTCTCAGTTGGCCTGGGAATCCCTTGGAATCTTCCCAGAAGTGCTGGAAAAGGTGGCTGTGGAAAGACGTGTCTGGGCCTCCTTGCTCAAGCTGCTGCCCCTGCGACCCGACTTCAAAACAAGTGGAAGATAATGGATGGATGGATACATATCAAACCAATACATGCTTGGAATTAACTTAGTTCAAGATGGCCATCACACCTAATCAGTCTTAGCATACACAAAAGTGGCTAACAGATATTGCGTTAACACTTGGCATAATAGAAACTAAGAAGCATTTGAGTGCGAACAGAACTTTGTTTACATATTTGGCATTACAAGGAGGTGGGCAATATACATTATTACTTCAAAGAATGCTAGTTTTATTGTATTAAAAAGCAAGAAAATATTGTAAAGCATAAATCTCACCCAGCACACTTTCATGTAACCCCATGACCTGAAAAGGACGAAAGATGGCTGGACAGATGGACTGGTGTGATATGTAAAATAAAACGTTTTTCTCCTTAAAATGTTTTAAAGAATCATTTTGATTTAAAAGTCTTTTCCTTTCAGACCCCACTTCCCTGATGTATGCCATCCAACAGCAAGCCCTTGGCTCCATCCAGTGGATTATCATAGCCTCTGGTTTGAAAGAGACCACCTTCACCATTACAACCCTCTCTAAGGGGGTTCGCTATGCTTTCAGGGTACTGACCATCACTTCCAAGGCCTTCAGCAAGCCGTCACCTGCCACAGATCCTGTGCAGCTTGTGGACCGAGGTAGACTCAGGCTTTTAGAGAACCCAGTCGTTCCTTCATATGGAATATTAAACAGATGTTTTTGTTGTTAGGGCCCTACCTTCAGGAGGCTCCAGTGATTATGGATAAACCAGACATTGTGTATGTGATTGAAAACCAGTCTGTCACTATCTCTATCACTCTCAATCATGTCAAAGCTGCAGTTACATGGAAAAGGTATTTATGTTTCTTTAACCTACGTTGAAAAGTGTATTTTTTTTAATCTCCAATTAAAGGAACATTGTGCTAAAATTCTTGTTTTCTGCACATGTGACTATTGTTCTTTTTACAGGAGAAAAGGGTTGAAGACACGTTTCACATTTTATTCATTATTGTACCATAACAATATTTTTATTTAGTAATTCTGAATATAAATAACCCACTTTTTAGATTGCATGCACACATATTCAGTTTATTCACTCAGGACAATGATTATTTCAAGTGATTTTTAATTATTACAAAGCGATGAAACAAAGTCTTTCATTAGATCCTGACTCTTATGAACTGTCTTCTTCTTGACCTCACCAATGTTGGTTCAAAACACATTTATCTTCAGGAAAGGCGTGACATTGGCCAACAAACCGAGCCTGTACCAAATGACCATGCCAGATGACAACCAGCACACGCTGAAGCTGCTGAAAGTGAAGAGTTCTGACGTTGGTGAAATGACCTTTTTGGCCACCAATGAATATGGAAGTGACAGCTGCACCTTCACTGTGGAGCTCGCAGGTAGGAAGAAGACCTGTTTGGTGAGGTTTCCATGCCTTTTATGTATGAATTTTATATATTTTTTGTTTCATCTTGCAACTATATGCACAGTTCCACCAACATTTGAGACTATCATGGAGGACCTGGATGTTTGTGCAGGGGAGACGCCTCGCTTTGCTGTTGTTGTTGAGGGCAAACCCATTCCTGACATCCTCTGGTTCAAGGTTTTTATCCATTTCTGCTGCAGACGAATTATTTTTACATTGTTAAACAAATATTTCAAGTATGGTAAGAAAAAAAAGAACACCAAATAGATCAAACAAACATAATAAAAAGAAAGTGGAAATCATTAAATATTTAATAATTGTTAGAGTTAAGAGTTTAAAACTGCAACTCAGAAAAAGAGCCTTGCTGGTAGCAAGAATGCGAAGGTGGTAGTATCATGATTTGGGCCTTTTTTTATTATATCTGGTACTGGATCTATGATAAACTAAAATGGAAGGAATTACACTGGCTAGCTCATAAATAAAATCAGAAAAAGTAAATTTTCTGTTGGGCAGCAGTGGTTAGATTGGTCGTCTCTCAGCAAGAAGGTCCCAGGACTGTTTCCCAGCTGGGGACCTTTCTGGGTGGAGTTTGTATGTTCTCTCCGTGCATGTATGGGTTTTCTCCAGGTACTCCGGTTTCCTCCCACAGACTAAAAACATGCATGTTAGGTTCATTAGTAACTCTAAACTGTCCCTATGTGAGAGTGACAGCCGTTTGACTCTATGTGTCCCTGTGATGGACCGGAGACCTGTCCAGGGTGTCCTCTGTCTCTTGCACATTGACTGCTGGAGACAGCTCCTCCGTGACTCATGGAGGAGAAGCAAGTAAATGGATGGAATTTTCTGGATGCTGAGTGCTGAATGAATGTACTGAAACTTGAAGTTAAATTTAGAGCAGAAGCTAAAATCAGCAAAAAATACAACTAAATTAAGAACGATAAATTTAAAATTGCAAAATGTTTGATGGAAGCTGCAATTAACAAAACAGTTGCCAAAAGCTAAATTTAGTAACATAGCAGCTAAATCCTAAAACTAGCAAAACAGTAGCTAATGGTACCCAAACAGCAGCTAAAAGCAAAAATTTGCTAATACTGTACAGTAGTATTCAATCGCAAAAATCTCCAAAACAATAGCTAAAAACTAACCCTAATTTAAAGCTAAATATAACTAAAACAGAGCTGAAAGCTAAACCTAACAAAACAGTAGCTAAAAGTAGCACAGAAAAAGTTGCAAAATAGAGCATATATGCTGAAATGGAGCTAAGTGAACAATATTTTTGAAGGACATAAAGAGATGTCATTGCATTTCTATGCAAAAACTCTTTTTAGACAAAGTCAAAATAAATTCAAAAAGTTATAAAGTTATACATAAAAAAACTTTCAATTTAGGCTAATTCATTCAACCATTATTTATACAGGTTAGTGTTCTGAATTATAATTTATTCAAATATTACATGCAGAAGTACAATAGCTTGAATGCAAATACATGTAGTTCAAACAACGGTATCAAATATTATGACAGTTGTTCATGAAAACAATCTAAAATGAACGTTAAACAATTAAAAAGTCCATAATCATGAGTTTAACATTCTTTTGACCAAAAATGATAAATTATAAAAACCTTTGGGACAATATTTGGGCTGTTTTTATTTAACAAAAACTACAAAGAAACACCAGAAGTGTGCAGGTCAAACACATATTTTAGCAAATAATGATGTAACCTATAACGGTTTGCATATATTTGCAAATGCATAAATTAAAGGCATTCTAATTGTTTCCTTATGTTGCATTATGAGTCAATTTTTGAACTTTTGTTTGAGAATTGCTTGAAAATCCCTGCCTTTGCTTGCAGGCTGATGTGCTGCTGTCTGAGAGTAGTCACTACACGTTTGTGTATGACGATAATGAATGTTCCCTGGTGGTTCTGAACGTTCATCCAGAGGACTCCGGGGTCTACACCTGCACTGCTCGGAACTTAGCAGGATCTGTGTCCTGCAAAGCTGAACTCACTGTTCATAAAGGTAACAGTCTGGACTCCCAGGTCTTCTGAAGACCTCTCGTAGAAACAAACAGTGGATTTGCATGAACACAAATACATTAGTTAGTTAGTTAAGAGGTTTATTTTTTATTTTATGGAATTGATTGCACAGATTTTATTTTTATGTTCCTGGTCTAATGTTACAGCCAAGAGTAAAGAGGAGCCAGTGGATGATGAGCAGGCTTTTCTGAGGAAAATGCGCAGACTGACTGACTACTACGACATCCAAAAGGAAATCGGAAGGTAGAGTAGGCTGTTTATGAGCTGAAATAAAACATACAGCTGCAATGCCGTCTGCTTGCTTGTCTCTTGTCATTTAGTTCAAACATAAAAAGCGTTAAAGTAAAGCTGAAGGGCTTTTTGTCTGCAGAGGTGCATTTTCCTACGTGAAACGTCTGACACACAAGACGAGCAAAATGGAATACGCTGCCAAATTCATCTCCACTCGGGCCAAGAAGAAAGAATCTGCTCTGAGAGAGATGAAGATGCTTTCCAAGCTGGACCACGAAAGAGTCATCTACTTTCACGACGCTTTCGAGAAGAAGAACACCGTCATCATCATCACAGAAATGTATCCTTGTTGAACAGTTCAAACACAGAGGTTGATTCAAATGGTTCATTCAGCGTTAGAAAATAAGAAAATAAAGAATGAGTCCAACGATTATGTAGAATATTGAATTCTAATGTATCAGTAAATAAGATTAAATTATAAATTTAATATAACTGAACAAGATCCTTAATTAATTTTCATAGATGCCAAGAGGAGCTGCTGGACAGATTTACAAGAAAATCCACAATAATGGAGTCTGACGTGAGTGCTGTGTTTAATTATTTCCAACATGCCCTTTATTTATTCCAGTATCAGTTAAAATTGAAAATATATTACTGAATGTAAATGCAATATATTATACAATAATGTGCAAAAGTCTTTAGTTTGTCTTGTTTGTATTTTCCTCCAAAGGAGCCAGACATTGCTGTAGTTCTTAAAATGTTCTCAAAAATAGTTCTACTGTATAGTCCAATAACGGTAAATGAGGTCATCTGGAGAGTTTCTTTTTTGTGGAAAGACGTTTTGCCCTCTATCCGGAGGGCTTCATCAGTCTGAGGAGTCCCAAGTAAACTGTTTTCCCCACTAAACAGTCCACTTTCCACAGTATTTCCACTAAAAAGAAACTGTCCAGATGACCTGATTTACCATTATTGGATTTTGTACCAGGATGATTGCACATGAACGTTGATGTTCTGTTGTATAGGTGTCCTGAAGGTCTTTAAGAATTTTCTTTGGACATTAACTGTAGCCTTTTTCATTCAGTCCTCCATCTTAACTTGCTTTCTTTTTAAATTTACAAAAGCATAGATGAAGAAATGGCAAGACTATTCACTACCGCCAACAGATGGGAAGCACGTTGAGAGGACTCTCAGCTACTATCGAACCAAAATTTAGGTCGATGTCTAGCTATAAATCTGACTGAGTCATAGCCATCTTTTTTAAGACTCATTAGCTGTGGCAGCCATTTTGAATTATGTTGACTCTAAAACATGATCTATTGTTAAATGCACATCCAAATATTACTTTCTTAGAGGTTCCGTAAAATGTGCTTCATGAAATGTGTTGCTAACTCACAGAAAAATATAAACTCCCCGCCTGTTGCATGACTGCCCACTTTATATAGAGTGAGCAATACTCAAGAAAGTGTAGCTCTTTGGAGGTACAAGAAGAGGTTGCAACTTCTGCTCATTCCTGTTTTCGGTTCACCAGGTACGGTCATGCATGAGACAGCTGCTAGAGGGTGTGGACTATCTTCATCATCTGAACATCATACACTTGGACATAAAGGTAGACTCTTGCTGACGCTTTCATTATCATCATTAGAATCAAATGTTGCAAATATTTCTACAAACAAATTATTCTTCCAGCAGAACTATTTTATCTCTGTATATTTGTTTTTGTCAGCCCGATAACATCCTCATGTCAGACCTCCAAAGTGATCAGGTTCGACTATGTGACTTTGGGAACGCACTGGATCTCACGCCCGACGAGGCTCAGTACTGCAAATATGGCACACCAGAATTTGTCGCTCCAGAAGTTGTCAATCAGACTCCGGTTTCAAAAGCTACAGACATATGGTAGAGTCCCTGTATTTGATTGTTTAATGATTATTTTTGCATGATTTTTAAAAGTATTATCTTCTCTTTCCCTAGGCCTATAGGAGTTATAGCATACTTGTGGTGAGTTTTCATCGAACTAACAGTTCTAGACACGTTTTACGACTTACCGTGCATTCCTGATTGAATGTAAGTGTTGGTCTCCATTATAAGTCTGACAGGGATTTCTCCATTTGCCGGGGAAAATGACCGGAGCTCGGTGCTGAACATCAGGAACTATAATGTGGCTTTTGAGGAGAACATGTTTGCTGACCTTTGTCGAGAGGCGACAGGGTTCATCATAAAGCTGCTGGTGGCAGACAAGCTGTGAGCAACATTTCTTCTCATCACTATTAATTTTTATCTGTAATTGAAAATGATTGCAGACATTGCTGCAATGACTTTAAGAAATACACAACAACAACAATAATATTAATAACAATATTAATAACAATAATAATCTGTCATTTTCAATGTTGGATATTCTACAAATATCAAACTTGTACATTTTGTTTTTTTAATCCAGTGCTTACCATGTAAACTGATTACAATCAAGCAGTCATCTGTGTCTAGATCCTTAAAGTTTGTCTCGATAAGTAAACATTGTTTCTGATATCTAAAACTTAAAGATAATTATCCAGTCCTTCCAAGGTTTTTCAGACTTTTGCTTGAAATTGTTGTGATCTAAAATGTCAGCGTTTGCAGCAGTTTTATTTTATTTTTTTTAAACAGTGCAATCAAGTTTGCAATGTTTTGAACCTGTATTTGTTCTGGCAAGAACAAATAAATTTACAAATTTAGCTGAAAGATTTTTTTTTATTTAACATTTTCTAAAAAGACAAAGGATTTCTACAATAATAATGTTTTAAAGTTCCAATGACACATCTGCATAGACCCATATTTATGGTCACTGAACAGTTTGTATACATCAAGATGACTTGTCACTTTTCACTTATTCGCCAGTTCTGGAGTAAAAAAACAATTGTCAAACAGCACTTTTGTGCTATTTTCCAACACGAAATTGAACATAATGCAAAGTATTTTTCTACCACTTTCCTGTATTACATCAGGAAATGGTCATCAGACACATTTCTATCTTGCAGCCTCCATGAAGTAAGACCAGGCATAGGTGATTGGCAGATTTAAAAAAAAATGTTGGTTCCATATTGTAAATCTAGGGTCAAATTAGTGTGGATAGGTTGATTGTGGTAATAGCTAGGATTACAACATTGCCACTTCCTGGAGTCTAATGAACATTCATAGCTAGCTAGATAGACAACAATGTACTGGGCCTTTTTCCTTCTGTTGATACTTTTTTTCTTACTTTAGGAGACCTGATACTCAGGAATGTCTCAGACATCCTTGGTTCAAGGTAAGCAAAATCCAGATAATCATCCAGTGGATTCCACATGAGAATATTAATCCCACTGCTTAATTGCTTACTCCTAACTTTAATATCTAATCATTGTATAGGTACTTAGCAAAGGGAAAGCTATAAGTACTGAAGCCTTAAAAAACTTTGTATCTCGCAGAAAATGGCAGGTGAGTGATTTTTTTCTTGTCTTTTCTATGTTCCATTAAACACAAAAAAAGTTTAGAAATTATAATATATTGTGATTACTTTTTTAGCGCTCCATAATCAGCTATAAATCAAAAATGTTCATGAGATCCATACCAGAGTTGCTAAGGGATTCCTCCAGCCATACCTCCATTGCAGTTCCAAGGCACATGAAAGATGGCTCACCTTTGCCATCATCGTCCTCAGATTCTGATGAAGACATTGATGAACTGTCTTTTATTCCTATGCCCCTTAACATGGATTTCTCTGGGTCAAGGATTTCATTGACTGACATTCAAACCAGTGAGCAGCAAACAGGGAAGCAGAATGAAAAAAATAAAAGGTCTGGGACACCCACCCAAGCCCAGGAGGCTATGGAGTGTGATCCTAAAGAATTGGAAAAAGAAGAAGTTGAAATATCATGTAAAGGCCGACTTCAGAGAAAGTCATCAGAAGACAATGACAAGGGTTTTTCTGAAGAATCAGCTGCTGAATCACCCCAAAAATCAGAGCTGTCAAGAAAACCACTTAAAAGAGGATCAAGCATGGAGTCTGACAGAACAGAAGGAGCACGGCGACGAGGAGAACTAAAACGTGGTGGTTCAGCTGACAGTGCCTTGTTACTTCGAATTACACCTGAGGAAGGATCTGGAGAAGAAAATAACGAAGATGGTCGTAGAGTTCTGAAAAAAGCTGTATCAATGGAACTACCAAAAAGGAGCACTAGTCCAGGAACAGCAAAAATGAGCCAAGAAGACTATGCTCTAAAACTGGAGCTGATGAGACAGAGACTGCTACGTGGTGGCAATGTAGACAACAAGATGAGTGGACTGAGAGGACCTCTTTTAGAAACTTTGGGAATGGGAGATGAAAAACGAAAAATACCATCTGATCGCTACTCTCGTACTATTCGCGTGGGCCCACCTCCGCTCACTAGGGCTGCATCCAGTGATTTCCCAAGAGATGAAGTGCCTAAACCCAAAGTTTTACGTAAAAGTACCTCTTTCAGTCAGGGGGATTCAGAACCAATCGCTTTACACCGGCGGTTAGGGGCTCCTCTGGAGATTCCTGTAGCAAAATTAGAAGAACGAAGGCTCAAGGAGGCTATATCTATGTCTGCGCTGACAGAGCAAACAGAGATAGATTCCCGTCCAGAGACACCAAGGGAACCTTCTCCAAAACTGCCCATTCCAGAGGCTGTTGGTCAAGAAAGTCCAGCCAAAACAGAAAGTCAAGACTCACTAATGGAAAAGGAGACAAAACCTGATGAGACTATGCCTGAAAAGATGGAAGGGCTGGCTGCAGATAGCAATTTTGATGAAAGATCAAGTACAAGTGGATTTTCAGAGAGGGACATGAGTGTTTCAGAAGAACCTTTAACTGAATCAGATAACGTGGGCCAGAGAATTCCTACTCCCACTTATATATCTCAAAGTTCTAAAGAAGACAAAATGGAAGAGGAGCACGAACGAGAAAAAATGCAGGAAGAGAAAAAACAATTCATAAAAGAAGAAGCAGAAAGAGTTGATCATGTTGTTGAATCAATCACAAAAGAAAGTGTAGAGGATGTAAAGCATGAAGTGTATGCAGAAGAAACAGCAAGTATCCCACTAAAGTCTTCTGAAATTACCATAACCACAAGCTCAGTTATGGTGAGACCATCACAAGAACAGATCCACCCCTCCAGTAACATTACTTCAGCATATATAACACCCTCCATGACTGCACAAGTTGTTCTTCCAGATGGGAGAAAGTCTGCATATGCCAGTATAATGCAGACCATAATGGTTCCCTCACTCCAACCTCTCATTGATCCACCTCTTGTACCCTCCTCACCTATCATTGTCCCAAATAATGCTGAAACTTCTTCCCAAATGACCATACCCCCTGATTTAGCCAGTTCCCCAAAACCCATTATTGTATCAACCACTGAACACCCTGCAGTTTATTCAAGAGTAGCATCACCAGAAATGATCACCAAAGAACCCAGTCCACCAAAGACTTTTACACAGTCCTCATCTCAGCAAGAAGTTTCAGCAGGTCCAGAAATAGAAGATATGACATCTGAAGAAGTATTTCAAACACGATTCAAAAAGCGGGAATCTTCACTCTCAAGAAGTCTGAAATTTCTGTCACGATCAAAGGATGACAGGTCACAAGCTATATCTTTAGGCTCTACAGAGAAACTAGAGGAAATCTACAGACCTGGGCCAATTGGCGCACCTTTGGAAGTTACATCAAGGAGACTTGAGGAAAAGTCCAAGTCAGTCCAGGACCTTCGTGAAGCTGAAAAAGATCAAGGCTTTATGAGAAGGCTTTCCATGCGTTTGAAGAGAACTCCATCAACAGAGCGCAAAGATGAAATATCAAAAGAGGACAATTCATCTGGTTCGAGACGGAGGCTATCTTGGACTCTTGGCAGGAAAGGTTCTCAGGAAAAGAAAGACACAGAGATAATGCGAATGGATGGAGAAGGTGATAGATTGGTGGAACATGAAGAAAAGGAACTGAAGAAATCTAATGAATCCCCAGTGTTGGCAATGCGCAGGAAGATTGAATCAACAGTGGCTGGGATATCCACAAGAATCCGCAGTTACTCTGAGGAAAGAAAAACGTCAGAGGAGAAGGAATCAAAAAGAACACCCATTCTGTCAATGCTTCGTCGGTCAGCATCAGAGATCAGAGCTCCAAGAGTTACCAATGTTCCTCAGAACCAACTTGCATCTCAGGCCAGTAATGGGGCCTCATCTGAGTCACTAGATTCTATGTCAAGCCTAAAATCAGAAACATTGAAAGGTATGGGCCAATAGTGAAGCTTCATCATATTTGGCTTTAAAAAAATGGTAAATTTTTATTTTGTTTGCTTTTTTGTAAAGGAGTGGAGGTTGAGCGCAGATCTCGCTGGGATCGATGGGGCTT
>JARVGQ010000309.1:8919081-8929182 GCA_031762355.1 Hypsolebias martinsi
TTGCTCTTGGTTAAGCTCACATTTATTAAATATATAACATAAACTTAAGCACATGCAGTTGTAAATGTTTAAATGTGTAAAAACAGAGAGAGGAGTCATTTTTCTAACAACATAAGAACATTTCCCTCTAGTTTAGAACAGACATTGTTATTACTGTTGGTGATGGTGAAAGTCAAGAATATTTTCAGGAACAAGCAGATGACATCAGAAAGCCTTTGAAAGAGCAGGTAGTGACGTGCACAGAGCCACAGAAGCATCTTTTGAGTGTTCACTTTTAATCACTAAGGCTAAAAATGTGTATAATATTGGAGAAACCTTCTGAAACCTGCCTGAGTTGATGCAGTGGATGAAATGAAAACTGTCCTGCTCTCTAACACGTTCAGAGTCAGAGTTTCTTTATTGTCATTTTTGAAATTATTTATTTTCATTTATTTATTGTCATATTAAGGACATGATAGATGAAATAGCTGAAAATTGCAAACATCAGCTGCATGACAGGATCAGGAAGATAACTTGACAAAACTACATTTTTTTAAAGACTGTTTTTAAAATTACTCTTGTTAGTTTTTAAAGAAAAGTTATGAGAGTAATTTTCAAAACAGTGTTCTGGTTTCTCTTGTACAACTACCAGTTTATACCTTTTACAAATAATAGTTTGTAAGTATTTTATACACTACTATTACTTAGAATATTAATTATAATATTTACTTTATTCTTTTATTAATTTGATGAAGAGATAAATCTGATTGAGTCTTTTGGGAGAGGGGAGTCGAGGGATTGGGGGGTCCCAGATTGGCTAGGAAGTAAGAAGGGGGGTCTTTGAGGAAAATAGGTTGGGAACCACTGCAGTGTTAAATTCATGTCAACTGTTGTTTTCTTTATTTGTTTTAAAAGGTTTTTTTTACTTGCTATATTTTAGGTTCCTGCCCCTTATAGCTATATTTTGCTATAACTTAAGCTAGTTTTTCTAGCTTTAGCACATTTTGCTCACTTTAGCTTTTAAAAATATACAAAATAAAATTTGTCTATAATCGACCATCAGTTTCAGACATGGACATGTTGTTTTGTCAGAGAGCTGTTTGTACAGCTTCGTCCGTACAGATCCACTGAAGAGCCCTGTGACAAAATCAACAAGTGTTCAATGAGTTGACGTTTTCTCGATGAATGTGACAGAGAAAATGTGTCACTCAAATGTTTGGAACATGTTAAAAAAATTTGAGCAACTACACTTCAAGCCTGAACGATTCGAGCAAAGGGACTGAGAACACTTAAAAAAAAGTTACAAGAGATCTGGCGAGCTGCGACCCTGAGGGCCGGTTTAGACGAGTGGAAGCATAAATCCAGGCCTCCAGCAGGATGCTCGCTCATTCACAAAGCCACCTCTCTTCTCACAACTACCGGGTCTCCTACTCTTCACTTTTCAACCTCCTTTCATTCCCCCCCACCACCACCACCACTGACCTGTCTCTGACACCACCAAGTCTATATATCCCTCAGGCCTGGGGGGACACGGGGCCAGCCTGACCAGGACCCCTGACACATATGAGGACACATCATGGTCAAAGGACTGCTTGGATCTCTCTGTTAGAAGATGGTTCTGACAGAACCCAGAATGGGTCTGACCACGGACCCTGAGACACATCAAAACCCTGAAGGAATGACACATTCAGTGACACTTAGACAGTTGTGTGTGTGTGTGCGGTAGGCAGTGTGTTTGTGTGGCCTTTGTGTCTTGGCCCTGAGTGCTTGGTGCGTGCCCTGAGTCTGAACCTCTCACCCCCCTCCCCCACCCCAGGGGGGAAGAGATGCCATTCTTCTGGATTCCTGGCTGCGCCGTGCCTGCCTATGAACTCCTCTTCAAACACACACACACACACACACTCCTCATGTTTCCTGCTAAACACACTCGTTGCCCTCCCTCTAGTTAGACATTACCAGCTTTACTGCGCCCCTCCCCTGCCATCCTCCCCAGCAGAGGATTTTATTGGCCTCATCAGCATTTGAGTTCTCTGTGTTTGGAGCGAGCGTTTGTTCTGTCAGCCCTCGGGACGTGTCACCCTGCACCTCTAACTCCTTCGAGAACCAAAGCATTGTGCTGCCCCAGTTATAGTGAAGGTTATGGTTGAATGGCACACACACACACACACACACACACGCACGCACGCACGCACGCACGCACGTACGCACGCACACACCCCCCGAATGACTTTGGTCGACTTATAAAACTAAAAACATAATGGAGCATCTGGTCAAGCATTAAACTGCAGAGCTGTAACATGAAGTTATGGAAATCACACCCCTGCTGTGCCACTTACAATATTTGAAAGTTAACACGAAGGACGAGCTGTTTAGGAACATTTGAACTGATTTAAGATTTTAGCTCTTGTGAAGAATTTAAGACACTTCATTTTTAGAAGACACCACTGTCTCAGGTGTTTAGTTTTCTCTGGTCCAGGATCAGCAACTGATGATGAAAGCTCAATAAAAACCAACGTAGCCCACCACAACAGGAAAAACTGTGAAGACATGATGAGGATTGAGGTTGTTATTGGGTCATAACAGTTCTTGTTGGTGCTGAAAGACAGAGACCTGTCCTCTCTTTAACTGCAGGATGTACATTTTTCCATTCCTTTGTTAAAATAAATACATCCATCCATCTGTCATTCCATCCATCCATCCATCCATCCATCCATCCATCCATCCATCCATCCATCCATCCATCAGTCCATCCATCGGAGCCTCTTACTACACATCCTCTGAATTGCAAATTATGGATCTGGTCAGCTGGTCTCTCAACACAATTTATAAAATTTTCTCGATGATAAGACAGGGCGAAGAAGAGCCCTCATGCCCTGAAGGAACACTCACAGCTGGATACTATGGATTCTGGGGTAGTGGAAGACTGTGTGCCTGTGTGAAGGAATGTACCGAGTGGTGAGCTCTCAGACTCAGACGCTGCATGAGCTGAATCGTGAGCTGGACACGATTTATGAGAATCGCAGGCCACTTGCAGCTACTGGAACTCACTGGCGGGAAGGAATCGATCTTGGAGAAGGCTACAAGCTTGGTCTGGTGGTGTGACCACAAAATGTAGCTGTTTGGAATTGCTAGTGAGACGTACCCGCAGAACCATGAAGGCAGACATGGAAATTCAAGCAGAGGCTGCCTGACCAAAATAATAGTGTTATCTGAATTTGGCTTCTCCACTTAGCCTTGAATTGGCAAGCTATCTCAAACTTCTCCTGGTTGTTTATGTGAACGAGAATCTCTGCTCCCCTCACAATGACATCTGTGGATCTGTGTCAGAGTTGAGCCAACTGATAGACACTGTTCCATCTTTATCTGGACCATGGAATTTTCTAGCAGTCCACAGACAACTCACTGCCCTCATCTGCCTCCTCATGCATAAATGTATTATGATGTCATCAGTATGTTGCTGTTTCTTGTGCTGAGGTCTTTTTTTTCCAACTTTCACACTGTCCTGTCTAGGACACAGTGTATGATTTGAATTTTTTTACACCTGCACTGCCCCTTGTGTTTCTTTTGCCTTTTCTGAAAAAAGGCCTGCACCTCACGAGGCCGCGGCTTCAGTCACCTCCGTCTCCCCATGTTTGTTTGTTAGTGTTTCTCTCGGATGGGCTGTACCGAAAATTTAATTTTGTTGTGCTTCGGTACAATGACAATAAAGCTGATTCTGATTCTGATCCATCCATCTATCTATTCATGCATTATCTTTACCCACTTCTTCCTTTTCAGGTCACAGGGGCCACTGGTGCCAATTTCCAGTTTTCACTGTGCAAAATTTGGGGGACACCCTGGACAGGTCTCCAGTCCATCACAGGGCCACATAGAGACAAACGAGATAAACAACCATTCACTCTCTCACTCACCTAGAGACAATTTAAAGTTACCAATCAGTCTAACATGCATGTTTTTGGTCTGTGGGAGGAAACTGGAGTATCCGGAGAAAACCCACGCATGCACAGAGAGAACATGTAAACTCCACCTGGAAAGGCCCCTGGCCGGGATCTGAACCAGGGCAACCTGCTCGCTGAGAGGCAGAAGCTCTATCATCTGCGCCATCGTGCATCTAACATTTTTTTCCTAAACTCTTAACTTTGGCTAAACATTGTTGAGTCTCTCACCAGTGGTCAGATGGTGAAAACTGGAATACCTAGAGAAAAACCCATGCATGCAAAAGGAGAAAATGTAAACTCTACACATAAAATTCCCAGACCTGGAGGCAAATCTGTGACCTTCTTGCTGTGAGGCAACAGCATTAACTTCTGCCCTGCCATATCACCCTCATTGCAAATACGTGTTAGTTTGTTTATGGCACACCCTGCGCTAATTCTTCTTTGCTGTCATTCGAGTAGGGTGCAGAAGACACATTTTAGTGATAAGCTAGTCAACAACGTAGCATTCAGCAGCTTACTAACCTTGTATATCATCTCACTGTAGTACGCTGATCCCGTGTCAGACCTGTTGGATAAATGTGGGGCCTTCCAGAGTCGACTCTTCCGGGAGGCATGTGTCTTCCACAAAGGGAACTACGTTAAAGACCTGAGCCGTTTAGGACGAGACCTCAATAAGGTCATCATCATAGACAACTCTCCAGCCTCATACATCTTCCACCCGGACAATGCAGTATGTTTTTCATACCTATTTCTCTGCACTGTGTCTGTGTAACAGAGCATATGGAAAATATGAGATTTCTCATTCTGTGCTATGCTTGTCTTAAATCTGCAGGTTCCTGTAGTTTCCTGGTTTGATGACATGTCAGACACTGAGCTCCTTGATCTGATCCCTTTCTTTGAGAGACTTAGCAAAGTGGACGATGTCTACGGTATACTCAAGGAGCAAAGGACTTCAAGTTAGCAGGACAGGAATAAGAAAAAGAAGAAACCACCAGCGACTGTCATCATGGGGCCACGGAGGCTGGTGAGCCACAAGCTCCATAGGGCTTCCCGCTACAAGGACCATGCTTTAAAATAAGATGAAAGACAAAAAATAAAAATCTCTCACAGTTAGTCTCCAACTTAAAGCATGTTGGACAAATCCCTCAGTTATTTTTGGTATGAGAAACAGAGACTTAACATGAGATTACAAGGCCTCTGCAGATATCCTTTGCAGTGCAACAAGCGTGTTGTTGTCATTATGTGACAGCTCTGACCTTTGTAAGTGTGCAGCAAAGCCAGATTGTGTGAACAGTTGCTCAGCCTTCTACAAATAGTCTGCAATAAGTGAGCCACCATTAGTCATTGTAACATCAGTATAATGTAACATTTGCTGCTATTAACATGTTCACACAGAATATAACTCATCTTTAATTCCCTTAACTAAATACCTAAAGATAACTCGAGACAGTTATTGTACATTTAAAAACAGAATATGTTGTCCATGTGAATACATTTTTAGGTGTTTGGTGTTCTGTTCTGTCACTATATAAACAGTTTGAAAAGTTTGATATACTGTAGTGTCTCCTACTTTCAATAATTTAAGAGAATTGAAGCCCTGGTGACCTCCCTACTACTGGGCCAAAACACTTATAACACTCTCAATGAGCTTTGTCATTTTAGCTTTAAAATGGACAGCAGGGTTCCTTCAGATTGCCACATATTCTATAGGCATGCAGTTTGTATCTGCAGTTTATTCATTTTGTTTTATTGCACACATTGACAGCAAAGTTTTTATGTATTCTGCAGCCCTACCATAAACTATGATTAGCTGTCTGTTAAATTCAGATTTTATCATGTTTAAATTATTGTCATTGCACAAAATCTTTATGTTACTGCAATTCAATTACACTTTTTATTCTGGTATGCCAAGATTCATCGTCATCATAGTCATCATCCTTGGCAGTCATTCATAGTTAAGTCCTGTCCTGGTTCATGATGGATTATGTGAACCAATATGAGGTCGTCCAGCTTTTAAAGTCTGACATCTGAGTCTGGTGGGGCAATCCAACTAATTTTTCTACAATGAACTCAGTAAATTTGACTTCTACATTCAGCCAAATTTTATAAGGAATGCACTCAGGACAAACTGGAGCTGGAAAATGATCCTAAGCTTTTAAAACTCTAATAAAGATGAATAAACATTTTTAATAGATGGGTTTATTAGTGCTAGAGGTGTTTCAGACTCTGTAACATTGCACTTTATAAAATTAGGTTTGAGTTGGCCAGAGATGCCATCATCCACCCTTTTTACAGTTTATGATGTTATATGTCAAGTACAGTGCATCAATATATATTGCAATCATTTTTGTTAAAGATAATTTAGTTTTTATGCCATTTAAAACTATATTTTAATGGCTGCATTGGCTCCAACGGTGTGGTTTTATCAATAATTAAACTGTCTGAGCATCAAAACGTAACTTTGACCCTCTACATCTTGTCAGATGTACAACATATCTGGTATTAGTGCACATACTGATGACTCCCAATGTTTAACTTGAATCTAAGATTTTTTTCATGTTAGAAGTTAATGAAAGTGAGTTTAATGCAATATTTTTCTGTATATTTGGGGTTAATGTGTGTGTGTACATGTGTTATTGGTGTATTCATTTTAGTTTAATAAAAAAGGTTATTCACTATGTGAAAAAGCATTGCTGGCAGATGATTAAACTTTTTCAAGGAAAACATTATAATGCTGCCACTTCCATAAAGACACCTAATCAAAATACATAAAGCAGGTTTTAATAAAACTGGCATCGTTTCTCTGCCATACTGGACGTCACATGGAATTGTTTCCAATATGGCAATGGAATACTGTACGTAACAAATTAAATAAGAAAACACACAGAAAAGGAAGAGGCTTCAGCAAAACACTTTATTTAATCAATATCCTGATAATTAATCAGGGGGATCAAGTACATTTTCAATTTAATGATGAACTAAATGATCTCATTTTTGGCCCAACATATTTACATTGCAAGCCCCTTGCTGCAAGACAGAAGTTTAATTGTTCCAAATTTTCATCAAAACAAACATCAATAGACATCCCTCCCCCTCCCACAAGATATTTTTATTATGAGATTTAATGAATCATTGCAGTTATGGCAATACTGTTGCAACAGCTGCAGACACACTGTGCTCCTGACATACAGGAACTCTGCACAAACAAGTTAAGATGTGTGTACATCTGAAACAAGCCTTAAGTCATTTCTGGTTCTGAGGTTGCTGTGGCAACCCCTGAGGAAGGGAGCAGCCAAAAGAAGAAAATCTTCTGAAAAATTGAATTTCTAAAGTTTAACTGGATAGTTCACATGTCTAAGACCACAGCCACATTCAGCGTGTTAGTGTAGCCCCAAAACATCCCATTAGGGCTGAAAGGAACAGGTCATTGTTTTTTTTTTTTTTAATGGGGTTGTATAGAGTAGTTATGCATAGTAAGAATCTTACTTGCAGCAGATCTCAGTTTGGACAAACAGAGGTGAGTTAACAGCTACACAGAGCAGGAACCATTAAACAAAGTCTTGAACTTTATAGTAAATTGAGCAACAAACCACTGTACAGTAGTCCCCCGATACTTAACAGTTCAACTTTCACGGGCTCACTCTTACACGGGTTTTCAAAATAAGATTGTACATGACACATGACTGACCGATGGATGGAAGGTCACCAACCAAAGCATTGTGCTGAGGGGAAGACTGGCCATTGGGAGCACCAGGACATTTCCTGGTGGCCTGGCCTGCTCAAGAGGCCCCCTCCTTTCTCCTTCTGAGGCTGTCAGTCAGAGCAGAGCATAAACACATAACAGGTGGGCGCACAACCCGTTGTGTGTCTCTGCTCTGCTGTGACAGACATCCTCAGAAAGAGAAAGGAGGGGGGGAAGAGTGAAGTCTGTCTTTCCCCACTGCTGCTGTGGGAGCTTCAGTGAGGCAGATACCACAGTGAGCGGCATGGATTGTTTATTTCAAAATAATCAAGCGCGACCTGAACCGAGCCTTTTGTCCCCATCGGTGAGCACTGAGCGGCCCAGGACACCAGAAAATGTCCCTGTGCTCCTGACGGCTAGTCCGCCCACGGGCGCTGATTGGTTCAATAACCGTAGCATCAGTCTGCCTGCTCTCTTTCATTGTGCTCTTTTAGAGCATTTAGAGAGTTTGGAAAATTGTGGGAAATGTTTGTAAATGCATAAATACTAAAATAAAAATAACATTCCTTCTTCGCAGACTTTCACCTAATGTGGGGGTGTCTGGAACGTAACCCCCAGTATTTCTGTGCCTCTTTGCATTTCTTTAAAATATGTTGTTTTTGTTTTATTGTTCAAATGAAAAGTATTTGTATTGCTACAATAACAACGGTTGAAGTGATGTGACATGGTCAATAAGAATCAGAAAAAATAACTGGCTACACCGACATCATGCCTGGGCTATGATTAGAATGTGACAAGGTCATGGAAACAACCTGGTGCAGACATGATACCCATGGTGTTAGAATCGGGCTAGCATGGTGGGATCTTGTAGCACATAGCTGCTTCCTGACATGGATGGTGCCAGGATGGATGTACTGAGCAAGCTGAGAGTAGTAAGCACATTTTGGAAGTACATAAAATATCAGATAAATACTTATTTTGTGGGTAGTCCAGAGTGTGGCAGCAGCATGATTGTTGTCACGTTGAAGGTTTTCAAGTTCTAATAGATCGTGTAGGTCATGGACATCATCCAGAGTAAAGTGGACCTAACCAACAGTTCATCATTTGTATAACTCACCCAAATATATTTGTGATTTCAGGAAAAAAAGAAAAAAAAAAAAAAAAAAAAAAAATTTGTCTTCCCTAATTACTCAATTTGTCTGTTTTTATTATTTTGTGATTAAACTTGTGGAAATCAAGTCTCAGCCGATCTGTAGCGAGATGCATACATCTGCTTTAGTCTACTTCTAATAAACAGTAAAACCAGATGATTGTAAAAGCAAAGGCAGGCGCCTTTTTCTGGGAAAATATATGAACATGTGTCTAAGCTGCATTATACAGTCAGAGAACTGCTAGTTAGAGAGACCAAATCAGTTCTGGAAATCAGCAACAGTGCACATGATTTGCATAGCAAAAAGTTGGAATGTAAACAACTGCTTTATGTACAGTTGATATATAAACATAAAAATTATTAAATATATCATTAATGTAATTGCCAAGGAAAGTTTTGAACCAAGCGTTTGAGTTGAAGATGATCTAGATGAATTGCTCTTAGCTTGACTCCTCTCCGAGATTCTCCAGACTGACTCTACTGCAGGTAACATACTCACTACTCCTAACTATACTACTACCCCAAATACCACCGCCCCATAGAAAACGTGTCACTTTCTGTATTTCTCAATTTGTTTTTAAAAATATAACAGGTGAATTTTAGTCAAACTCCTAATATGAACCAAGTGAACTTGACCATTGACTGATTCCAACAGTACTGTAACAGTTTATTAACACAAATATACACTAAGCACAAGCTCTCCTAACATAGTTATAGTCAGATCAAAACTTAAACACAGACATTATTTACACTGAAACTGCAGTTTCTATAATAACAGAACATATGGTAACACGCTAGTAACATGAAGAGTAAGGTCAGTTATGAAACAACAGCATTCACTGTGCGACAGTCTGTTCCAACCGTGTTTAACTCACTTTTAAAGACAAGATTTAAATAAATGAGTAATCTCAGAGCTACATCTTAGAAGAATCGGAATAATAATTCTTATCGGTCAGGAACCAACAGGTGAGGGGCTTCCTTCAGGGATTACCTGTGAATTTAAAGCAGAGAAAAATTAAACAGAAATGTAGAAGGCTTTTTTAATACACACACGCTCTTCTAAGAAATATTTTAATTTATGCTTTTTGCATGGCTGACTATACACAAGAGAGAGAATGTAACACTGATCAACTTCTTTCCATCCATCCATCCATTGTCTTTTACCCACTTCCTCCATTTTGGGTTGTGGGGGTCACTGGTGCTCATTTCCAGCAGTTACTGTGTGAGAGGTGGGGGACACCCTGGACGGGTCTCCAGTCCAACACAGGGACACATAGAGACATCAAGACCATCATTCACTCTCTCACTCACACCTATAGGGACAATTTAGAGTTACTAATCAGCCTAACATG
>JARVGQ010000309.1:8932581-8951400 GCA_031762355.1 Hypsolebias martinsi
TATCTATCTATCTATCTATCTATCTATCTATCTATCTATCTATCTATCTATCTATCTATCTATCTATCTCTCTATCTCTCTATCTCTCTATCTCTCTATCTATCTCTCTATCTATCTCTCTATCTATCTCTCTATCTATCTCTCTATCTATCTCTCTATCTCTCTATCTATCTCTCTATCTCTCTATCTCTCTATCTCTCTCTATATCTATCTCTCTATCTCTCTATCTCTCTATCTCTCTATCTATCTCTCTATCTGTCTATCTATCTCTCTCTCTATCTCTATATCTATCGCTCTGTCACCCATCCGTAAAATATAAGGTAACTTAAAAAAGGATTTAAAAAAAAGGAAAGAAATACAAAGAAATTACAAAACAAACAAACGTGTTTCACTTACTCACTAACTCGAAGCTGGGCTTGACTTTTTGCTTTCCCAGATGTGAACTCTACCACCCCGCTCATGTCTGGCTTGGTCTGCCTGAGGGTCAGCCTATGGACCGTACCCATCTTCTCTATACGTACGAGGGGGCCTGGCTGCAGGGGATCCCCGTTCAGACTCCACACAGGGGCCCTGAGGATCAGGTCTGACACTTCACAATCAAAGCAGGCCTTGTCAGGTGCCACCACCTCTAAGTCTTGGAGCTCCCGGACCAACAACACGGACTGGGCTTGTTAGGGCAAAAAGGCAAAAGACAGAGGTGAGGATAGATTTAAGACCTGTATAATTCTGTTGGTAAACAGGATACCTGTATTTAAGTCAGATTTTTATTAGAAAACCAAATGACAGGATTTAAACCACAGAACTAAAACGAACCCTGAGTGCTCTTACCCTCCACTGTCAGTTTGGCAGAGCAGGAGTACTCTCCAACCTGCACACTATACATGCCCTCATCCTCCAGCGCCACCTGCTGGATGATCAGCTTGCGGTAGCAGCCCTCACTGCAGATCTCAAAGCGCTCTGAGGGCAGGATGACATTGATGCCTTTGTACCAGCGGATACTACATCTGGGGTTGGACACGGTGCAGTCCAGCATGACACGGCTCTTCTCCAGGACAGTCCTATCCTGCAGAGGTTTTACTATGTTGACCGGGAGCTCTGAAAGAGAGGAAATGTCATTTATAATTAGGAAAAAAAATACTAAAATTTATTATAAAACATAAGCATGTGTTAACAGGTTTGTAGGTTTTAGGTATGAGGACTTTTAAAAACATCATCTGATCACCATCAGATCTTACAATAAGGGACTTACAACCTGCTATAGCTTGGTGTTCCTACTGAGTTTGTGGATTCTTACAAATACTTGGGAATTTTAATTGATGCACCTCTCTCTTTTAAGCTGCATGTTGAAAGCTTGATAAAGAAGCCGCAATTTAAACCGGATTTGTTTTACAGAAATAGATCTTACTAGACTCCGAATGCCAGGAAACACGCTTCTTTCCTACCAGCCGTCGATTAACAAGTTCAAGTGGTTTATTGTCGTTCTCACCACATGTGGTACATGAGGTGGGACAAATTTATGTACGCATCCAACAATAGCAAAAATATAAAGTGTAAAAAGACACAGTGTGTAAGGATCAAAGATGTACACTAATTTAACGTCAAACAGTATACTAAAAGATCTAAAATATACGCAAAACACTAATAATGCAAAACATGGCATAACAGCAGCACGAACATGAGTCTTTGTGAGATTAATGACTACAGCAGCATGATGCATTATGGTGACATTGTTTATATGAATGTCCCTGCCAGCTCCTTGCAGATGTTGGATGTTGTCTACCATGGAGCACTAAGATTCATAACTGGTTGTAACTACCGTACCCCACACTGTACTCTGGACTCACTGGTCAGTTGGTCATCATTATCTACACACAGGTTCTCACACTGGTACATTTCCATCTATAAATCACTCCTTGGTCTGCTGCCTTCTTATATATCTCCTCCCACATGTCACGTCGTCAGTGCAGTTACGGCGTGCGCTCTCGGGGATTCATTACCTGCAGCGTCCCCTCAGTGCGAACTGAACTCTGCAAAAAGGCCTGGAACAGCTTGCAACAGGAACTGAAGCTATCTGTCTTTCTTTATTCTTTATGGGATTTCAAACATTTTATAATATCAATAGAAATATCAAACTAAATGTGATCTTGTTTTTAGTATTTTACCTTGTTTTATATGGAATCTTGATTTGACTGTGTTTATAACTTATTTTATTTGATTATAATTGCTTTTTGTTGAATCATTGTTGTCTTTACTTTATATGTTATCTGTCTAAAACGGGTCTCGGGCCCTAAAACATGAGCCATCATGTAACTGACTGCTAATACACAGACAGAAAAACAACATGCATGCTTACACAAAGACAAACTACCTGAACCACATAACTGATTTTATGAAAACACTTGGTAATCATTGAGACTAAACTGATCAAATTTTGGAGTTGGCCTAATTCAAGATGGCCAATACGTCACAATAACAGCTATACCTCAGTCATCCAGTGTTGCTCATGTTATGCTAAAATTTGGTGTAAAAGCTGACACTGATTCCCAACATGTACTCCGAGCGCTAACAGATGGACATTACTGAACACCTCTGGTGTTTTGGGGCAGCGCAAGTCACGTTTATTAACGTTTTAGCTGCTGATAAAACTTCTAAGCTTCTATTCTTCAACTTATTGATGCAGTACTCCAGAAAAAAAGAGCACAAAGCCAAGGTAAAGATTAAAAAAATAGCTGATGCTTCTAAAACAGTACAGTCTCTAAGTTAGCTAATACCTTCCACATCCAGGCAAGCAACTGATTCAACATTTCTGGCGACGAACTTGATCTCGCCTGAGTCTTCTGCTCGCACGTTACACATGAGGAGAAAGTGCTTTGTCCCTGGGATTTAAAAAAAAAAAGAAAACCTTTTTAAGTGTCTTTTGCTTTGAATAATCACACATACTATATAGATACTCGAGCTTACCTTCCTGGCGGATCTTAATTGTGCTGGTGGGTTGTATCCGCTCACCATTTTTGTACCATTCCCCTGGCACATCCTCCACAGAGATCTCACAAACAAACACAGCATTCTGATCCTCCTGGATGTCCAGATTATCAAGGCCCTGAAGGACCGACAACTTACGCTCTGCAGACATATTTTAAAAGTGGAAGAAGAAACTACAGTTAAAAATGTGACTTTTTCCTTTCTGAGCAGAAAGGCTTTTGCAGAAATGCAATGATTCATTGTCCCTGTGCTGCAGTACCGTCTTTCTGTCAATAGATGGCAGTGTTGTTCTGTTTTGAGGTTCAGAGTGACTATATTTATTGTACTAAATGGATTAAAAAAAGACAGTTAAAGGGTTAAACCACTAAAACAACAGACAACACATTGTATAATGAACTAGTTGTCAATTTACCACAAACTGAGGTTTGCACTTTTATACTTTTTTTTTTTAAGTTTTTCACAAATACATACACTTTATTTTGTCATACCTGTTAAACTCATACAACACTCAAATAGAACGTGTGATTAATCTGTTGTGTTTATGTTTTTGTGGCAATATTTCCTCACTGTCGCACATATTCTACCTATGGAGTACAATATAGAGGAAGTTCTTGCTATAACTCTGCTGAGTGTTGAGTAGCATTTTCGTGTATGCCACATTTCTTCATGACTAAGTTTGGATGAGCTTTATTTATCATGTTTATCTTTACCTTGCAGTCTGCATTTATTAAAATTACCTAGTGATGTTATAGTGTGGACTTTTATGTCTGTTTTGCTCAAGACTACCAAGTCTACCAGGCTTTGTGTATCACCATGTCACACCACTTGCAGCAAAGGCACTTGGATTACAACAACCATATTGTATCTTACCGTAAACTTCCACGGTACAGGATGTAGTAACATCTCCAGCATCACACGTGTAGATGCCAGAGTCAGTGACGTGGCATTTCATTATCTGAAGAAACCGCTTTCTTCCCATTGCATAAATACGCAGGTCCTTGCTTGGCTTCTGCTCATCTCCATTCTGAAAAAAAAATAAAAAATAAAATAAAAAATAGAAAGAATAGAATAAAACAACAATTAAAAAAAAAAAAAAAAGGGATCTTAAATGTTTGCCATTTTATTTCATAAGCGTTACCAAAAAATGATTGGTAGTTTTGTGTTTGTAAACTACAGTATAGGTAAAGAACCAAATGACAGATTTATTTATAACACCCCCCCCTAAATGAATAAACAAATAAATAAAAATAAAATAAAGTGTTACATAGATGTCCCGTCACAGAGAGATTTAAATAGTGAATATTTGTAGTTTTTGAGATTAGTATTTTTCTGAATTCAAATCGATCCAGGTTGCAATAATTAAATGTAATTAAACATACAGTAATTAAACATCAACAACATTTTTGTTTTTGGTGCAAGATATTCAAGTGATCAAGAGTTACACTATGTGGTGATTATTTATTTATTTGTTCATTATTTTGTTTGCAGTGTAAACACAGTGACAGATCCTAACGAGTGGTGGGAACAGTTGTATCCACCGCCAGGGGCAATGGAGGAGCCGGGGGTGGCCAATGGTGACTTTGGCCACCATAGATTAATTTTTTGGCCACCCCAAGCGTTTGAGGAAACTATACTTTACAGTCTCAAAACTAGAAAGCATACTTTACTCAAATGACGGCATGCCCAGTTTTCATGTATATGTTGGTGGCCATGTTGAATTTTGATTTGTAACCTAATTTTTGATTGTAACCATGCAACCACACCAAAATGTAAAAAATGGTTATTTTGAAAGTTATCCAGCTCACAAAACAGACAGACATATGTGGTGGTAAATACATTTTTGAAAGGAACCTTGTTTATGTGTGGATGTAGCCACACACCAAAATGGAAGCCAGTAGGATACTTCACTTAATTTCCAAGTTATCACACTCACAACGTGCATGGACAACATATGAATACTTAAAACAACAAAAAGTAAGTAGTATATACTGCATGATATGTACTGTATATATACTAATAATACTTAAGATTATGTTATTAGTCGGAAGGTTGATGAATTATAAGTATTTTATTTATAATAAATTATAGCTTGTTAAAGATTGCATGACATTTATATGGTTTTCATCATCTCAGTTAGAAGACACTAAAAACATCACTTGCCTTCATCCATTTTACGTCAACGTTGTGTCTCGACAGTTCGCACTCCAGAGAAATTATCGAACCATCCGGGACTTTCTGGTTTTCCAGTTTCCTAAAAATAGTCACCGGAGGCTCTGTTGAGGAAAAAGAGTTGAACGATCACAACCTCCTCTTAAATTTATAGTAACCCCCCTACAAGCAACATGTATGGACTAATGTGACGACAGTTTTATCCAAACGTCATCCTCTGCATTTCATTCCAGGCTCAGAGGGATGATGGATGCTGAGTGACAAGGCATAAAGGGGATTATTCTATAAGATGAGGTTAAAACTAGCACCTGTCTCAACGAGAGAGCTGCTGCTTTTCATTGGTTTGTTCGGGGCTATTTTGTGTTTGTAACATGAGAATGGATAAAAAGCAACGGTAGTTGAGCCGTCACCCATTTTCTATTATCATGCCAGCAGTGGTTGCCATTTGGACAAGACCGAGAGAACGACTTTAGCTTTCAGTCTGGGGTCACACCATAACAAATATAGTAAAGCGTTGTCTTTCAGTGTTCTGTAGCTACTGAATTTCTGCTAGGTGTTGACAGAAAATCAGCGCACCTTAGAATTTACCTTAATGTGGTAACCATCACTTCAGCTCACTCATTTAAAGTATGAAATCAAACATAAAAAGGTTATACTGTAAAAATGTTGTACAGAAAAATTATATAGAAATTTATCAAATGGTGCAGTTTGAAAGAGTTCACTCCAGTAGTTTTTGGATGTAGCCACCATATTTGGACATGATTGACCTGCATTAGGTTTGCTGTAGTCTGTGTAGGTAAATGAATATGTCAGAATCAGTCAAGTGAAGAATCTCAGAAGAAACTTAAGTGGAAATATAAGATTCTTCGTTCTTCTTTTGGCTGCTCCCTTCTTCATGGGTCGCCACATCTAACTAACTCGCACAAAGACATGGCAAATGAAGTTATGCCAGATGCCCTTCCTGACACCACCAAGCTACCACAGCCCTCTGTGTGGAGCGGAGAGCTGCCAAGTGGAGATTTAAGATTAAATCTGCCAAGAAAGGAGAAAGAACTAGAAAGGCAACTGTTGAGAATAAATATTAAAATGCCACAAAGGTAGAGCTCAACATTCAAACATGCAGATTTAGGAAAATGTCAACTACATTTCATTATCCATCCATCCATCCATCATCTGCTGTTTGTTCTGGAGTCAGGTCAGAGGCAGCAGCTTGAGCAGGGAGGTGCAGACATCTCTTTCCACAGCCACCTCTTCCAGCTTTTCTGGAAAGAATCCAAGGAGTCCCCAGGCCAGCTGAGAGACATAGTCTTTCTAGCGTGTCCTGGGTCTTTCCTGGGGTCTCTCCCCTGTTGAACATGCCCATAAAACTTTCCTAATATTCAGGAGGCATCATTACCAGATGACTAAACAACCTTAACTGGATTCTTTCGATGTGGAGGAGCAGCGGCTCTACTTCGAGTCTCTCCTGAACAAGTTTCTCACCCTACCCTGCAGAAAAAACTTATTTTGACCTCTTGTATCCACTTCCGCTAAACCGGTAAATTTAAAAACGTGTTTATTTGCCGTCACGTTGGCTAGTTCTGTAGGTAAACAAACGAATATGGTAGTTGGCATCCAGACACATTAACTGTTGATAAAATAAAACTTATTCAGATTATTTTATTTTATTTTAGGATTTAGTTTTTTTTTTTAATCAGATCTTTGAGAGTTTGCAATGAGTGCCTTTAATAACCTACTGTTTGTTTCATAATTATACTTTTAATCATGCATCTTACCTACCCTTCACAACAAGCCTCGCAGATGTTTTCAGATTGTCTACACAGAAAACAAAGGTTCCAGTGTCTTCCACTGAGAGATTAGAGATGGTGAGGCTGTGAACTTGTCCTTTGGCGCTCATACGGAAGTGATTCGTCGGCTTGAGCTGGATTCCGTTTCTGATCCACGTGCCTGGGACATTAGAATGGGAGAGCTCCACTTCAAAGGAAGCTGTCTCTCTCTCTGTGGTTTTAATGTCAGTCAGCCCTCTCTTGACTGTGACTTTTCGAGCTGGGGGCACAAAAGACAGAAAGATAGCTAATGTTTGTCAGAACAGAGTCAGTTTAAGACAGAACAGAGGTGGTGTCCTTTTTCTTTTACATAATGGGCTTGGAATTTGTTCTGTAGTTAAACAATGCAAGCTGGCACACATCTACAAGCTGATTTTAGCCATTTGAGCACTGGGCTTTACACAAAAGCTCACTCTGAAACTGCCAAGTTTTTTCCCTTATTCTAACATAGACATGCATTCTCAATGGGAAAAAAAAAAAAAGTGTATTTTGGAAACCTGATGACAACAACCTTAGTTTCGAAGGTCATGGTGTAAATTTAGAAGCAACGAGAGAAGATCCAAATTCATAGGATGTGCCAACAGCAGCTTGAAGTCCTAACTTTCCCCTTCCCACCCACCCTATGTGTTGAAAGACCAGCCTTTAATTCCCCCACTCGCATGTGGGCTGAGAAACACAAGCACAAAGAAAAACAAGGATAAGTGCAACTTAATTACTACAAGATGTTTTATAGCGTGTCAAGCTTTCTACTTTCGAAAAATGCTTGCTCATTTGGAAAGTTCTCACCGAATCTAATTTTAAACTTAGAACTGATATGTTGATATATAAACATGAAGTTCTGATATGAGAAAACCCTGTTATGTGCGTCAGTTTGGGGTGTCAGAACATCACACGCTGGTTAACATCATTTCCCAAATATAAAATCCACTTTGGACTCCAGATACTCAAATGATCCCATCTCAGTTAAATGAGATTTGCACTTGCAAGCAGCAGTGGCAGAGGCTGGAGTTACTGGTAACAGCAGTAAACAAACAACAGGACATGGCGAGAACACTCACGCTCCACTCTGAGCTGGGCTTGCGTGCGGTCGTGAAGGGTTTCGCAGCTGTAGGTGCCCCGGTCAGACACGGCCAGAGTGTGGATGGTAAGGCCGTGTTTTCGTCCCTTGTGTTTCAGGGTATACTTGGCGCCAGGGTGGATCAGCACCCCTTGTCTCATCCACTGCACCTCTCCTGCTTCTAGATTCACCTCCACCTCGAGAGTTGCCTCGCTGTACTCCTCAGCTACAACTGGTGACATTTTCTTGGTGAACAGCACCTGTTGCTCTTTTAAAAAAAATGTTAGGAATTGTTAGATGGCTCCATCTTTTATATTAACAATTTAGGCATTTATTTGTGTAACACTGCATGCATAAGTTACAGCTAAGGTATAAAGTTTTTGTGTGTGTGTGTGTGTGTACATGTGTTCATTTCTTTGTGTCGTTAGCAAAATATCTCATTAATTAAAAAAATCATGATTGGCTGTACATTTACAACTGCTTAACCCTTGGAGTCAGCCCATTTTTAAAGGTTTATCACAGCAAATCAAACTTTCCATACACAAAAGTGGCTCCACCTGACTGAAATTTGCAGATATTTAGATAGAATTTGGATGGGAGTCATTCATAATACATACACCAAGCTAGAGCTGACATTTCAAACCCGGGCCCAGCCTGACCTGACCAGAAATTTGGGCCGAGTCAAAAGAATGTGCGGGATGGGTGGGCCAGGTCGGTGTTGGGCTTTTGATTGCGCCAGTAGACACGCTTGTCTGACTATCCAGTTTGGATTACCACCAGCCGCTTGCAACTGTTTGACTGTTCGCTGACCGGCCGGTTGAAAGATGTAAAAAAATTCCAGATGGATCACTTCCAGCAACTCACCTGAAGCTTAACTGGACTCAGCCGCTGCATCAGCCGCTGCGTCAGCAGATGCGCTCGGCCGACGACCATCAATAGCTATAATAACTAACATGATAACTATACGAATCCGCTGACCCTTGTTAAGAAACAAGAAATTTTATACCTTTCTATCTTTGAAATACGTTTTTAAATCATATCAAACTGATTTGCTTCTGAAAGCAGTAAAATTCAATTCAAAAATACTTTATTAATCCCAAAGGGAAATGACATTTTTATGTTTTGGTTATCCTCGGATATGTTATTGAAAAAAGCCTAATTTCAATTTATTTATTTATTAATTTTTTGGGGGGGTTCGGGTCTGTTAACACAATTAACTGGTCGGTTTCGGGTTGGGCTCGAAAAAAAATTATACGGGTTCGGTCCGGGCTGGGTCTGATTTTTTTTTTAGGCCCAAATGCAACTCTACTCTAAGCCCTAATAGCTGTTTCAATATTGCCTGAGCTCACACTTCATCGTATTTTCAAGGTTTAACTAAAACTGTGGTATTAAGTGTTGGGCAATATGCTTTCCTTCAAGAATTCTGGGCCTTTGTTCTTATTTATGTTGTGAAGCAAGACAAAAATAAATTCAGAGTTTGAAATGGACTAAAGAAAGTCAGTGAAGTGATGTGGCAAGTTCAAGAAAATTGTTTGAGAGGCCTGCAGTGTAGTGTGCCCAAACTTTTGAACCACTTGCCTCCATCAGTGACAAATCTATAGAGAAGCTGCTAGCTGTTTAAACACTCCTTTAATGCTAAAAAGTAGCTTAAAACTGTAAAACTTGTGCAGTATGTCACGTGATACTGAACCACTTAAGTTTGCACATTTGCTTTATTACTGCAGAGAACAGCCCGTTGTGGAATCAAACTACTAATGTTATTTTGATTAAAATTAATATTATGCTTTAATTTAAATGAATTTCACAAAAAAATCAAGAACTCACCTTGAACCTGGAGTTCAGCTTCTGATACCAACCCCTCGGCATCAGCCGTCACTCTGCCGCTATCTAAAACCATGCAGTTGTTGATGGAGAGCATATGGCACAGGCCATGGCTGGAAATGACCGCACGCTCATTCAGTGAAACCTTCTTGTCATTCAAGCGCCAGACCAGTTTGACGTCTGCTGGTGAAACGACACACTTGAACGCTGCATCTTCCCCTTCACGGATGGTGATATTACGGAGCTCTGCTATGAACTCCACAACACGTGGAGCTGAAAAATACATTCATTTAAATCAATTGCATTTTAAAATCAAGGTTAAAATGGTACAATTGACACAAAACTGTAAGTTTAGAAAATTACACCAACTTACTTTCTACAGAGACAGTGGCTGAGGTTCGGTCATCTGTGGATTCACAAGCGTACTCCCCTACATCTTCGTCCATGAGTTGGTGAATAGTCAGACTTCGCTCTCTACCTTGTGCCCGTATTGTGTACCGGCGACCTGGACTTATCTCCTTGCCATCTTTTAGCCACTGGACATCTCCTTTGAACTTGTTAATTTCACATTGCAATGTAATATTTTTACCCCTCTGAGACACCACGTTCTCCAATTGTCTGATGAACATTGCTTTCATTTCTAAGAAATAATCACAATTTCAGTCATTTTGATGGTGTTACACATATATAGTTACTGTTATATATATACTATATTAGGAAATCCATTCTCTTACCTTTCACTATAAGACTGAAAAACATTTCATCGGTGCCTATGTCACATACATAGTCTCCGGAATCTAACAGCTGCAGAGGATTAATGGTGAGCTTATGAGTTTTACCCTCACTGGAGATATGAATGTTGTCCTTATTCAATAGCTGGCCATCTTTCATCCACCGAACATTGGCTCTTTCATGGCTTACAGCAGCGCATAATGTAACGCTCTCATTTTCATAGGCTGACATGTTATTTTTAGTATTTTTATTCAAAAACTTGGCTGGCATGTCTGCAGAAAAAAAAATCAATGCTGTTTTCAACCTAATTTTGGGGGAAACACAAAACAAAGCATACATAAACTAAAAAAGGAAAACTTGGATGTAATTTTACTTTACCTTCTACTTTCACAATTGTTATCAACTTGTCATCAATGGCGTCACATATGTATTCTCCCGAGTCTGAAGGTTGAAGTCCAGAGAGAACAAGCTTCCTCACCACATCATAACTATCAATATTTATCCGATTGCCTGGATTGAGTATCTCGCCATTATGTAGCCACTTGACAGAGGCATTTGGTTGAGATACTTCACATTCCAGAACAAGATCATCTCCTGCTGCCATGACATGATGCTCTGGATTACCTGAATTTCCAATTATCTGCACTGGAGGCTCTGAAAATTAGATACATTAACATTAATGTGTGCTTTAGGTGAATGAATGAACCAGATTTATAACTTATGAATTGCCATTATGGTTACCTTTAACAGTTATGTGAAAGACCATCTTATCATCTCCTGCATCACAGGAATACTCCCCCGAGTCTTCCAGTCCGGCATTAAGAACAACCAAAGATCGGAAGACGTCTTGCTCTTCACAGCAGTATCTCTTAGTGTCATCAATAAGATGATTGTCTTTGTACCATTTGACTGAGGCGCTGGCTCTTGAGAGTTCACAAACTAAAATAATATCATCTGACACCAAAAACTGTCTTTCAGTCCTAGCCCCAGTTTTTCCAAGAATTTTTACGGGCAAGTCTGTAAATAAATAAAACAATAAGGCAATCTGAGGGGAATTATTTTGGGTGTGTCTGTTGTACAAAAAACTTTTTCACAGCATTGTAAAGGGCCACGAGGCCTCCAAAGATGGTGGTTATTTCACATGTTTTACAAACAGCTATGAAAAGTGAGTACAAAATTGGTGGTTTAATTGGTGCTGTGGAAGACCAATATGAATAACTTAATGGGTCAAGAACTAAAGGTTAAATTGGTTAAAGCTGAATGAAGATTGGAAAAAACTTCAAATGCAAATGTTAGTTGCAACCTCCATCTTTGTAAGAGTAAATAAACAATACCAGTAAGGCTGTTTCTCGTTTATCCTAAATGTCAGTAGTTTATTTGGTTCCTTCTATGAGACTTGAAAACACCACCACCTTACCACATTAGAATGGCATTGTATCTTAATAACATACTCTGTGTCAGGTTTTGGGAAACAAGGACTTTTAGATGAAAAATATGGACTACTGAATATACATGGGCCGGAACATAAATTATTAGTCTTTTGGAGTGCTTCAACGCAAGCAACTCTATTGAAAGAAACTATGCTTTAAAGATCAATGTTTTGACACACTAAATATAAAGTGATCAAACAATTGCTGACCCCAGGCTCCAATGTCTGCAAGATGAATTTGCTTTCAAAACTAGATGACATAGAAATCTTGTGGAGAGTTTAGGCATCTGCAGTGCCAGTGGTCACTGGAGCATTCAGGGCAGTGTGGATCCAACAGATTCCTGGAACAACCTTAGAGATCTCTATCCAGAAAAGCACAGTTCTTGGAACAGCTACAGTATGCTACTGGATAGTTACCCCAGGCCTCTAGAGGACCTGAGTTTGAAGGTCAATCATGCAATTGATAGGGTGAGTGGACAGTATATTTTTGGGGGAGGTAGCTTAACACTTATGGTCAGCTTTTGTCACTTTGGAGTTTTGTGGTAAAGTAATGAAATATGTGGTAAAATAATTAAATATGTAAGTATTGTGAAACTATGTGTTCATGTAAAAGAAAACTTACCTTGCACATTCACATTAAAATGCATCACATCATCTTTTGCATCACACACGTATTGCCCACTGTCCTCCACTGTTAAAGACAGAATGGTTAATTGTCGCATGGTGCCATCCTCTAGGATTGTGATATTTCTGGAGTCTTCTACTTCCTCCCCATTTTTCTTCCAGGTGATTTCGGCATTGGATCTTGAAACCTCACAGTCTAAAACCAGAGTCTCCCCAACTGCTTTCTCTACACTACTTGCCATCTTTCGTGGGCGTATGAAGCGAACAGGAGGTTCTGTGTATCAAAAGCAAATTAATTTAAGAGTGACACATCAAAACCTTTTAAATAAGCCCCATTTCTGTCTGTTTACCTGCTATGTTCACAAAAAATGTCACAGAATCATCCCCTGTGTCACATACATATTCTGCTGAGTCTTTGACAGTTGTTTCTGGTATAATAAGTCTTCTGTAGACACCATCCACTTCTAGAATAAGATTGTCATTCTCTTCCACCTCGAGTCCGTCTCGATACCAACGCACCACTGCATTGGGCCGCGAGATCTCACAACTCAGCACCATCCTTTCAGAGGTCTGCTGACACAGTTCCATTTGTGACTGACTAGGGGATAAAATTTGAACTGGAGGTTCTGGAGGGAGAGATTAAGACCTAGCATTACCTAATACCTTAACTTTGTTAAAAACATCAATTGGCTTCAAATTTATGATCTGCATATTCTCAAATGGGCTAAGCAGCACAGTAAAAAAGTGCAAGCAACAGAAAACTGAATTAATCCACATCTTTTGAAAGCTGCATAAGGTATAAGTATTTTGAAGAACTTGTGCAACAATTGTTTCCAAAACTGTTAGCAAAACTGGCCTTGGGTGTTGAGGTATGAATTGCAGTATTATAGTTTTTATAAAACTTGTCTAAGCGTCAGTAAATTGAACCAACCTGTTTGGGCACCATACAAGTTGGTCTCCAAAAATGAGACTTACAAAAATGGAAAAAAAAGAAAATCATTCCTAACTAATGCCTGTGGCCACAAATCATTTGATTCGCATTTGTGATGAAAACCAGTAAATAAATATACTGATATGTTAAGCTGACATATGGATAGTTTCCTGTATAAAGTCAATCATCTTACCTGTAATATTAAGGTGAAAGAATATTGAATCATCATTTGTATCGCAGACATATTCTCCAGAATCTTCGACTCTACTTGAAAGAATTGTGAGTCGTCGATATGGGCCTTCAAGCTTAAGCTTGATATTTTCAGACTCTTGAAGCTTCTGGCCATCTTTAAACCAGCTGACAACACCATTAGGACGAGACAGTTCACAGCTCAGAATAATTTCTTCAGGAACATGACGGTCAAGGTGGACATCCTCTTTGGGGTAGACTATTGTAACAGGAGGCTCTTTGGAGAGAAAAAATAAAATAAAACAAGGCATTGAAGCATAATTTGTACATGCTACTATAAAAATCCAGACAATTTAAAATAATGTATGCTGTTGTAGGTCTTATATTACCTCTTATGTTAACCTTGAAGATTAAAATGTTGTCTCCTACACGACATGTGTATGTGCCTGCGTCAGACAGTTGGGCTGAATGTATAGTCAGATTTCTTTCAGTTCCTTTTGCATGTATCGTAATGTCATTGTTTGATTGTATTTCCGTTCCATCTTTGTACCACTGAACAACACCATCAGCCCTTGATACATGACATGGCAAAACCAACTGCTCTTGTTCCACAGCACTGTGAAAAAGGTCCTTCTCTGAGACATCAGCAAATGTTACCGGCGGCGCTGTGGAAAACGGGACACAAAAGATGTAAGACGCTGCTTGAATGTGAAACAATATTTCTGTTCATGCATGTAGCAGCTGTAAGATCAGATTTACTCAGCCCAGACATGCTGATCTCAAGACTTGCTATTTCCGCAACAGCTCATCTCAGATGCTATATTAATGAGTGAATGTTAATCCTTCTTCTAAGCAAACTGAAAAATTAATTTGAAGCAATGCAAATATGTAATGCCTTGACCACATGAGTTGTTACAACATTGAAGCACATTAATTTTGAAGGACTGTTGCTAAAAGAAGCAGGTACACAAAAGGCAGTTTTAATCAAACTAAAACATTTAGAAGAAAATCAGCTATGATGTATGGCAATGATTGGGATTTACTTTCTTTGGTATTAGAGGCTATGAAGGTGTACACGAATGACAAAGGAAATTAGGTTGCCAAGAAAAAGCTTAGCATATCACCTTTCACCTCCCCAGAGATATCGCTGAGATCTAAATCCTCATCAGATTTACAATCATACACCTCAGAGTATGAAGATGTGGTCAAGTCCATGACCGGCATTCCCTTATTTCCCTTTGATTCAACCTTTATGTCCGATTCTGGCAAGAGTTTTTTCCCACCCTCGTTGCAGGCTTGGATTAGGGGGTCTGGGATCTCACACTGCAGTTTGATCAGGCTGCCTGCTTCAAAAGAACTGCTCCGCTCAGCCTCTGGAACAGCTGAGAATTAAACCCACACTATAGGAGTTTCATTTTGTTAAGCAGTAACCAGATAGTTATCAGACTTGATGGATTAGGTTGGGCTAAGTAATGTATTTGGGTTTTCTTGGTAAAGGGTAAAACATACAACACACAAATCAAGGTTTGTTTATAAGCAGACTGAATTATTATTATTATTTTTTTATTTACACTTTATTTATCCAGGTAGTCTCATTGAGCTCATTTTCAAGAGAGACCTGTTTCGGGAGCAGATGGTGGGGGTTAAGGACCTTGCTCAGGGGCCCAGAGTGGGATGAATGAGGGTGGAGGCAGGTGTTTCACCTTTTTCCACCCACATTTTTTGATGTTGTCAGTACCGATCGCAGGCCCACCGTCTCTAACCACTGCGCCACCACGCCCCACTATGTTGAAGTTTTTAGCTTGAAAAGTGGCTCTTCTGCGATTCGGGGTCATAAAAGTTGAAATAAAAGCATCAGTTGATGAAGAAACTTTGCAGCTCATCTCGAGTTTACAAAAATGTCCTCCTACCTTTTTGGTGAAATCCATGGCTTTAAGGATGGAAAGGTTGAGTGTTTCCAACGAGGCCAGAACTCCCTCGTATTCTCCCATGTGTTTGGCAAAGTAGTCTGCACACACACACACACACACATTAGCAAGTATTTTCAGCAGATCAGAGGGTTTAAAGCAGACGTGTGTTTGAGTCCACTCACCACAGAGTTCCTTGGTATCTACATTACTACCACAGTAAGCAGAAGAAAGGGTCGAGTCAGAGAAAAGACACGGAGGAGTTAGAAACAAACCGTTTTTAAAACATGCTGATTTACAGAACAACAAAGAGGGTTTAAGTTCAGCAGGCAGGAAGTCATGAGAAAAAACTGACACGAGTCTGAGGCGGCGACGGTTTGTCGTCGTTCACTTTATATTTTAAAAGCTTGAACAGGCCACGGTTCTGAAGCGACCCGCTGAAGAAACGCTTTTCTGGAGTTGCTGTGCAATCAGAACAAATTTAATTTTCATGACGTGACTGTTTCATCCAGGCTTCACACTTGATATTTCCTCTTTCTGGTTCCTCTGGTGCAGCATCGTATTTGTGGAACAAACAGAAAGTGGGGGGAAAAAAAAAAAAAAAAAATTGATCCCATCACGCTGGTGTTGATACGATCCAACATCATGTGCTGGTGTAAACTCTCGGTCATTCAGGACAAAGTGAAAACAAAAAGACGAAACCACTGGACTTGGTTACCCGGATCGATCCACATCCCTCTAACCCACTGACGTAACAGACGAAATGTGACGTGACCGTTCAGAATGAGGTCCCTTTGATAAACAGCAGAGTTGGACGGAAAAAAATCGGATTTGTCACGTTCAGACCACCAAAACTTTTAATGTGGGTGAGAAAATAAAACCGATTTGAGTCCCTTTTACTTGCAGTGTGAACATCCTAACCTGCCCCGTCACGTTCAGTCAGCTCCTCAGGCTCATGTTGCTGTGCTCATTCGTCGTCATCCGCTCACAGACTCATGTTCGTGCTGCTGTTGTTTGGCACACTGTTTTGTACTATTGGTGCTTAGTAGATTCTTAGTTTAGCATATTAGATCTTACTAATGTTTTTCTTTACAATTTGTATTTTTGTTGGATGTAACTGGGACCCTGTGTACATAGTTTCGTCCCATCACATGTTCCACATGGGATGTGAATGACAATAAAGACACCCTGACCGTGACCATGATCATTTAGCAGCTAAATGGTTTTTTTTTTAGTTTATTTACTTTTACTACAGACAAATTTTCCTCATTTGATGGGAAAAAAAAGAAATTTAGAGAGGCCAGACTGAAATGGTTTGGACATGTCCAGAGGGGAGACAGTGGTTTAGACATGTCCAGAAGAGGGACAGTGGCTTGGACATGTAAAGAGGAGGGACAATGGTTTGGACATGTCCAGAAGAGGTACAGTGGTTTGGACATGTCCAGAGGAGAGACAGTGGGTATATTGGTAGAAGGACATTAGAAATGCAACTGCCAGGAAAAAGACAAAGACGAGATATATGGATGATGTTAAAGTGGACACAGAGGTAGTTGGAATGAGGACGGAGTGAGACAGAGGAGGACTCGCTGTGGACACAACAGCTGAAGGAAGCAGCAGTCAGAACATGGCTAAAGATGATAGTGTTAATTTTTTTAATTTTTTTTTTTTTTAATTTACCCTTTATTTATCCAGGTAGTCTCATTGAGCCATGATACCTCATTTTCAAGAGAGACCTGTTTTTATGGAGCAGGTGGTGGGGTTTAGGGGCCTTGCTCAGGGGCCCAGAGTGGGGCGAGTGAGGGTGGAGGCAGGTGTGGGTGTTTCACAATTTTCCACCCACATTTTTTGATGTTGACGGTATCAGGGCTTGAACCGTCGATCTTCCGATCACAGGCCCACTGTCTCTAACCTCTGTACCACCACCTGCAGAAACGCTCCATGTCTCTCTTGACCAGAATATTAGACAACTGGTCAGGGACTCTGCGTGAACGAGAGCTGGACAAATAATGAAAACATACAGGAAGCGTTCAAACATTAGACTGTGAGACGTCTTCAAACGGACCGTGCATTCAACGTGCACCGTTATGTTTCCAGATGAAGAGAACACTGGAAGTTTACACGACCGATGACCATTCCATCCAGAAAAGTTTGAAGAAAGAAGTCCAGTTCGTGTTCTGGTGACCAGCTACGACACCATCGCTCCTTCTGGATGGTGCTGCCTGTTTGACTTACAGGAAGAGTTCAGACCTTCGCCTCCTACGGCAGATTGTGAAGGAAACTGCAGGCAGACGGATGTACAGTGCAGAGCGGGGCAGAACCAGGAGAGTGACACGTGGAGAGGATGAGGACAGCTGGAAGAGAGAGCAGTGGCAGCTGAGTGGCAGCTGAGTGGCAGCTTGCACACAGTGACACAAAAAGAGGCAGAAAGCTCAGAAAACTGACTGAAAAGCCAATAAAGCTGAAGTGAGAGGAAATCAGAACGGTGCCTCTCCTCCATATGTCAACTTCCTGCTTCAAACAGGAAACACTTAAATCCTCATTTCTGCTGCGACTCAATCAATCAGTAAGTTGATCTGCTGCCTCGTGCCGACTCCAAGCTCCAGCACGAGGCTCCGCTTTAAAACGCCTGCAGCAGCGAGAGCACCTCCAGCAGCTGCACGCCCCGCTCGCTGATTTAACGGCAGACAAAGTGACAAAAGGCCGAGCCCCGAGGAGGATTTACACACCCGGCCCGCTCCGACTAGAACAGGTCAGCTTTTGTTCCGCCCCGCTTCATTTTATCCTCTGCAGGACCCAGAGGTTCTGTAAATTAACAGTCCGACTCTTGATTATTCAGATCTCACCGTGTCAGCACGCACCTCACTGCAGATTAATGGATGATAAAAGCTCAATAAATTGATTTAATAAGGCAATAAAAGACAAAAAATGTGCAAAAGGAGCTGCGGCTGCAGAGACGTTAAGAATGAGTAACGCCACAGAGATTAAGAAAAGAGAGAAAAGAAGAAGAAGAAAATGGGTAAACATCAAAATTCATGCTCAGTTATCCAGGTAAAAAAAAACAAAAAAAAACAAAGCTCATTCAACCTTTATTTAGGCAGGTTAATCTCACTGAGCCTCGAGGACTCATTTACAAGAGAGACCTGGCTACAAAC
>JARVGQ010000309.1:8951500-8962193 GCA_031762355.1 Hypsolebias martinsi
CTTTCCATGTAAGAGAACAGCACATTTACATCAAATCAAAAATACACTTATTTGTGTTTTTTTAAGGTGTTTACTTTTATTTATTCACATAGATTTTACCTAAAACCTGGCATAAGCTGTGTCCTTCTGGCTTCTGTTCCAGCAACAATAGAAGGATTCAAACAAACAGATCCTTGTTGACACCCCCCCACCCCCCACCCAAAAAAAAGATTGATTTATCTTTATTCACATTCATATCTTGTGAAAACTGCCAATTCCATTTTGACAAATCCAATTTTTATCTGTTTTCAAAACTCAACTTAAAACTTACCCTTTCATAAAAGCCTAAGGTAGCATTTAAAATGTTTTAACACCCTTGTGACATAACTTATTTTAATACATTTTGTAAGTTTGTTATATTACAAAGGAATTGATATAAGAAACTAAATGCTGTGCTGTATTCACTAGCTATAGTGTTTAGCCTAGCCAAGTTAATGTTTGTTGCTGGAAGAAAACAAATATGTACAGACAAGGTTGTTGAAATATAAAAATTATTAGTTAAAAACCCAAATCATTGGCTAACCAGCACTGCAAAGCATTGATAATTATAATTGTTCATATCAGCTCCTGTCTGATTTTACAAATGCTAAATTGTGAACAACTTCTGATTACTGGTATAGCCTGAAAGCTGAAGATTTTTATTAATTTTATTTTTTTATTTAGAAATGTACAAAACACAGCAACACAACACTGCTGCTGCTTAAGTTGTCACATTTTTAAATACCTAAAAGTTTAATTGGGTTTTCTTATTGTAAGTACACCATTAATTATTAGTCCGAGTTAAATAAAGTTTTATTTTAGATTGGTCCAATAGCCAAGCATTAAGTCATAGTTAGTAGTTCAGACAGAGCTCAGAATACTTAGATCACCTGCAACATCCACCTTGAATTGTATACGATCATCTGCGCTCTCACAGTTGTACAACCCAGAGTGCCTGACCTCTGCTGATTTAATAACCAGTGCTCTCAGTGTTTCATTTGTGTGGATTTCATATTCACTTGTTGGCAACGACTGTTCTCCATCTTTGGACCAACAGACTTGAGCATGTGGCTCTGAGACTTCACACTGCAGCTTAATTGGACAGCCTGCTTCCACAAATTGGTTTCTTGCAACCTCTGGTAGCACTGAAAACCTCACAGGAGTAGCTGTGGATTGCATGAAATTTACAGAGCATGTTCAGCTCACATTTTAGCCCGAAAAAACGTGCTGTACACATCAAAGTTTAGGTTTGACCATTTCAGCATGAACCACACTGGGAGATACAGTTTCATAAAGCATGTCTAAGTTCTCCACTGAGGAAGTTGTTTTGTAGCAGCTTAGAAAAGCATGCAACTATTTGTGCTTATATAAATGGATGATCAAATGTTTTTGCTCTTAAAAATGAATGCAAGTAATTCACCTTCAATGTCCACATGAAAGGTCACAACATCATCAGCGAGGCTACAGCTGTAGAGACCAGCGTCAGAGGTTTTAGCCGAATGAATTATTAACTTTCTGAGGTTGCCGTCTCTTTTCATATCAAGGCCCGTTTTTGAAAAAAGCTCCATTCTATCTTTAAACCAGGAAACTTGGGCTGCATTGTCTAAAACCTGACACTGTAGGATAACTGGAAGACCAATTCTAATAGTCTTGTGTTTTTCTGCAAGTGGGATTGCCATGATCTTTGGTGATTGGCCTAAGAAAGAAGGACAACAAGGGAATAAATAGATTAAAAAAAAAGGATTTCACTAGCAGTGCATGAAACACACTTTCCAGCCAGTCATCCCACTTTTCCAAACTCATTCAGAACACGGTACATTTTTACCACTCAAAGGGGAAAAAAAGATAAAGCTGGAAGGTAACCTTAAGAAGAGACCATGAACAAGAATAAATCACCTTTAATGTCCACCTTAAAGGTAATGGTGTCATCTGATGTTGAGCATTCATAGATACCAGCATGCTTTCTTTCAGTTGAGGGAATGAGTAAGTTTCTTGACAGACCATCTGTCTGAATTTCCACATTGCTCTGAGGCAGGAGTTTGATGCCATCCTTATACCAATCAACATGAGTTGAAGGTTCATGAGAGAGTTCACAGTTGAGAACAAGAGGTTTGCCTTCCTGGATGAACTTGTTCCTCTCATTTTCTTGGAGCGCTGAGAACTTCACAGGTGGCGCTATAGGTTTTGGACATCATAAAAAAGAATGACAAGAAACTTCATAAACGAAGTAATGACATAACTGTGATAGGGTGGACAATAGATGTGATGTGAATGACAATAGATGTGATTTGAGAGCTTCAAAATGGGACCTTTAAGTCTATTAACACAGCAAGCCAAAGATGAAGAAAGCTTAGATAAATGGTGTGGTTTACAACACAAACAACATACACAGCAACAGACATACATAAACACAGACAAAAGAGAGAAAAACCAAGAAGCAAGTATGTGACACTAATGTCAAAAAATAAACAGTCATTGTAGACCAACACAAGGGTAGGATAAGTTGGTAAGATGCAAATCTGAAGTGTTTAAATGTAGAGGAAATGTATTTGTTAGTCCTATCATTAAAATGAATTGGAATATTTGACTTAGATGCAGCATGAAAAAAACTTAGTTAACTGTGTTTGATCATGTAACGGAAAACAGTGTAGTCACTGATCTTATATGTAACATTTCTAGTACAACACACACTGTTATTTGCTGTTAGTGCTCTGTAAGACACGAAACGTGCCAAAGTTTCTGAACATCACCTTTTACATCCACAGAGAACTGGATGTCCTCATCCTTTGCCTCACACTTGTACACATCCATATGCGTTTGTTCAGCAGATGGCACTACCAGACTTCTCAGATTCTCCTGTGATTGGATGCCTACTTCATTTTCTGGCAGGAGCTCTGCTTCATCCTTGTGCCAACTCACTTGTCCACTGTGGGCTGACAGCTCACACTGCAGAGCTATGGGAGAGGCAGCCATTACTGTCTTATTTTGGTCAGCCTCATATACAGCTGAAAATGTCAGAGGAGAAGCTACAAGATTGAGTGTGCAATAGAAACAATCAATAAAAAATGTGCAGTTTTGAACTAATCAAAAAACGTAACCCTTGAAATTCCAGCATTTGACATTTTCAGCATATCTGTAGCACTTTATAGCACATTTTAGTTTTCAGATGTTAACTATAGACTGACAGTTTGGTAAGTGAATTCTATTACCTAAATGTTACATGTTTTTTATTAAGCCTAGTGGTAACTTTAACACTCACTGACAAATAAAGTTAAACACTTGCATACCAGATGGCACCAGGAGACATAAATGGCAGGGAGTTGGCAGAGTATCTAACAATCAGTCAAAACAGTTCGGAGAGGTCACCAGACCCAGAGGATGGCTAACAGAAACATTATACAGTATTACCAGTAGTTGACTGCATTTGATATGAGCCACATTGTTCATTTTGCAAGAGGTTAGTTGTATCATGCAACTGCCTAGCATGTGAGCATACATATGCCATTTTGAAAGAAATGGTTCTATGAGGACACCCATACATATCCTGAAGGCTGTTGCCACTCAAGACAGACTACACTCATGGAGGATTGTTGTGTTGTGCACCAAGCACTTCGGAACTCAAGGACATCCGTCCCATGTCTTGATCACTGGCATTAACGCAAATACCAGTTCACTGTGCCAACCATAGGTTGTTATCAACACCAGTGCAGGAATGGCTCTGACAGTCAAATGTGCATATGGTGACTCCAATGGGAGAAGATGAATCCTGCCAATGTTGTGTAATGATACACTGGCATTGCTTATGGTTTCGTGGTGTTGGGAACTACCAGGTATGACTTAAGGTCAGGGTGGCATGGCAGAACAGTGGTAAGAGCTCTTGCCTCTCAGCAAGAAGGTCGCAGGATCACCTTTCTGGGAGATGTTTGCCTTTTCTCTCTGTGCATGCCTGGATTTTCTATGGGTACTCTGTTTTTTTCCCCACAGACCAAGCATATTCATGTTAGGTTAACTCTAATGTGTCCCCTAAGTGTGAGTGAGAGCTTGAATAGTTGTATGTATTGTTTGTCTTTGTGTGGCCCTGTGATGGACTTGTAACCTATTTAGAGTGTACCCCACACATCTCCCACACAATGACTGCTGGAGATAGGCACCAGCATCTTGTGACCCAGAAAGGAGATGAACTTCAGGTCACCCCTGATAGTGATTTGAGTGAGTCTTAAGCACAGTCCTACTTTGGTGATGGAATCAAATCTTATGTCAACTTTGACCTAGCGCTCTGCCAGATCTCAAGGGCCAGTTACAAAAGTTGTGAGCTGATTCACCATTAAGAAGGACACAATATATGTATGGCTCTATTCATCACTGAATTGGGACTTGTAACCAGGACAGAGGGAGTATCACAGCCTACTAACAAGGGACCAGCTGTATGCCAGTATCACCAGCCCCATTGCTGATTTAATCTGATTAACACAACACATAGTTTTGTTTCATTTTCACCACTCTGTCTGGGTGTCAGACTTACTTTTTGTCAGTGAGTGTAATACATTTCAGTGCTATAGTATGATGGCTATTATATAACTACCATATGATAATGATTTCTTCATCAACATTAAATATGGCAATAATTTAATACTAATAACTACTACAAGTAGTAGTACTATTACTACAAGTCCTAAAATGTATTTTTTCAATTGTCTTATTGCTAATTTATTAACTAGTGACATAATGGTAAAAATAGGGGTGTAAATTGTTGTCCAAAGAAAACAGAAATTTGTTCAGACTGTTTTCTTCTTTTACTACACCAAATTAATTTAACACCAACTTAACTTGTTTGGATGCATGTTCAATAATCCAGGTAGATAAATCTAAAAATGTTGAGTCAGGTCCTCTGCACGGGTTCTTCTTTGTTGAGATGTTTCATCTTTTATCGAAAAGACTTATTTGGTCTGAGGAGCTGCATCAAACTCAGTCTTATAAGCACCTTCTCATAATGGCGCACCCAGTTTGCTGGTGACAGTTAAAACTAGTTTATCACATGCAACAGAAGCCATCAGGGCACTAACAATTGGTCATTAGGTTGATGGTCATCCCTTTGCATGTGAACAACTAGTTTTGACTGTCACCAGCAAACTGGTTGATCCGCTATGAGAAGATGCTTCTTATAAGACAGTTTGTTACAGCTCATCAGACTGAAGAAGTCTTGGATAAAAGATGAAACATTTCAGCAAAGAAGATCCCATTCAGAGGACCTGACTCAGCCTTTTTAGATTGACTAAAATTAATTATGAAAACAAAGCAGAAATGGTTTGTGTCACCTTTGACATCCACGTGAAACTGCACTGCATAATGTGCTGTCTTGCAGTTGTAAGTCCCTGCATGAGACATCATCACTGACTGCACAGCAAGTATTCGTCTTGAGCCTTCTTCCAGCATTTCTTGCCCAGGAGCTTCAAGAAGATTGATTCCATCTTTCAACCAAGTTACGTGAGCATTTGGATTTGATACCTCACATTCTAGCCATAATGATTTGCCAACTTCAACAGACTTGTTCCTGTCAGCCTCCTGAAGAGTTGTTATTCTCACAGGTGGAGTTGGGGATGCTTGAGGTAACATCAAGAGAAAGATCACAATTACTGCTTACAACAAATTAATGCTTTAAAAACATAAAAAAAAGTAAAATTGCAAAACAAGGTTAGTCGTGCCAAAAATAATCTTACTGTAAAAGTCATAAAGTGTTCTTTGGTATTAGTAAGTTTAACAAGATGTCTATTTGGTTAGATTTGAAATAACTAGGCATTCAGATTAGAATTTAATACTAAAATACTGTATATAAATGTTTTCTCTACTGGTAATGTTCTTTCCATACCACTCAAGCTCAGTTTTGCTTTTACTACTACAGAAAATTATTTTTTTAGTATGAACAAAATCAAGCGAGTAAATAGTCAACATGTTTTAAATGTCAACGAGTGCAAAAAGCAACCTATTCATCTTACACAAGGTCAAAATTATGTCCATCTATTTTTTTTTTTTTTTGTAATGCTAACCATTTAAATCACCTTTAACAGCCACCTTATTTGCATTGACACTGTCACTCCAATGACTGTCGGTTGTACTTGACAAATAAATTTTGTCAGATTGCAATGCAGATATTCTCTTGGTGTAGTTAAAGTCTGCAAAGTTAGTAGATAATCGTTGCCCACAGTGACCAGTGCTGTCCTCTTGGTCTTGCGCAGTTTCTGTGGTGTGAAGACAGTCTTCTAGACCAGTTGTTTCCTGACTCGACTGAAGACCAGTTGTTTCCTGACTCGACTGAAGACCAGTTGTTTCCTGACTCGACTGATGCGGTAGAACCGAAAGGTTAGATCCTCTTCGTTCTGCATTATATATATCATCCCATTTGGAAAATGCTGGCAAGTTGAAATGCTCTGTTTGGAAGGTTTCTATTTCCTTAGTTTTCGACAGGTCCAATGAAGCAGAGTTGGCAAAGTCACAAAATTTCTCTGACAAAACGGGTGGTTTGTGCAAGGGTATGTTTAAGTCTTCTGTTTGGTCAGTCACAGTCCTTAAAGATTTGCAGGATCGCACAAAGAGGACACCTCCAGACTGTGAACAATCTTGAAGTCTCTCGGAAAGTTCATCTGACATCTGAGTGGGTATCAACTGACCATCTGATTGCACTGTAGCAGTATGTAAGAATTTGGAAGCCTTATCTAATTTACAGAACTTGTTTGGTCGGAGGGGTGAACTCTGGAATTGGTTAGGCTTTTGCACAGACTGAGTATTGGATATTGGTTGGAGGTTACCTGGTTTTAACTGCACAGTTGGGATCTTCATAGAGTTTTGTACCTGCTGCTCTGGTTGAACAGGTACCTTGGAAGTACATTTTTCAGATTCAAGTTCATTTTGTAAAGAATCACCGCACTCATCTTTCTGTCCAAACGTCTCCAAGGAATTATGATGTTCTTCAGATGGGACTTGTTTTGGCTGTACATAGCAAACAAATTCCTCACCTTTTGTCTTCATTGTTTCTTTAGTATGATGTTGAACGTTGGGCAGAATTGTTGTTGACATATTAGTGTGAGAGCAAAATATAGATTGGGCCTTTATCATTTGTTGGTTTTCATAGAGCTCCTTTGGTTGTTCCTTTCCAGTACTATCAGCCACAAAATGTATGACTGACTGAGGAGTTATCTCATCCACAGTATGGTTTTTGCACGTATCTTCCCCTTTGTTTGTAGAGATGACAGAATAGATTTTCGAGGACTTCTGGGCAGCTTGATCAGAGGGAGCCTCTTCAGTGGACTTGTTCTTTTCTTGGTCAGGGGAGCACCATGGCGATGTAGCTATAAGCATTGTGATGTACACAGAAAAAGGTTTTCAGTTGTTGGTATTCTCAGTACTTCCTTCCACAACATATTTTACAGCAGTGGTGGTTAGCATGGAGTTATGGGATAATCCATTGCAAAGACAAACAAGAAGGTCGACCAGGACTGGTCTGAAAGTATGCTTTACTATATCTCCCTTAAAATAATTCCTTGTGTCGTACCATCAATCTGTGCACTAATGTCTTTGAACCTAGAGCGTGCATGTTTACGTCTCTTAGATAAGACTGTTGTCATTGCAACGGGAAAAAGTTCAGGGCAGAAATGTGAATGAGGGGATCTGGAGATGAACAGAACAAGATGGACTTTAAGAGTTGCAGGTTGTAAGCAAAGATGATGGTTAAAATGAAGAGTGATTCGACAAACACAACATGTATGTTAGTATGACCAGCAGCTAAACATCTACCAAACAACCACATGTGTAAGAGCCAAGAACAAAATCAGCAGTAAAATGACTTGAGGTCATGGATAACAGAGACATAAAAAGCATTTTTTTTTAAAAGAACGTACACAAAATTACAGATGGTTCAGATGATTGAGCTAACGGTGAGATACACCACTTTTGTTAGTGGCATTTATGGGCTGGGTTAAGATGGATGATTGATTTTGAAATATCAAATCACCTTTGACATCCATAGTGAATTGGGCTGATGCATCAGTTACCTCATCAATCTCATCACGACCGTGACACAGTCCGGCTGTTTGGACAAAGCCAAAGAGAAGACAGTAAGCTGGATGATTGTGTCACGCATGTAACTAACTTTCTGAGACGTAAATGTGCAGGTACAATGAATAACAACACCTTTTATGTTGTCATGTAACTCTGCATCATTCCATGTGTTACAGCTAAACTTGCCGTCATCAGACAAGAATGCTGACTGGAGGGGCAAGACCTGGCTGTCTTCTCTATTGTCAGCTTCCCTTTTTGGATACACTGGGGTTCCGTCTTTGTACCAGCAAGCTTTTGCAATAGGATCTGAAATCTCAAACTGCTGAACAATTTGGCAGTGCGCTTCAGGTGAAATGGCCTTCTTGTCAGAATCAAGTAGACATGTTGGAGGTGGCACTACAAACAATCATTGAGGGATTATTTCAGTGAATGTCTCATAAATTTTGATACAAGCAAGAAAAGCATTCACAAATTTGCACATAAAGATAGAACTACAAGCCGCAAAAAAATAAGCCACAAACATAACTGATAACACATTTGCAAATTAAAGAAAATCACCTTGATTTTTCACTAACAACTTGGCAACATCATCTGCTGTTGCACAATAGTATGCTCCAGAGTTTGAAGGATGAGATGCTTCAATAACAAGAGTCTCCTTGATAGCTCCTATTTCAAGATCAAGTTCTCTATTTGAACAGGGTACTGGTTCTCTCTTCTGCAACACCTGGACAGCAGGGTCTGTGGTTTCACTGGCTGGTTCAGACGGGAAGGTTGCTTCAAGTGACTGCCTCTCCAATGCCTCCAGTGAGGGAGAATATGTTGGTGCTAAAAATAATGATTCAAAATATAACTGAACTGGACAGATATAGAACTATGCCCTCAAGAAAGACTGAGCCTTCCAAAACGGGTTAAAAAGCTTCATATCTCAAAAATAACTGAAAAAAAACTTTGTTGTGTTATTATTTAAATACCTTTCTTTAATTTTAGCTGAGTTTAATTTTACTGTACTTTAACACACTATAGACCGACCCTCTTACAAACCACTGCTTACACACATACCAAATATGCACAGCTATCATTAGTGTTAGTGTCCAGACAGCTTGAGCATTTGCTCTAAAACAAACAATTTGAATCAAAATATCACCTTTAATAGTCTCAGAGACGTGGATACTGTCATCAAAGATTTCACAACTGTATAGCTCTGGCTGCAAGAGCTCGGCAGACGGGGTAATGTGTCCTGTTGTGAGGTCATTGCTCTTTATACCCCAACCCTGTGGTGGGCAGAGCTTTGTATCATCTTTATACCAGCAGGCCGCGACAGTGGAGTCTGCAACCTTACACTCCAGCCTCAAAGGTTTGCCCACTTCAAGTGACTCCGCTCTCTCAGCATCAAAGATAGTAGAACATGTCACAGGTAGAGCTAGCGTTGGAAATTAAGCACAACTAAATAAACCCAAGGCTGTGCAAACATATACCTTTCAAAGATATAACTGCCAAGCAGAAGACAAAAAGTGCTTTGGCGTCTTTCAGTTCAGAAATAGCCACAGTGATCACAAAGCAAGTACAAACAAACATCAGATCTTTAAAACTATTATGTGCATAAAGAAGCCCATCAAACCACATTGTTTAAGCAGGGATCGTTAGTGGCACCTATAAAGAGGGAGCTGGGTTACTGGCTCAAGATAGAAAGTGTAAATTCACCTTTGATCTCCACTTGAAATTCCACAGAGTCGTCCTGTGTGGTACATCTGTACAAGCCAGAGTGGTACAGCTCTGCAGACTGAACAACTACTGTCCTTGTGTTGCCCACTGCATGGATTTCTAATTCAGAGTTTGAAAGGAGCTGCATTTCATCCTTGTACCAGCAAACCTGGGCTTCAGGGTTCAAGACCTCACACTGGAGAACTACAGGACAGCCAGCTTCGATCAACTTGATCTTCATGTCTTCAGGAAGAGCTGAGAACTTCATAGGTGGAGCTACAGATATGTTTAGAATTCATATCAACCTTGAGTAAACCTCACGTTTGCTATGTAGATAGATTATTTATGTTTACTGATTACTAAATTTCTAACATGCTGTAAAAACATTTTAAAAAAGTAGCCAAAGATATACAGTAATTACTGCCAAAAGGAAAGACAACAGTGTCAGACAACAAAGAAAATGGTCAGAAGGGTTAGTTATATTGCCGAGTAGAAGCTTGTTAATGTTTCACATAATTTAAAACTCATAAATCACCTTTGATGTCCACACTGAACGTGATGGAGTCACCCTTAGTCCTGCAGCAGTACAAGCCAGAGTGGGCCACTTCTGCTGAACGGACAACCAGTTTCCTCACAAAGACATCAGTTACCATATCTACACCAGTTTGAGGATGGAGCTTTGAACCATCTTTGTACCAGTGCACCTGGGCAGATGGGTCTGACAGCTCGCATTGTAAAACAATTGGGCAGCCAGTTTGGATGGTTTTGTTCCGTTCTGCATCTGGAATAGCTGAAAACCTCACAGGTGGGGCTATGGATATGTAAATATTATAACCAATTGTTTAGTTATAATTCAAATAGGTGTTTTCACAGGACAAGACAAAATAAATTATTTATTTGTATATGTAATTTGTACATACTA
>JARVGQ010000309.1:8965002-8979422 GCA_031762355.1 Hypsolebias martinsi
AAAACATGTTTAAAAAGCAGTTTACCATTCTACATAATGAGTTCCGACTTAAGTTCAATTCGAGTTAAGTTCAGCCCTTAGGAACGGAACTCGAACGTAAGTCGAGGACTACCTGTACTTACATAAACATTTGACTATGTAAGCCATCACAGAAGTTTGTTTGGTATCAAAATTAACATTTTGATAAAAGTTTCTCTGTTAAAATGCGTGACCTTAGTTATAGTTTACAACAGTCATGCCACAAATATTTTTTTGACATGTTGAATCTTCAAAAGAATATTTGTCCCTTTAGAGGACCCAGGTCAGAGCAATGTTCTTGTATCTCAGAAGTTCATGAAGCCTGATTCAAGGAGCACAAGGCTTGTCTAAAAAGAAACATTTAACCCCTTTAAATGACTGAGTCTATGTTAGAAGTACGTGGACTGAAATGCTCCACCAGTACCATTAAGCTATGTTGTATATATTTTGGATTATTTGAATCCCAGTATAAAGGGATAAAGGTAAGTACGTTTTGAGCAAATTTACGATTTAGGCCATTGTGATCTTAAAAAGCTTGAACTTGTTTCTTGAAAATGTTTGACTTCTCATTTAAAAGGTTGTAGATTTCTGAAAATGGATTGTCAGTCTTTTACTTATTAAGAAACCCAAAATGAAGTTAGTTGCCTTTCACTCAAGCACTTTTAATTAGTTATGGTGAAGGGGTTTTTTTTGTCACTCACATACATAAAATATAGATTTTAGATCTAGAACAACTCATAAGTCTGAAAACAAACTGACTTTAATTCAAGTTATCACTGACAGCATTCTGCTATATCAAATTGGCTATCAGACGAACAGGATGCAACTTATGTATGCATCAAAAAGTGATTGGAATTCACCACTTTGTGCCATAATCAAATATTTCTCAGTGCAAAACAGGAAGAAAATGTGTGTTTCTTACATCTACAGTGAATCCAACAGAACAAAGCCAAAACAAATTGGAATACTTTTAGTATAATAACCTATAGGGAAAGAATAATAATAATAGACGTTTTCCACCTATCACCAAGACTGCAAAGGTTTTCCATATGCAATAAATAACATCTACCAGTTGCTTGATTTATACCTGTTTTAAGCGTTTTTCTTTTTTACTTTTTAAAATCTCCTGGAAAATATATAATATTTACCTTTAACAGCTACCTCTGCTATACTTCTGCCCCCATCAGGCATCTCACAGAGGTAAATTCCATCATCATCAACTCCGATGTCACGGATGGTTAGTCGTCGTTTTGTTCCCCATTCCTCCATTCCATATTTGGCCCCTGGCTGCAGTCGTCTGTCCTCCAGATACCATGTTATCGGAACAGAGTCTTCTGGAACTTCACACTCAAGAACAGCTAAATCTCGTTCCCAAACTTCTAGATCATACAGTGGCTGCTTAAACCGTACAGGTGGCTCTGGGACCAGAAAAAAGGAAGAAACATCACATTTACGCTCTTGTAATGACACTGTCATTTATATGTTTCACAGCAAATTCTTGTTGAGCAAACAAAATGCACAAATATAAGGAGAAAAGTGATGCATTTAGTTAAGGAACAAGAAGGCTGTAAACACGTTGGCGTGTTAGAAAGGGAATACACTGTTTGTAACTGACACCAACACATGGTACCAGACAGTTGTAAACATCAGAATTCATTCATTCTGTGTTTTGTTAATTTGCTCTTTATGATGTTTTCTAGAGTTCACTTCACATCCTTTGTTCCATCAGCTTCTGTACCTCTGTCAGTTCCTTATTCTGCCATGCTCACACCTGTTCCTTATCAATATTATTCTCACCTGTTGCCACGTACCTAATCAACCTCAGCGTTTTAGAGACTCAACACCCAGTCCACCCTGTCTGGTTCCCCTCTGTGCCTTTTACAGTTTCTTCATTTTGTTTACAGCTGTGACCACATTTTCTTTTTATCTTCTTTTTAATAATTAAACTCTTTAGGTGTTGCTCAAGCTCCTTGTGTGGTATGCTTTCTTGGGTCTAACTCTTAAATGCCTGACACTAACTTCCTTATTCAGTCTCTCTACATCTGACCATTGTCCTCAACTGACCATCTATTTACCTCTATTTTATTTTATAATTCTTAACTAATACTATAAGGAAATCAAAGAGATACTATAATGGTGCATTGAGTTTGGATGGTTTTAGACCATGTGAGAAATAGGATACCCCACTGAAAAGCTTCTATCACATAGACAACCACCTGTAGACCTTTCACAAGCTAAGTGACTTTTCAGATGTCCTGTTAATTCTGGAATTTACCTAAAATTGGTGAATTTCAGACATCTTCAGCTCAAATTTGGATTTATTAATACATTTATCAATACCTCAGTGTACTAATGGCAACTGATAACCAAATATATTTACAGGGCCAGTGAACTGCTCTAATATTAGTCTATCAAACTAAATAACAAACCAAACATTTAACATTTAACTCATTAAGCATCATACAGCATGCAATCATTAGGGTATAAAGTACCATGTGCATGCAGTCCATACTGATTGGTAGATCCACAGATCATGGTTTAAATTTTAGTATATAAATATGGAAAGCTGATACTAAATTGAAACTTTTTATAGAGCACAATGTAATGGTAAATACCTGTCTGAGTGTAGTATATCTGCAACTGGCTATGCTCAAATTTTATAGGAAAAACAATATTAGAATAGCACGTTAAACGTGTAAAAGCATGCAGTCAAGCCAGGATATAACTTTTTTTAAATTATTTTTCCCCCTCTTTTTGGCCTTATACCAGTAAATGATCTCAGTGTACGTTTTTATCTCATTGACATCATACTAGCGTCAAATGGACAGACATTTGATACAAACATTCATAACATCCTACTCAGTATGTTACTCATGGTAAGAGGCATCCCATGCTTGGACTGTGTTTGCATTTATCCTTAGTGTTTCATTTGCATATGTATAAATCAAAAGTTACTGAAATAAAGGTTACTTACCCTTGACAGAAAGGTGTACAGCACTGAGTGTTTGCCCTGCAGTATTTGACGCAGCACAAACATAAACTCCATTATCCTTTTGCTTACAATACAGAACTTTTAGTGTGAAGTACCCATCTCTATCCTCATACAACAAGTAACGCCTTCCAGAAAGTATAAGTCTACCATCTTTCCTCCAGATTATTTCTGGTTTTGGTTTGCCAGTCACAAAGCAGCGGAATTTGGCATGCTTGCCTTCAGTCACTGCAAACATTTTCACTTTTGTTGACTTGGTCATGTTGTCGTCTCTTAGTCGATTTGGCACTTGTCTGCCAGTTCTTTGCTTTCCCTGGTGAATTTTCCAGTGACCATTGTTATAGCCATTACGATTTCCCTCTTCTTCGTGGCCTGGACCTGCATCAACAAGTAGTACAGCTCCTGCTAGAGCTTCTCCAAACTCATTCCTAGCTTTGCATGTGTATACACCACCATCTGGCGCACGAGTCTTGAAGATTTTAAGCTGAAACCATCCACCATCCTGATGGCCCACACTGAAATGTGTGCTCTCAAAGATTTCATTGAGTTTTCTACCATCCTTTTCCCAGATAACTTCTGGTCTTGGATTTCCCCAAAGCTTACAGGAAAAGACAGCATCCTCTCCACGGCCGACACGAGTGGAAAGGGGCTTGATGAGAAATCGTGGCTTATTTTCCTCTCTGAGCTCCATTTCTTGGGCCTCACCTTCAACCTTTAGTGTGGCAGCTGCATAGGTTTCCCCAATGCTGTTCTTTGCTTTGCATATGTATTGGCCACTGTCTTCAATAGTAACAGCTGAAAGGATAAGGTTGTAAACGTTGCCATCTTCAAAAACCCTATATCGTCCTTGAGGGTCAATCTTTTCGTTGTTTCGTTCCCAGATGACGGCAGGCCTTGGATCACCACCAATTTGACACTTTAGGACTGCATCCGTTCCACTTTGTACCACTACAGGTCTTGGATAGGCTAAGAAACGTGGTGCACCACCAAACACATCCATTTTTGAGTCTTTGACAATTTCCCTCCACCTCAAGAAGTTCAGGAGAGGTATGCAAGGTGTTTCACCACAGCAGGGCCATCCAACATATCCACAGTAGTTTCTAAAGAAAGACATGACAAATAGATTATTTTGATTAAAAACACAATGTGTCTTTTATACCAATGATACCTAAACTTTTCAACTACTGACTGTCAAAGAACCAGTGAAGTCTTTTGACCCCAACAGTTGCTGGTTGATGTGTTATATCTTCTTGAATCAAAGAGGTTAACAACGCAAACCGCCCTAACATTTATTGTACTTTTTTTTTTTTTTTTATCACTGCTGTTTCTTAAATGTGCCAAAAAATGTTAAAAATGAATTAGGTATTTAAATTGCTTTTTTGAGAAATTAATATACTGTAATCTTAAAGACTCCCAATTGGTGTTTTGCAACTGACAGAGGGGTCCCGACTCTAATTTCAGGAACCAGTACTCTAGAAACATGGGAAAACATAATTAAACATTTTGCAAGTGTATAACAAGCGAATCAAACACTGATGCAAAATGTCATGAGTCATCTTAATTTAAAACTTCCACAAGGAATTAACCCCTTTATCATTTAGAATGGAAAGAAAAACTTTTATCATTCCAGCACTCAGCCTCTGCCCCCATGAATGTTTCAACACAAGCAGATGGTATGAATATTAGAGCTAATTGAATTAGATCTGTCTGCATGAGAGAAAAAACACGGCCGAGCAGTAAGAAGAGGAACAGCCCAGTCCTGTTGCAACAGCAGCAACAACACATATCCAGTACAGCTGGTGCTGTATTTCAGTGGGAAAGTGCTTAATATAGTGCATCCTAAATAAAGACCTGTGAGGGAGTATGTGTCAGGTATCACAAAGACTGCTTGAATCCAGCATGCTCACACAGACACAAACTCACTACGAGACTACCTAAAATACTTTATACTAACCCTAACTAATTAATTTAGCCTAACCTTAACTGAAAAACAACACTTTTCCTTAAATGTGACAGTGAACATTATTTTTTTAATATCCATAAAATGTCAGTTCTATGCATTCATTTTTTTTCCTGTTGAAATTACAGTGGATTTTAAATTCTACAATTGTATTATTTAAATATGTTTATCGGTGCACTTCATGTATATGTTTTGGAACAAGGAGATTATTAGATTATGTGTCTATGTAGTTCTGAGTTTGACAGAAAATCAGACCTACAAGCTGTTTTATGTTGCCCAGTTGCACGTGTTTTTCATAATTATTATTGTAGATTATTTAAATCAATTGATAAATTATGATAATCCTGGGAAATGTTGTTCTGGTTGAATTTATACTCCCAAACAGGAGTCAGATGCTGGAATGCATTCTTGTTTTACTTTTATTTCACATTTTACATATTTCACCTTTTAAACTGTGTTTAAGACATCAATAAAATGATACAAACCAAATAATGATTATTCAACATTTTGAATTAATATATATATATTTTTACATTTTTATAAATATTTAAATGTTTGTTTCCCCATTTCCAAATTATGAAACTGTTTAAAGTGCTTTCTCTGTTATTGCATTTGTCTATAATTTGTTAGACCTGAATTTGGGAATGTAATTATTGAGCTTTATCACCTTAGGCACAATCCTCTGCTCACACAAAACAACACCAACAACAAAATGGATTTCAAATGGAAACAACAATATTAAAACATCTGCTCTACTGAAGTTGGAACACAAGAAAAGTCATTGTTATGTTGAAAATCATCAGCAAATTCAAAAATCTGATTTGAAGAACAGAAGTTACAAATTAAGTGCTTCATCCTAATTAGCCAGACATTAATCAGAGAGTGGGTAAAAGAGAGACTGGACTAGCTCACCTGCTGCCCCTCAATGTGTTGTGGGTAAGAGAGCATCCAGACGTGGGTGCATTTTATCATGCCAAAAAAAGCCCCGCACTACAACCGTGCATGCTCTGATATCCTCCTCTGTTTAGCTGTCAACAAAAAGCCTAAAGTTCTCTGTGGGACAATCTGCTCAAATGCAAATCCAATCAAAAATGTCTCTTTCAAAAGATCAAAGTCACCATGAGGAAAGACAAAGTATTTACCAGGCTGTGGTCACAGCTTCAGCAAAACTCCAATATAAACAAATACATTGCAATGTTTAGAACATTATGAAAAGATTCCTATGCTGCGACAAAACAACCAATCTTAAAGAATCTGCCAGTGCAATTTCTGCCACAAACCACACACTGGAATATTAACATTGTTAGTATAGAATTTTAATTGACTTTGCAGAATATTTCATTCACACAGTTTAGACATGGCACTATAAGTGTCTTTAATATTCCCTATGGAGGTTTAAAGAGAACATATTAAATGCTGTGTTTGCTCGTCTTATTAAATTGGAATGACCTTTGGCACTTGGTGAAGTCGTGCACCCCTCACACACCCTACCTCGCTTCAGTCACCAGCAACCATCATCAACATACATTCCGTGCCTGCAGTCCCAGTCCACGCAGTTCCCAGTTCCAGTAGGTTGAGAATCGTAGTTGAATGTGCTATAGCTGTAGTACGGTGGTAGTGGCGTCCGGGGCTGACTTCACGTTCAGAGACATGGCTGCCTAAAGGTCCAAACTCGGTTACATCCTCACAGTTGTGTGTCCAGGAAAACACAAGAAAACCAAATGAAAACCTCCGCACCAGCTTCCGAGTTCAGAGCTGTTCCCAAACCTCCATTTCGTTCAGGCCTAAGACACCCCAACTGTCATTGTTCATGGAATACTGTTAAATGCTTTTGCAGCTGCTGCTGTCTCCTAAAAATACGATGTGCCTTGATGACAGCAGAGGGGATAAGCCAGGCACTTCCATTCACTTGCCAGAGGGGGCTAAAGATAGTCCAGCTGGTCCGTGCAGAGCACAGCACTTCACTTACTTGAAACTTTGCAATAAGAAATAAACTAGGGGAATCAAGATGAGATTTTTGTAGAACTTTTTTTAAAATTGCTAAAAACTTGATTGTAAATCAACAAGTTTATCGTTGTTTTCTGAAATATTTGTAAACTCATGGTAGATTAATAGCTGAACTAGATGAATATAACAGTCCATGGCATTATGGTTAGCTTTCCCATCCATCCATCAATTTATTTTCTTCCGCTTATCCGGGGTCGGGTCGCGGAGGGGGGGTACCACTCTAAGTGGGAAGCTCCAGACTTCCCTCTCCCCAGCCACTTGGGCCAGCTCCTCTGGGGGAATCCCAAGGCATTTTCAGACCAGCCCAGAAACATAGTTCCTCCAGCGTGTCCTGGGTCTTCCACTGGATCTTCTCCCAGTGGGATGTGTCTGGAACACCTCACCGGGGAGGCATCGTATAAAAGTAGAAACTATCATCAAATAAGTACAAATGATTCATCTGTTAATCTAATCATTGATATAATTAATATCCTGTAAGCTGTATTTGGGTCTATGATTAAAGAGAGGGGACAGAGCTTGGGCCTGGGTTTTCAATGTGAACATTTTTTAGATGGACGTGTCCTCAACGTTGGCTGCAGTGTCCCTTCAGCTGTTTAGTGTCCCAACACTCGGCACTCCCACCGCCCAAATTTCAGCTGTTGGAAGAAATCCGATACACCTCAGACCCCTCTGGTCGGTTAGGAAATGTTTTGTGCTCAAGGCTGAACTGCAGCCTAAACAGCACAGAGGCAACACAATTATAATTTAAATTTTTAATTAGTGGTTTATCATAAGCAGGGTCTTTTATTTATCATTCTATTTATTCTAACAGTAATTTGCTTTTAGATTATTCAGCAAAATTCCTCAAAAGTCAGCCATACTGGACATATTAGTTTTGTGATAATGTGCTATTATTTTAATTGCTAATGGGCTATTATTATATGCTTTTCTGTACGGTTAAACGGTTTGCTGTTGGAACTGATTTGATAATCATTTACCATGACTTTTAAAAACGATTTGGAGTTAGATGTTAAGGAAGCTAAATCAATCTCTGTATTTAAGAAACTGGTAAAAATCAAATTGCTAAAAAACAAACTGTATATGAATGTTGTATTTCATGAAAAATGTTGGATATTTGAAATATCGCTTGAGTTATTTACTTGTTTTGATGATTTTCTGAATATGTTTGTTTGAATAGTTTATTAGACAAATAAGGAGCAGATTTAAATAAGATTTTTTCTTCATCTGCTGCCTTTCATTTTATATTTATAATTGTTTTGTAATTACATATATATTAATTGATATGTATTTTATTTTGTTATGAAATGAATAAAGAATAAAAAAATGCCTCTGTTTTACACAATATGGTGGGTTGCCAGTTGGGCTTGTTTTCATGGAGCTGGTTGCTTGTTTCTTTAGTGAGATCTGGTATCAGGAGTACTAGTCCAGTATCTTTGACCTCAGCACTGAGAAATATGATAGGTTATATAGAGATGGCTAAAGTATTGTGGGATGGGTGTCTTCTTATAAAGTGTAGGACCATAGAGCAAAAGAACAAGGCAATGAATCTGCAAACTGTGTGCAAAAAGGCAATAATTGAGAAGAAAGTAGTTGGTGAACAACGAGGTGTAAGGGGAGTAATTTCTAGGATCCCCACTGGAGAAACTCTAGTTGAGCTCAAACTACAGCTAAAAGGGAAACATTGTTGATATCAGACTACCAAAAATGCCAAAATCTGTCCAAGCCGTACACGAAGGAGTCAAAGTTGACAGTGAGTCTGTTTTGTTGACATTTAATGAAGAAGTTCTGCCAACAATAGTGATGGTAGGATATTTAAGCTTCAGTGTACAAGAGTAAAAAGTAGGTAAATGTTCATTAAATACAGTTTAGTTATACATGCTGTGTGTGTGTGTGTTTCAGATTATTCTCCAGCAAAAATGATTGCAGCAGACCTACAGTCTGTTTATGTCAAGCTCTGGAATGACAGCAAACAATGTGTGAAGAAGAGAGTGGCTGTTATCTTCCCTGCCCTAAACCATTGATGTATAGATATTAACAACAAAAATGTTTTAAATATATCTTGACTTTTGTTATGACATGTTAGTTATTTACCAAACATGATGGATGGATGGATGGATGGATGGATGGATGGATGGATGGATGGATGGATGGATTCATGATAAAAAAATGGCCTGAATAGTTAAAATAACAAGAAGTCATTAAAATTTGATGTTTCCAGGCCGAGTTAGCTCTAAAAGATTGACTAGTTGTTTTATTTTGTGAATTAAATAAATAGTATTTCATGCAAATAAATAATAAAATTAGGTGTTTTTTTTTTTTGTTCCCTAAGGGTCATGAATGGTCATAAAGTTAATGGACAATAGAAGGGTTAATCTGGAAGCTTCAGAATTTGTCCAGATAAAACATTATTCATGTCAGATTATTACTGTCACACATCCAGGGATTGGATTAAATCTGGGTTTAGCTCATAATCATGATTTAAACTTGAAACATGTTTCATATACAGGGTGATAATTTATTTAGAAGTTTCTGGTAAATTAAAAAGAATACAGATTTTTAAAATGATCACATAAAAAATATATCCTACTAATTAACATTTAATGAACATTTGTTCACCATTGAACCTCTGATGAATCAGATTCCACAAAAACACATATATTTAATATTTCATAGTTTTTGTTTTTTTCCATCATTTGATGTATTTGCACTCATGAACTTTTATTGTTCAATTTAGTGGTTTTGTTTCTTTTATACAGGTTATTTTATTTTAGCTTTGCTTTAAAATTTAATTCTTGTTGTCTTCTCTTTAAAGAAATGTTATCAGTTGTGTTGAGGAACCAGCTGACCAAATTGAAATCCATAGTTATGATTCAGAAGATTTTGTGGAAGAGAGGCTCTCAGACAGTTTCACAGACAAGACAAAGCAAAAGCAAAGCGGAGACCAAGAGGAGATGTCCGCCCTTGAGAAGAGCAAGTGTTGAATGTAAAAAAATATATTTTAAGGCACTTTTTTTTATTTTCTGCTAATTTTTCTTATTTCCTTTAAACTAATTTGCAGTTGACAAAGAATTTCTCTTTAATTCATATAAATACAGTTATCAATCAGAGTATTACTTTGTTTTTTTTCCTGGTAGAAACAAAAGGAGTGAAGGCTGAGCTCAGTCAGAGAGACTCTCCAGGATTAATTTGTTTAATAACTGACAGGAAACATAGCCAATCAGAATGCTGATTGGGTGGGAACAAAACAAGGAATCGGGACTTCAGGAAGGCCTTGCAAAGCATTTTGGCTTTCTGACCATGTAAAGATTTGTAATGTATTCAGTTGCAATCTGCAAATTTTAACATCCACTCTGAAACTGTAGTTGTTCTTAAAAAAATAAAGTTAAATATCAAATTGAGATTTACAGTGGTAAGTTTCAAGATTACAGTTGTGCTTTGGTTTTATTACATGATGACATTTTACATAAACTGCAAGTTCTATGAGTTATTGTTGAATTTGAGAGTGAATTAATGAAATACCAGGTGGTTCTCGAAAACAAACGACTGTGTGAGCTGCTGGGTAATTCTTGGGACAGCAATGGGTGGACTTTTTCAGTTTCTGTGTTCAGATGGATTGTCTCTGTTGGTTTTGCTGTTTAGTGTTGGCATTCATGTTCAGGTTGTTGTTAGTGACTGTAAAAAAAAAAAAGACAACACAAGTCAGATGTTGTACTTGATTGATAAAAAGAGGAGATGTCCTTCCTGCCAGAAGGTTACGGAATGTCTTGCAACCGACAATAAAATGATGCAATCAGATGGTGATCCATAGAGTTCTTTGATGTTAGCACTGAATAGGATGACACAATAATTCATCCTGACTGAAGGTCACCGTTTCCTACTGCAACCCCCAACACACACACACACACACACACACACACGTTTGTCTTTCTATCTTTACAGGGACTTTGCACTGACTTCCATTCATTTTTCGTTCATTTCTATAGCCTAACCCCGACCCTTACTGTAAACCTAACCATTACCAGTACATACCTAACCCTAACCATTGCTAGTACATAATTAACCCAAACCATTACAAGTACATGCCTAACCCTAAACCTAACCCATCCTCGATTCACACCTTAGCCCTAACTAACCCCTGTCCCACCAATGGCACAGCTCCTTATGGGGCCCAGGCTTTGAGCCCCATGAGGAGCAGTTGGTCCTCACAATGTAGTATAAGTTGGAAAAGTGAGCCTTACAATCTAGTAAATACAAAGACACACACACACACACACACACACACACACACACACACACTAATTAGTCCTCTGTTGAAGAATTTTGTTGGACACAAATCCATGTGCAGGTTGAATATAATGAGCTCAGTCTAAATGCCTATTTAGAAAGCAGAGTCTGCTCAGTGTCTTCTTGTAGGGCGACACTGTTGTTGGGCAACACAAGTGAAGCAGATAAAGGCAAGGAGAAGTTCAGCCAATCAAGGCAAAACAGAAATGATTCAAGGAGAAGCAAAACAAAAAGACGAAGCAGTGTTTTGCAGCCAGCCATGCAGCTGTAGAAGGGTTAGCGGTAATTATCCTGTTGAAACCAGGAAAGAGCAGACCAGACTCTCAGTCCCTGTAAGACATGAAACAGCATGTAAAATCACGAGTTTCTGCGACAGGAGCAGCTCTGCACAGAGTGGACATTACCCACTGACGCCACAGCAGCAGCTCTTGGCACTAAAAACAAGAAGCATGGCTATTTTTAGCTGCTCATCTTGTGTGGTTACCTAAAACCAAACACTAATTTTAAACAGCCATGGCACATGGAACCAGGATAAGTTATACATGCACATTAATATAATATTTCAAGAGAAAAAATATCTGAGAACAATTAAAGACAGCAAAAATGAATGCATGTCACCTTCGACCTATCATGATACAGTTTTAGACTGAGATAATTTTATATAGAAGAGAGAGGAAGTTGTTGCTGTTTTGCTCAAACTGTATTATTCTTGGGGGTTCTACTGTATAAATGATTATGGGTACAACTTCCTGTCAGACAGGAAGTAGCAGTAAGCATTGGTTAACTATGGCAGCGGAACACAGACAGGTTTATTTCAAAGTACCTTACATTCAGTTTAGCAGATAAAAAATGATGTTTTTGTTTTGTTTACATTTAGTTAACAAACATGAAGTTTACTAAAATAGCCATGCTGAGTTTAGATACCTGTTGTGCTGTTCGCAGCTGCACAAACAACCAGGCCAAACAAAATAAGTGGCTACATTGGCAGTGTTTTGAACGCAGACCCAAAACAAAAAGAGTGTTCTCGTGAAAACTGGTATAGTTTCCATCATCTACCTACAGATGAGGAATTAAGAATAATGTTGCTGAAACATCTGAACTTGAAGAAACCACCCAAAATGCTTTATGTGTGCTCATTTCACTTTGTTGACAAATGGCCAGTGGAAGATAACCAGCATCCTATTTTGTGGCTGGACTACAATAAAGCACAGAGAAAAGACATTAGATCCTCAGAAGGATTGAAAACAGTCTGAGTAGTTCTGACTCTGCCAGCCAACTCTCTTTCTTCCACAGCTGCAGCCGGTTTCTAATCAACCATCAGTCCACACCTGACCCTGATTAGAGGGATGACTCTGGAGGAGCATAAAAGCCTCAGCCAGACATTCCTTCAGCGCTGGGACTTTATCCTACCTACGATAATGGTAATGGATGGTCTCTAGACTGTCTGAAAACATTTAGTTACTAAAGACTAGTCTCTTGTGATTTTCCTACAGTTGACAAAGTTCATGTTCAATCTTCCAGGTACCAAATTCAGTAATGCTCTGTCAGGTCATCTGGACAGTTTCTTTTTTCTATAAACGTTTCACCCTCTATCCGGAAGACTTCATCAGACTGAGGAGCTCGAAGTAAACTGTTTCCCCACAAAGCAGTAACTCCTTAAGTGGACCAACCAGTTCCTACAGTTGACTTCCAAGTCCTGGACTCATATCGCCTTCCTAGGCTTCTGTGCTCCTTGTGTTTCCTGCTCATCCAAGATTTTGTCCTGACTGCTCTCCAGCACCTTCAGCCTGAAGAAGAAGCCACCAACATAACTAAACCTGATCCTCTTTCCAACAGTACTCACCTGTTCTCAAATTAGGGAATCTCCTGGAACGGGAACCTCACAGCCCTCTCCTTGTATCCCATCTATAAGATAAATATTTTTAAGTAAGACTTCATCTTATCTCTCATATGAAAGATTACTCAAGACACAGTTCAATACTCACCATGTCTCCTCTTCCTTTACAGCCAACGGATCCCTCGCCTTTAAATAAAAACACTTATTTTTGTATGCTCTGTGTCAGTCTCTTGTTCAGTCCACCACTTGGGGTAAAACACTAACTGAAATAATGTTAGTGACAAGAATATCAGCTATAATTTCACGTGTATGGAGGGCACAGCGTTATAGTATTTGTTAGTCTTCAGTGTTATGATTTGCTCTGCAATTAATCCAAGCTCTGTGATGGAGGACTTCAGGACATTGGCTGGGCTCTATGCTGCTTCAACGTAAATAAGATTGTGTCTCACTTCTTAACAAAACACCATTGACCTTATTACTGTGTAGATACTAATACGCCTCAGCGCTTTTCTAGTTGTTCATCTCTTCACTGTCGGAAGCAACCGAGTCATTGAATTAGCTAAATATGCTAGTAGATGTAATCTGCAGCCACTTCTTCAGGATCTCTTCCTATCCATCATCTGCAGTAGGCAGCAATATGATTATATTGTCCTGTTTGAGCTATGACAGGTGGTGTTCCTACATATTTCATATTTAAATACCGTTATTGGAGATACTACATTAGCTCGTACTGTTCACACATAAACAAATGCCGGTTCTGGTCCGCGCCAGAAGTCGCACCTATAATTTACACAAGACACCATGGGGGCTAGGAATATTATGGATATATAATAATAAGCACAATATCCAGCATTTTTGTGAGATGTAACACGATCTATGTTCAGACTAACTCAGCTACTACCACACCAAACTTTAGCTCAGTAATCGCAATGTGAAGTTTCTGAATGATCAAGATCTTTTTAACAGCTCTTTATAACAGGTCCTTACAACAAATGATGAAAATCAAGTTGCAGGCAACAGAGCATTACTAGATTTTTTTCCTCCTTGTAAATGTTTTCATACAAAGTATTTTCCTCTTCAAATATAAAAAAAACAACAGAGAAGGAGTGCATCAATTCAGAAGGGCAGGAGGGTTTCCTGCTTGACAAAACATGTCACAGCATAAGTACAGCATATGTGATGACGTCATTGCCATTTAGAATTGAATGGCTATTTGAAGCAATATCATGTCTCTGCTCAATAACTACAGTATTAATAAAACTTATTTTTGTGTTTTTTTTTTTTTTTTTTTTTTTAAGTTGATTCGTTATTTTATACATCTTGAA
>JARVGQ010000309.1:8981223-8995892 GCA_031762355.1 Hypsolebias martinsi
TATTTTGTTCATATTTTTACATTTTGGGACAGAAAATAAATCTGTGAAGTAGAAAAGTAAAAATGTCTAGTTTCTACTTTTAGAAGAAAATGAAAACACTGAACTCTCCAGGCCCATGTGGCCTTTTATGTAAGGATAAATTAAGTAACCCACTTTGAAGTGATAATACAAAAAATAGTAGTGTCGTTCAAACATTTACAGAAATTTAACAAAATCTAACAGCCAAAACTAGTTTTTTTTTTTTTTTTTTTTTTTTTGTGGGTATGAAAACCAGAACAATTAAATTTAATTATAGAGCTGCAGCTCAGCGACTAAAGCATGTTTGGTTAAACGGATCATGCACCTGCAAAAATCTGAAAAAGTAGATGTGCACGTGTGCCCTTCTACAGACCTTTACATAATGCATTAATGTATTTACATTAGTAATAAGTTGCTCCTTCAGGTTAAATGGATGCAATTAGCAAACAAACATTTGTCATGATAAAACAGCCAGTGGCACTTCTGAATGGAACTGGATTATCATGTGACGTTAAGATGTTTTTGTTAAGAAACCCACCTCCACCATCTGCTGCTCATCGTGTGTAAATGCAACATGTGATGTTCGCAGACTGACAGCTCAGTCAGTGACACTGGTTTCAGGTGCATGGAGTTGAGGCTTAATTTGCATGAGCATTTCAAATTCTTCTACAAATATCCAAAAAACATATGTCAAGGTGCAAAAGTTTAGCTAAATTTTAAGGAAACAGATGGAAGGGAATATAATTTTAGAATTAGATATAAATGTGAGGAATGAAAACAATTGCCATTTTTCAAGTGTCTATGGATTATTAAACAGTTTTGTTCATATCAAAAATGTTGTAAATATCATAAGTTTTCTGCATCAAGATTTTAAATATTAGAAAAAAATAATGCCCAATTGACTGATGCACACTAAAGTAAAATGTTAGGCAGATTTCTGAACTCTTTAAGGTCTAAATGCTAATTGTCCTTTCGTGCAAACCCACACCCTCTTCAAACACTTCAAACCTTTACCTTATCTCTCCGATAAGATAAACTAAAGTTAAAAAACGTCTTGACTGAAGTTTCACGTCTTCATTATTACATCAAGTGTGTTCTTGTCAGCTCATTGAAGCTGAACAAAACTGTGACAGAGTAAGTTTAAAGGAAGGACAGGATTTTTTTTTTTTTTTTTTTTTTTTGTGGCAGAAAATGTTCTTATATCTTTGCAGAGTCACTTGTTGGGCACAGCCTTTCTTTTTCCAAATTTATTATGTTCTGTGCCCATTTTTTTTACATCAGCTTAATGTTCTAAACATATATATATATATATATGTGTGTAGTTTAATGGTAAGTTTAAATGGGTCATGATAAAATACATTTAACATGTCTGAACTAAAATGTTTATTTAATGTCCACACTATTATGATTTATTTATTTAGTATGTAAATGTTATCACATAATGTTCTACTTATATGGTGAGAATGTCACACTAACATTTGAGATGTCTGAACTTTATAGGATGTTTGCAAACAACTTAATTCCCACATTTTTTGCACTTTTTATACTTTTTTTTTTTAATCAAAACAAGATTTTCTTTTCACCCAGTCTCTCTGTAGGACTTTGAAATTGAGTAATGTTCATTTGATATTATTTCTATCTTAAAATGTGTTTCTCGACCTGCCATTGTGTATCTGTTCCTCCTTCCTGTCCTCTCAAACATAATTGAAGCAGATGGACAATTGTCCTGAGCCTGGTTCTGCTAAAGCGGGGGTCTGCACCCTGTGGGGGGGTCACATGCGGCTCTTTGGTCCCTCTGCAATGACTCTTTCAAGCTTTGATCAAAACTAACCTAAAACTGAATTTTATTGGTTGTTGTAAAAAATAGTTTTAGCTGTTTTCCTGTCATTTCTTTTGCAAATACTCACTTTAACTTTTTGTTTTATTTTTATAGTTAATTATTTTCCACACACCCACGCACACACACACACACAAAATCACATAGGTCTGCACAGTTCCTGTTTTTTCAATAATTAAAAAAATCTACTTCCTCTCCTTTACAATAATCTTTTTTTTTTCATTTATCTTAAGTTGTAAAAATATTAATAAATGTTAGAAAACATCAGATTTTTTTTAACTTTAGTCTCACCCTTACAGGTCACAAAAGTCTCCTTCAACAAACTTAAAGTGGCCCATGGGCCACCAGTTGATAATAACAGTTGTTACTGGTTGTTGCAGCTCTGGGCACATTTAATGTAGTGAATGAAAATGTAAAAATGGCTCTTTTGATCGTAAAGCTTGCAGACCCCTGGGTTTCTTCTTCATGAGGGAGTTTTTCCTTTCCACTGTCGCCTTAAGCTAATTCAAGACGAGAGTCTGGGACGAAGCTAAACTCAAAGCAGTCTGCTCCTCAGATATTTATTGTTATTAACCTACTTTTTATATGAATGTTTCTGTTCAGTGCCCTGAGATGACTTCTGTTGTGACTTGATGCTATATAAATATACTGAATTGAACTGAATTGAAATCCTTCCTGAAAGCAAACGCCCAAAGTCAATGACTTTCTCTGCATTTGAGCCTGAAAGTGTAAAATGACCTGTGTAAAATTACAGTATTATGTATCTTTAGGACCTAGCGGAAGCCCCTGATGTGGCACCCCCCTGCAGGTCACCTCTCCTCCTCCTCCTCCTCTTTGCTTCCTGCAGAGCGCGCGCGTCCTCATCAGCTGTTCCGGCGGAGCTGCAGCTGCGGTGCCGGGTCCACACACTTTCCCACCCGCCCCTCACTCCTCCAGAACGTCCATGTAGCTTTCTCCCTCGACACCAGTGAGACAGAAGATGAAGATCAGGTACTTTTTAATTGATGTACTTTTGAATTCTTTTTGTTGGTTTCTGGTGGAGAGAAACGCGTGTAAGTTGTGCGTGTCCCCCGCAGGTGCTCTTCGTGGCTGGAGCGCGTCGTCTGCTGCGTCTTCATTCTCTCCATCCCAGCAGCAGCGCAACGGCCAGGTGAGAAATGAAGCGTGCATTTTTTTGTTAATAACATTAAGATGAGCAAACTTTGTATATCTGGATACATAAAATGATACTGTGAGTATAAATTGGCTGAAATGACTTCTCTTGATGACCAGTTTGAACTTCTTCATTACCTTCATGCACCATTTAGTCTCATGTTGCTCAATATTTAATTCCTAGAACATTTCTGTATACATGGTGCCTTTAATATACCTAAATATGACACATTTACTCAAGTTTGCATGTCCTCTGCTGTGCTAAGGAGACTTTCCTGCAGCTTTTTGTGCAACATTTAAGCTTTCTGCTGCAAAGCTTTGGTCACACTTGGATAAAATCCAGTTGTTTGGTGGTGTTGGAACTGCAGGTATGTCCAAATGTTCAGCATCTGCAGTGTTTTCTGACCACACTTCTTTTCCTTTGTGTCTGTATCTAATCCAGATAATTGCAGATTACAAAGGCGGCGTCTCACTTTTCTCCTGCCCAGAGCTTTAAACTAATACATGTGCAGCTGGTGGGATGTCAGTGTGCACAATCTTAAGATATTAGAACGCTGCTTGAAATGCAAAACCTCTCGTCTGGTTCTGAATAATTTATTTCTGCACAAACTTTCAGTTTTCTGGAGAGCTAGCGTACAGCTGTCAGATGATAGTGAGAGGAAACTGAGAGGATGATGATTAATATTTGATCGACCATGATCACTGCGGGCTCAGTGGAATACTTTTTAACAACCCTTTAGTGTTTATCTTCAGTTTTGGAGCATAATAGACCATTTGAATTTTGTTTAAAAAAAAAAAAAAAAAGTTTAGCTACTAAACTTCTCCCAAAAATGTAAAAAACTCTCAGACAGGTGAAAGTTGTCTGTGTGGGATTTTGAATTAGACTGTCTCAGGAGCAGCGCTTCAGCCGCCTGTGACATGCTTGAATTAGGTCGGATTCATTCCCATTCCCTCACTGGGTCAAGAATCCCTATTGTCATGTGATCTTTGACATGCACTCAGCGTGCTTTTTTTTTTTTTTTTTGGCCTGGAGGGAGCAAGAGGAGACTGGGGGAGGAGAACGGGTGTTAAGGGACACCCTCCTGCCCCCCACTGTGCCATTTAATGGCTAAGTTCGATGAAAAATTAAAAATCTCAGCTGGTTTGGTGTCCTCTCCTTTGTGCTTCAGAGACATCATGGCCAATGCAACAACAAGTCCTGTTCAAACTTAGAAATAATAGATGAGCCACGCTTCATGCTGCTGAACTTTTGCTGTGGTGCTTTTCTTTTAAAATAAACACATTTGGTTTATTTGCTTATGGAATGAACATCGACAAAGTTTCTTTCGGCTGATCCATTCTTCAGGGGTTGCCACAGCGAACAAACTCACATGAAAAATATGGCAATTGTTTTATATCAGATGCCCTTCCCGACTCGACCTGTTCAAGTTCAAGTTGTTTATTTGTCATGTGCAGGTTAACCATACAATGAAATGCTTAGGATGAGAAGAACCGATTTGTCTTGCTTAGGATGAGAAGAACCGATTTGTCTCGCTAAAAACAAAGAACAAACAAACAAGAAATACTAAAAGCATGCAATAAGCGTACAAAATAAAGTACCAAAAAAAAAAAAAAAAGTAATTATAATATTTACAAGGTCCTAAAGAGAGATAGTAAACAACAACATGGTAGGATATAACGGTGCAAGTAGGATGAAGTGGTATGAATAAGTATTTCAAGGTAGTACTATAAGCTAAAATGCACATGATATATATTCCACAGAATTAACATTACACAGGTTGTGTGACAGGTTATTGCTCAGGTAGTGAGTAACATTGAGACTGAATTATGATGTTAAGGTAGATACATAGATGTTGTATCATACTGTATCATATGATACAGCCACGTAGTGTAGCAGCAATAAACATAGCTGTCATTGCTAATATTAGTCATATTAGCTGTCACAGATGTGGTTTGGTGTGATTTTATTGCCAATTGTTCAGTATTATTTATCGAGAGTTTAGTAGTCTGACAGCTTGTGAGTCCTTTAGTCTTTTCATATGCGATGGCAGACTCCTGTATCATCTGCCTCAGGGTAGTAGATGGAAGAGTCCTTGTGCTGGGTGGGTTTGGTCTTTAATGATGCTGCGTACTTTACGCAGACATCGGCTATGGTAGATGTCCTGGATGGTGTGGAGACTGCTACCAGGGCTCGAACCTGCAACCTCAGGATTACAAGACCATTCGCCACCAAGCTACCATAGCCCCACATTGATTATGACTGTTGGCGACTAATTTGCAACTCAAAATTGCAAGAAAATAAGTGAGTTTTCAGTTGCAGTTTCACTTAATTCTGAGTATTTGCAACAAAGCCGCTAGCTAGCCTTGCGGCCACATTTCATACTACCGATATTTTATTAACCTTTATTTAATCAGGCAAATCTCACTGAGATTACAGATCTTTTTTGCAAGGGAGGCCTGAAGGCAGCCTAATATGCATGTTTTTGGTCTGTGGGAGGAAACCAGAGCACCCAGAGAAAATCCACGCAAGCACGAGAAGAACATTCAGATTTCACACAAAAAGACTCCAGGTCCAACTGGGGATTGAACCCAGGACCTTCTTGCTGTGAGGCAACACTGCTAACCACTGAGCTGTCATGCTGCTAAGGGTTATGATTTGAACATCATTTCAGTATGCACAGCTTGCATAGCTGCATTCTAGGCCGTGCCCATTGTTATTTCTTTTTTCCAACTCCATCACATCTTGTCCAACTTGACCTGCAGCATTTACCTAAAACAGCTGCAATGAGAGTATATGACTTGCACATATTTTTGCATCAATTGCAGGAATTGGGAAAAAAAATAATACAGTATAGGTTATTAATGGTATGATGCAATGCATCCTCAAACGTCTAAGTGCATCACAGACACATTAATGCTCATCAGTCGTAGTAAAACGCTGCTATTCATCATCTTTTTTCCCCACTTCCTGGGTGAGGCAGAGAGATGAGCCCAGAGGGGTGTCTGGAGCTCAGCTTGTACCAGCGTGACCTGCTTCAAGAACAGTGGCAGGTGGGCAGTTTTACTGGGAAGGTACACCTGTCCAATGATAAAAACCAGTGTCATAAGAAGAGCTGTAGAAACCTTCAATGAATCTAAAGGGAAATTACACCAATTACGGTACATGAGTTTTAAAAAAAAAAAAATATATATATTATTGCTGGTACTCAGTTTGTTCTAAAACATAAAGAAACAATCCTATGAAGTGTGTTATTTGAGAAGAGTATAAAGAGGATTTCAGTGAACATGAACTCTAATACAAACAAGAACAAAACTCTGGCTTTCTGTGGCGAGCCTCTGTAACTCCTGATTGCAACAAATGGGCCAACTGTGCACAGATTCTGTTCACTCAGTGAACCTTGTGATGTCTAATTCCCGGATTTTGTAGTCAGTAAACCAGCTTACACATAATCGTCGTCCCTGGAAGTGCATCAAGTCCCATCTAGCATTTGTTTGGTCGAACTGCGTCAGCTGCCACCATTTAAACGGTTAATTAGACTTTTGCTAAGTAGATGGTTTAAGTCTGATGTGAGTTATTATGGGTTGCATTCATTGTAATTGTGTATTTCTGTGCAGTTTCAGAGGCAATTTTGTTTAGTTTTTTGCATTTTCAAAAACTAGACACTGATGAGGGACCGCCCTGATCCTGCAAAAAAGCATGAAAATAACTAACTATGCATTTTATGAAACACAAAAAAGCTTCAGCAAACTTTTATTTTCCTTTAACTGCTTTAAAGATACTGAAGGCTTTGGAAAGGTACATAGCAGAGACTGGTTGTACAGGCTGTGTCGCCTATGGTTGTGAATTAGCAGGTGATGTAACTGGAAACAAACTTGGGGGTTAGGGGATGGACATTGTATGCAAAATATTTTCACAAAGTCAGATGAGAACACAACTTTCTTCTTTGGACATATTTGTAATATAATGTCATATTCCAAAGAAGACCAAATTGATTCTAGTGTTAGAGGTAGCTTAAAGTTGGTTCCAGCTAAGATTTTTTTGTTCTTTCTATTCAACAGACATACATACTTCACGTAAAACGGTCCCTTCCATTGGAACATATATACAACATTCCTCTTGGTGCACTCTGTATTTTGTTTAGACCACAATGCAGAGAGTTAGCTTTACCAACAAACTGATGTTTCAATAGAAGTGTAAATCTGTTTTAAGAAACTGTGTTTAATCAGTCTTTTAAAAGCTGATCAGTAATAACTGACTGATATGAGTAAAATGGAAGGTATAAACAGTGTTTTAAGCAGGATTTATAAATAACACTTAGTAATATTAAAACATATATATGAAGTTGCCAACAGAATAAAAAAAATGTGATTAAAACTGTATGTATGATTGTAAATGCTGCTTTTGAGCAGTATATATTGGGCACCATTCACTTGTTTTTTTCTTTTGCTGTTCCCTTCTTCTGGGGTCGCCACAGCAAACTAAGTTGCACGAAGACTTGACAATTATTTTTACACCAGGTGCCCTTCCTGACGCAACCACAGACCACTGAGCTACCACAGCCCTCTGTGTGGAGCAGAGAGCTGCTATCTAAGGCTCCCGGGGGAGCAGATGGTGGGGGTTAAGGGCCTTGCTCAAGGGCCCAGAGTGGGGCAAATGAAGGTGGAGGCAGATGTGGGTGCTTCTCCAATCCCACCCACATTTTGATGTTGATGGTACCGGGAGTTGAACTAGTGATCTTCCAATCACAGACCCACCTTCTCTAACCTCTGTGCCACCACCCCCATGGTCACCATTCATAATGTGACTGATAATAAGATGAACAGCAAAATTATGAGGAAAAAACAAGGCTTTGACTTCCAATCAATAGAGTTTAAATTTAGTATTTATTTTGAAATTAAACTGATTAGGTTAGTAGATTTAAAATGGCAACTTTTTAGTTGGTCTGGCTGGTCTCCATAAGTCCAGTCCATGACAAATATGGCTTCCTGCTCTGCCCTGACAAAAATAAATAAATGTTCTACAATAGCAACTAATTTTCAGGGCTGGAGTCTTTGCTTAGCTGGTTGAAACAATAAAAACTGGTGCTAAGCTCCAGTTTTTTTTTACGTGGATGTCCCTTTGGCAGTTTTTTCTTATATTTTGCATGTATTTATTTATTGCTGAGGTGGTTTTGTTGACAGATTCAGGAAGGTTCCAAAGATTGCTGGTTTCTATTACCCAGTAAATCAAAGAAAATTGCAGTTTTGGAGAAAATTTATTGTCACTATAGAGACCAACATTGTCTGTCTGGTGTAAGACCTCTCTTAAAAATAAATCAACAAAGAAAAAAAAAAAGGTTCTTTTCTTCTTCTTAAAATAATAATAATAATAATAATAATAATAATAATAATAATAATAATAATAATAATAAATAAATTGCTTCTTGTAACTTGTTTTAACATGACATTTCTATTAAGAATAGGCACCAAAAAGTATCTTAGTCAGAACAAAATCAGACTGAAGATGCGTCTGCAGAGGTCATAAAAGACTATTAAGATGTAGTGCCGTTTACTTTAAAGTGGATGTGTTTTTGTAAGAGGGCCACAATGGTCACATCCTGCTATGATAACTTAATTCATACCATCTGGATTTTGCAATGAACATTGGGTTGTATCTAAATCCAACATAAGAAAAACATGTCCCTGTTTGAGAGTCTTTCCTTCATTACAGTGAACAGTGAACAAAGAGTTTAATCACACCTGTGAGACATGAAGGAAGCTTGTCTGTCTTAAATCTATTATTAAATTAGGCTCTTTCACAAAACAGATTTGTGAAATGGGTGCAAAGACTAGTACATTCTGATCCTGTTTCAAACCGTTGGTAAATCATTAATCGAACCAGCCATGCACCGTATAGATGTGAGCATATAGAAACAAAGAGAGCATTGTGAAACAAAAGGAGGTATGCAATGACGTGGAACATTATACAATACATGTGTGATGATGTCCCCCTTACATTTTTAAAACATGACAAATTAACTAAGTTTAACAATCTTCTTTTAGGTTCAATCACCTTTATTTTACCAGGTAGAGCCCAATGAGATCGAGATCTCTTTTACAAGGGTGACCTGGTCAAGTGGTCAGCAGCACACGTCACAGGGTAATTGACAATAAGCATTTGCATTTATCAAAAAGAGAAACTACAATCACAATAAATAAATGTTAACAGTTTGAAACCATCAGGATAAGACAGACTTCTATAGGCTTTATATATATAAAAACAGAGACATCAGTTGAAGTAGATACAGTTAAAGTCAACAAAGACATGAATATTGGACAAGTAGTGTTTAGAAACATCTGCAACGGTCAAGTTTCTTTATGACATTATCTAATACGGTTGACATGAAGGATGTAGGAGAGATGAGTGTTGATAGTTTCAGATCTGTCTGTAAATTGTTCCAGGCCGAGGGGACGGCGAAGCTGAACGCTCTTTTTCCTAGTTCAGTTCTGACAGGACTAAATCATTAGAGCGCAGGGAGTAATGACTGTGGCTAAAGCAACCAGTCACCTGACCCTTTGGCCGCCGTTCGCCTGACCCTTTGGCCGCCGTTCGCCTGACCCTTTGGCCGCCGTTCGCCTGACCCTTTGGCCGCTGTTCGCCTGACCCTTTAGCCACTGTTCGCCTGACCCTTTAGCCACTGTTCGCCTGACCCTTTAGCCACTGTTCGCCAGACTCAGGCTCTCTGACCGTTTATAAGTTTACTCGGCTCGTTTTCAATTTCATCAACAAACTTTAGTAAAATGATTGAGCATTCCATGTTTACACTGATTTTGCAGAAAGTGCCAGTATGGCATTGGCAGAGGGAGTGTCATGCTTCTACTTTGGACATGGAGTTTCTCTGAGAGAAGCTAAGAACACCTGACCATTAGCAAGCACAACACCATTCAGGTTCTACTGTCAGAATGACAATGCTAGAAAGCATTTGGTATATTTCTCTGTCAGTAAAATGGCCGTTCAGCAAATATGCCTGTCAGAACATGAAACAACGCTTTCTCACTGCAACCCCCTCCCCTCCCTCTGCAGCTCACAAAAACAAACCCCAAGGAGGAGAAAATCATTACACGCAATAAGAGAGGGGGATTCCATGAATTCCAGATGAGTTTTTAGCATGTACTGAAGCATGAGCGAACATGCTCATTTCCAGAGTGTCCGCCGCTGTCACTGTAGAGGAACGCCAGGAATTTCCTTTGTCAATACCCCCCTTCCCCACTGAGAAGAGAGGGAGGGAGGCACTTTCCCACACCACCCATAGGCCTTTACAGTGAGGGGGGAGCTGGAAGAGTCACAGATAAACAGCAGAGGAAGAAGAGAGGGGCCACAGTTGGGTTGCAACATGCACGCTCTCACAAATATTCAGCGGGTTTCATTTCAGTTTGAGGTCAGATTAAATGCAGTTAGGATGCAGCTGAATCCTTTAAACATGAAAAACATGAGACGCTCAGAGAAAAGATTTATGGACAACTTACGCATTGCAGTATGGTCTCTTCTCGAAGCCTTTGTAATTCTTCATGTTTAGAGTCATTTTGCAGACCTCGCAGCTGAAGCATCCTTTATGCCAGTACTGTCAGAAACAGAGAAAAGCAACAGGTCAGAGACGGAGGTTTGTGAAATTTATTTTGAGCCCCGTTACCAACCGCCAACAAGAAGCTAAATAAATAAATAAATAAATAAAAACAACTACAAGCTTCTCAAACTGTGAATCCTGAGTGTTTTGCCGAAATTTGTTAAAGCGCTGAAACGGATTTGTTTAAGCTAAAAGAAGCCAAACACTAGTTATGAGTAAAAATACACAAAACTCTACCCTAAAGAAACTAAATGCTAGCTAAAATACAAAAGCTACATGTTAGCTTAATGCTAATAAGAATAAAACAATCAAAATGCAGCAGCAAAGTTAGCTATAATCAAAACTATAGCTAAAAACAATTTTAGCTGAAAGCCAAGTAGCAAAAATCTGTATAAAGCCAAAAAAATAATGTGAGCCAGCAGTAAAATGCTAACCAATTTGATAGCTAAAAGCCAAATTTGTAAAATACCAGCAGAAAATAAAAAGTTAGCTAAATATAACCAAATGTTGGCTAGAAGTAAAACAAGCAAAAAGTAGCAAAATGTTGGAATGCCTTAAGTAGCAAAAGGCTAGCTAGAAGCAAAATGCTAGCTTAAAACAGAAAGGGGCAGGCTAAAGGCTAAAGTAGCATAAAACAGATATAAAACTAGTAGTTAAAGCAGATTTCAAAGAAAACAATGTTGAAGAAATCAAAATATTTGTGAATTAAAAAGGATTTTTTCTTTTAAAGTACAAAAGTCACCGCACCGTCTGCTTCCTGCTGACTGACCGTTAAACACAGTGACTAAAGACAGAGCTCCTTTCTGTTCCCTGACGTTTCACACAGACAGGACCTGGATGCAGATTTAAAAACAGCTGCTGTTGGAGCCGAGACACAAACAAAGAAGCGTAGCTCCGTTTCCTCTTGTCCAGAAAACTGTTCTGATGCTCGATAAATAAAGGCCATCTTGGCTGCAGTTGGAGCAAAATCTGTAAAGTTTGTAACCAGAGTTGTCACCAGCTGTGATTGTGAAATTTCACACTTAACATTAACCCCTATGTCCTCAGCATCAGTTTTTCCTCAGTCTGTTCCTACGTGCATGTTTCCAAACGTCCTCCATGTGTCCTCACAAGAGTTTTGGACTTGTCTACCTCACCATCCTCCCTCCCACTTGCCTTCTTTTGCTCACCCTCCTGGCACCGCCTTGATCTCTGATGTGTCAAAGAGACTGAAGGAAAGTGAAGTGACCAAACCGCCCCCCTCCTAAAAAAGGAGGGAGTAGAAAACATTAAAGTAAGGAGTGGGACAGTTACAAGCAAGGGAGGAAGGATGAGACAAAGGAAACGCCTGAGAGTGAAGCAATGATGTGCCTGCTCCCTGCCATCATCACGGGAGGAAGCGATGAGGTTAAAGATGGAGAGAAATAGAAAGAATGGAAGAAAGAGAGAACTCATTAACATGGCCTGAGGGCGCTGCACCATCTCCCATTCCTTCGCCCACTAACACACAGAAACCAGCGTTCCCCCAAACAAAAAAGGGGACACATATCAGAGGTTACAGCTGTGGTAGCTGCAACTTTCTAAACCTTTCAAGAAAACAAACTTACATAAATCTGATCTGGTTTTAAACATTCCCCTTGTTCCTTTGTGTGTACTGATGCAGATGTGTAACAGCTTTGAGAAAATGTTGAGCATGAACAGCTAGATAAAGAGCAGCTCATTTTATTTGTTATTATCTGTCTAGTATATAGCTTAGGGCTGGTTTTTAGGTACAAACCCATTCAGGCCGGACGTTGAGACCACCCAAGTAGGTATGCACTGACAACCACAAAGTATGTGCATAAGCTTTGTAGCTGTAGGCAACAATACGTCCAGAAGAAAAGGCTTGCGGTGGAAACTAGGCCTTGGGACTGTTCAGATGAGCCATGATCCGGAGCCAAACACACTGAACCAAATAAACTATAAACTCCTTCAGCCCAGTTACACATGGACACATCGTGTTGCCCTTTCCGGTGCTGCCTCTTCTGGCTGTGATGGAAAATCCCTTTAGAAACAACAAACCACTACGGTTTTCAAGCTGCAATTTCTATGTAATGCCTCTTCGATTATTATTAAAGTTCAAATGATAAAAAATATAATTTTCATCCTCATTTTCTGGTTAAACACTGTCATACATCATTCAAGTGGCACTTTTTGTCTGGAAAAAAAAATATATAATGACTTGCTTTTAACGTTCTTGCGTAAAAATCCTGAGTGACTGATGGTTGATCAGTGCCACAGTCAGCTGTGAAAGACCACTGTAGGACAAACAGCCAGCATGCAGTCAACATCATCATCATCATCCATGATCTGTGTTGGGGTGATGGGCAGTGGTGGAGAGGACGTGTCTGAGCTCTGCGCCGTTTGTCAGTTTCCATGCTGTGGGGGGGTGACAGCAGGAGGGAAGAGTGCTGCCTTTAGCTTTTTAGCTAGCGCACCTGTACTGTGCACCGCTACGTCCGTGCCGACGGAGAGTGCGCACAGTTCAGCTGGCGGGGCGATCGGTTCAGTTGATAAGGTGGGGTGACTGATTATAAAATGGTGGACCGTAGGGGAAACACTGCCCTTTATGGCTTTCTTGTGATTTATATTAGCTTCAAAACACAATTTGTTAACCTTTAAATAAATATATTAATTTAAAAAAGCTATTTTTACTTGGGGCGCTACAATACCTTGCGAGACAAACGTCGCATGAATTCTCATCAAGAAAACAAAAAAAAAAAAAAGAAGCCCACTTCATGACTTGGTAAAATATTTCTGAAGATGTTTCAACTGTATTTTAAATTGTACGCGTGTCAGCGTCAGGCACTAGGACCACATGGTGACATCACTCAGCGTATCAGGGTATATCCCAGAGAAAAAGGTGGACAGAAGTAATATGAATTATTCTTCCACAACAAAACACTGAAAATAATATGGCTCTAGAGCAGGTTTTTAAATTTTTGCCCCTTGCAAATGTGAGTTTGAGCCCTTCTAAAATCTGAAGACACTGTTTAATAGCCAAGCGTGGACTTTGATATTTCTGTGGTTTCTTTGATTAAACATTGACCTTCTGTCTACATTAGAAAACAAGCCTGCAGAACTCAAATGTTTGGTAAACCATTCCTAAGACTCACTCAAACAGCCAAATCCACATTCCACCAGAACATTTCTCGTTACACCACATCTTCACGCAGATAATCATCTCAAGTGACAAATACTGTCCCAAAACCATTTGAGGAGCTTAAAAAGCACCAAGGTCCACAAGATAAAATTACTCAAGGAAAATTTCAAGGTGGTCAGCACCACAGTTTTAGTATAAAGTCAATAGTTACAGAATACATCAATAAAACAGTGGTCCCAAACATGGGGCTGGGACCGCAATGAAACACCAATGGTGCTTTGCCACAGTCTCAATTCTCATCGGTTCCACTCCACACCGCACCAATAAGTAAAGGCAGGGCAGCCAACTCGGGACCCGAAAGTCCCAGGGATCCCCAGCCTTCCCACATCATGGCGTCTGAGCAAGACACCTAATCCCTAATTTCTCCCCGGGTGCTTATATATCTGCCCACTGCTCCACCAGATGAGCACCCCACCATGGCAAGATAACTAGGGGAAACACCATGTTTACATGGACATAAGTAATCGGATCAAACGGCCGTTTGGAATAAAAACGTGTCATGTAAACAACCCGTTGGGGTTATTTTTTGTTTATTCAGCGCGATCTGAAAGAATTTGTGATGAGAACGAAACGAGTGGTTTACGCCGATTCATAACCCTAACAACGTCCATGTAAACACGTTCATTTTTCCCCAATCGTGAAAAACTGACCTGACTGTGCATGTGCGACCTATGTCATTTGCACCTGGCTAATGCTAATAACACTTGCTCTTCTCAGGGGCGGACGTCTCCTCTCGATCTCCTCTTTGCTTTGTCTTGTCTGTGAAACTGTCTGAGAGACTGTCTTCTACAAAATCTTCCGAATCATAACTATGGACTTCAACTTGGTCAGTTGGTCCCTCAACACAACTGATAACATTTCTTCAAAGAGAAGACAG
>JARVGQ010000309.1:9175598-9186943 GCA_031762355.1 Hypsolebias martinsi
AGGAGACCCCGAGAAAGACCCAGGACATGCTGGAGAGACTATGTCTCTCGGTTGGCCCAGGAACACCTTGGGGTACTCCCAGAAAAGCTGGAAGAGGTGGCTGTGGAAAGAGATGTCTTGGCCTCCTTGCTCAAGCTGCTGCCCCCAGTGACCCGACTTTGGAACAAACAAAAAATAATGGATGGATGGATGGATAAATGGATGGATGGATGGATGAATGGAAGGAAGGAAGTCCAAATCTGTCTGTGTCTGCATTGCTACTGGTTGCTTGGTTGCACGCACACATAATTCAGGGAAGCTGCTGAACATGTGCATATTTTCTCACAATAGTGAGTCAAGTTTGATTCGCCAACTTGTCTCCAATAGTCACAACCCAGTAAGATACTATCTTTAGCTTAGCTGGGATGTCTTCTTTATGGGTGCATTGTGTTCTAGGCAAAGTCGGGGTTACAGTTTCCTTCATTTCTTGCCTATTTGTTAAGTTGAGTTTATCATTACGGCGTTTCTATAAGAGTATAATCTGCCTATTTAACCTATATGTACCACAAGAAAGAAAGAGCAAACAAAACATTTATTTTAACAGTTTAAGGTCTGTTGAAGTAACTTTTTCCAATTGAAATGTTTCTTTTTCTTTTTTTTTTTTCTTCACATTTTCAGGTTTGGACACCAGTTCACCAGCCAGCACCCATGAACTCACTATTCCTAATGATGTGAGTAAGCCTAAAGAGATGTCCAGAGACTTATACATATATGCCTAATGCCGAAACTTGAAACAAAAATTCCCCATGATCTGATTCTGCTCAAAAACTCAGTTACTACCACAGCAAATTGTAGGACCATATCAGTGAAACTGGCTAAATTATAGCTGTTTTTGTCAATTGTAGGGTTTTATTAAATGATTACTTTCTGGGTGTTTTGTCAAAATCCATTCACTGGTTCACAAGCTTACTGTCAGGCAAAGTATGTTTTTAATTTTTATTAACTACCTTTTATGGCAAGCAAGAAAAATGGAGGACACTAATAAGTCATTGTTCTGTTATGCAGTGCGAAATCTGATTATTACGACTAACAATATTCTTCCAAATTTAAAGCATTATCTTACTATTGGCCAATAAAGCAGAAAACCCCAACTGAACAACCCACCAACATTATCGTCATTAAGTCATAAAATCCTATATTTTAAATTGAACACAGACAATTTCATAACCCAGTAAAATTCAATTTTTACTTTAAACACATCAAGTTATAATATTTTAAGACAAAGTATGAGATTCAATAAAGCTGGTGGTTTTATTGTTTCTGTATTTTTTCAGCTTTTATTTGTTCTTTTAATGTTTTCTACATTTTAAATCTATTCTTAGTGTGTGTTTTTTTGCATTTTGTTTGGTTAAACTGAAAATAAATTTGGTCAACATCTGTTGTTTTTAATGTGCTATTGAACAAAAGCAACAATGACATCACACATTGTTCTATAGGGTTGCAGTAGCTCAGTGTTCAGTGTCATAGTTTTGTCGTCCCAAGGCAACAGGTTTGAGTCCAGGTTGTGTCAGGAAGGGCAGTTGTCATCAATTGATTTTCCAAATCTTTTATGTACGCTCTCTTGCTTCGGCAACCCATGCAGAAGTAAGAAGCAGAAGTGGGGGTGGGGGGTGGAATCTCACTTTTTTCAGACTGAGACTTTTTTCTTCTTCTTCTAGCTAATAGGCTGTATTATTGGACGCCAGGGAACCAAAATAAATGAGATTCGCCAGATGTCTGGGGCGCAGATCAAAATTGCGAATGCCATGGAGGGCTCGTCTGAGCGGCAGATAACCATCACAGGGACCCCTGCTAACATCAGCTTGGCTCAGTACCTCATCAACGCCAGGTAACGTTTTAGTTCAATCCAAAATAGGAAAGCAGCATGTGAATGGTCCTGCCTTGATAGTAAAACCTTCATCTGATAGTGCTTTTTAGAAACATGAAAATAAAAATATATTGTGCTTTTTATATACTAATTTTTTGAAAATTATTTATATATTTAAAAAAACTGACAAATGTTTTGACAAATAAGTCTTGTTCATAACTTTTTTCTTCATTTTTACTCAAGTATGGGAATTATTTTTTTTTTAAGTTGCTTTTTTTTGTAGTTAATTTATGGTAGTGATGTCAGCTACAGAGTCAAGAAATCTGTGCATTTTTGGAACGCCTTTAGCTTTGTAAACTAATTTTAAACTTTCAGTATCTTCACATAGCCAGTATCTCTGTGGCTGTTGTCTGGTTGGAAACACAAAATGAAAATTATCATGTGAATTTTTATTCTGAATCAAACTAAACTGGTATTCATAACATAATTACATAAGCAAATGTAAACAAATTGTAAAATTCATGCAACAAACCTGTGATTTATGTGCAACTTTGTCTCAGTTTAAGAAAAAAACTGTCTTAAAAATGTCTCAATTTGTTTACAACATATTTAGTTGTCGTCTCCAAACCCTCCCAAAATTGCCTCACATTTCTCACACGCCTTGACTAATTTGAGAAAAGTCTGAGACAGTTTCCAAATGAACACGAAAATGTTGTTTTTTTTTACTTTTTTATGGTTAAAACTCCTGCAACACAAGAACAAGATCCTGTGATTCAGGTGAGGAAATGAAGAATCCTCCTGAATATTTCTGGCCATTTTTCTCCACTACCTTGCGAAAGCTGTTTGCAGTTTGTTATGAACAGTCACAGCCCAGTGAGATACTGGTTTAGGTTTGCATATTGAAAAAGGACTCAAGAAAAGAGGCTATTTAAAAGCAAACAGTATACTGTGATAATGTCTTGTATTAAAGGCAAAATCTTGTAAAACTCCAGCTAAACAGGTCTTTGCTGTAATCTTGGCGTTAAAAGTGATTGGACTTTTCACAGGCAAACCAACAGGCTATGTGTTTCATACTTCTCTAACACATTCCAAAGACCATGACACAAAGAAACTAATGCTCTCCCACAATCCCACTGGCAGGTTCAGGGATGTGGCCGCCATGTGGAATGACCCCTCATCCATGACAACGTCCTGAAGTCACCTAAATCTTAAGACAAACATGTCTTCTTTTATTTTCTAAACTTTGACAAATGTGTTTCGCCTGATCATTATCATATAAGATAAAATGACATGTAAAAGCAAAACATAAATAAAAATAAAGAAACAAGAAAGAACACATTTCCTGCTGTTTAATTGTTGTAAAAATGATGTGATGCTTCTGTCAAGAGGCTACAGCAGTTTCTGACACCACTGTTTTTACTCCACTGCATGGCCTCATAACGTGTTTATTGGTGCATGTTGCCACATCTGTCCAGATGTTTGATTAGAACCGGCACAGCCAGATAATGATGTCCAGGCTCAGCTGAGCTAAAATAAACTGGGAAATTCAGTACAGCTTTTGTAGAAAAGCAATAAAAAAAAAAAATTAAAAAAAACGGAAAACGTTCAGGTTTTGGAGAACCTTCCTGTTTCACACTTCTTTTAATTTTGTGTCCACTCCCCCGATCCCCCACCCCCTTCTCCCCCTTCTCCCCTGAACTGTTTTAGGCTGACGTCTGAAGTCACTGGAATGGGCACACTCTAGTTTCTACCGTCTTTCCTCAGTGCATCACATGACACTTGAGCAAATGACATTAAACCTGGTTAAACTTGGTTCCTCTGGCTGACTTCTCCGCTGTTTGAGTGGCTTTGACTAATAGTTTCTAGTAAATATTGTAAACACGTGCATCTCCACTGTTACTTGATTCCTCAGACTTGTTTAAAACTATTTGAGTTACTTTTCCTGTAATGTTTGTGATTTGTCAAGTACCCGTCATGACATCTCTTATACAGTATCACTTTCTTTAAGATACATTTAAACACATCTAGTTTTATTTTATTAATACATGCAATTAAAATCAATTCTGATCCATCCTACATCTTACATACTTTTGTAACGATTCCCTTTTGCACAAGTGAACAAAATTACAGATAAAGCATTTATACACTTGATGCTCTATTTTCTGTTGATTTGCACTAATTCTATGATGGATGCAAAGAGTAATCTACTGTGTACTTGTTTTAACTGTGTTATGTGTTGCACATCATGGGACACTTTACATGGCTCGCTTAATCCTCAACTCCAGCTTTATTTTAAAGTGAGACAAACAAAATGGAGTGAATTGTGAAGATAATGAATCTGTTCCACTGAGTCCTGATTGAAATTTCAAAAGGTAGAAACCAGTAGATGTTCGCTCTTATGTGCAAATATGAGTTTCCTTGATTACTGTGTGACACTTGACCAAAAGGTGGATAATGAAGGCATGGACATGACTACAGCAAAGAATAAGATTTAAGTGCATGCCATTAGCAAACCATTTTATTCACGTTCTTCACAATCATGCATTCATGGTATTCATATTTTATGCATTATAGACATAGATTTTAAGGGGAAATCTGAAAACTTTCTGTAGCATATTTGTGTTCATAGTTGATTCAAGAATGTTGAAGGCTGACAACAGGACTGAAAACTTTTTGTTTCCTGTGGTATTTTATTTGTATTTTTATCTTATTTGTTTGTTTTACCATAAATAATGTGACAAACCATGTTGCATGGAAAATGTGATAGTGCACTTTTGGTTTGCACGTATCAAACATTAACATACATAAAACAATATAAACCATTTTTATATACTATATATATATATAATAAATATAAATCAATTGTTCAATTTTTATAAAATGCAGCCCGTCTCATAGGGTTCATCGGGGATCCATGTTGGGTCCATTACAGTTGAGAGTTTAAATGTAGCATTTACATTCTATTTCCAGAAAATAATATTCCTTTCCATGGTTTTAATATCCAAGTTAATAAAGTTACCCATTAGACTTAAAAAAAAAAAAAACCACCATCACAACTGAACAAAGCTGTACTTTCTCTGTCTCAATGAAACGAAGACAGAAAAAAAATGTTTGGGGGAAAATAATTAATTTATCAGTTAAGCTGATGCTTCCTTGCTGTCCACAACCTGTGTCAGCTAAGCAGACAGAAGCTGTTTTAAAAATAAATATTTTTCCAACTCTGATTTGAATCTCCTTGTCAGCAAAAAAATTATTCATACTTTTATCACATCTTGTCTAAATACATGCACTGTAGTTCTTTGTATATTGGTTAGGATGTGTTTTGAGCTGTGATTTCTGTGTAACACTAGTGATACTTTGACTGTTCAGGAAGTTTGATAGCTTTTTTCTGATTTTTTTTTTTTTTTTTTAATGACTCGTGTGACATGCTTTGGATGTGTGGATGACCAGAATACAGACATTTAGGCAGCATAAGCTGAAATAAACTTAGCTTTAAGAACCCAAAAAAATTGATAAGGCGGCAAAGACAAGTAAACTCAGCTGGCGAAAGTAGAGAAAAACTAAAATAACAAAATAAATTCTGGGAGGGGTGATAGCGCCCCTCCTCTAGATGGGGTGGTAACTGTAAGGTGCAGAAAAAACAAAGTAACTGAGGACCAAGAGGAAGCTAAGTAAGCTAAAAACCACATTAAACTCTAAATGAAATAAACACAAAAGCTTTCAGGCTCACAACATAATGACCAGATGCACTGAACTCATCAAGGCTTTTATTTGTGCTTCTCTGTGACCTCTCTTCCATCGTTCTGAAATGCAGAATTGATTTTTAGTTATTTATTTTTTTGGATGGCATCACTGAATCTGATCATTTTATTTAATGTCATCTTCAAACTGCACAAAAACTACTGTACTGTGGACTATTTGGGGTTTTGATTGTGGGATGATGACAACAGTCACTTTTCAGTGTGACAGCTTTGCAAACGTAGTGTACTTCTTCTATACCATCCCATTTGTTTTCATTTTAATTTTCAGAGCAAACTGGAAACAGTTTTTGTTGCTTTTACTTATACCAGAGCTGCAAAGCTCAAAGTTAGCACTTAAAGAGACTTTTACTTTGAAAATCTGTTCGAGGAAGACAACATGTCAAATCAGGTTTTAAACACTTACACTCCTAAGAGCTCTGTTGGATTTATTTTATTTTGTTTTGTTTTGGGGTATGACTCTGTAATGTTTTGTAAAGAAGAAATAATAAAGTTTGTGCATTCTTTCATTGACTCAAGCCCTTTATATTGATTTTATTTTCATTCTGTACCTTTTTGATGATCTAATGGTATATACCTGTCCTGGCAGGACTTTCTTAGACCCCGTCAGAATACATGCCAGATCATGCCACGGTAGCACTACTGCCACATATATCACATTTGCTGTAGGGTTTTTCAACAACTTTGTCATGATCTGTGAAAATGTCTTTCATGTATAGAGGAGTTCTTTTTATCCACCATTAGAGTCAACCTTGCTGTATAGGAGGAAACACTTTTCAGCAGTATGAGGATTTGAAGAGGTTTTTCTTGCAGGGGCTCAGTCACAGTTCCTACCATGATGGGAAGTTTCTTGCTTTGTGTCTACAAGGAAAAAAGTGCATGAGCCCACTGGTTGTAGTGGGAGCAGTGGTGTGATGCAAGTAGCCGCCCGCCACGCCAACAAGAGAGTTGCAGTAACTTATTAGGTGTCAGTATCTTTGGGCTGCAACTTTAGTAGCTGCTTGGTATTTTCTATGGTCTCCAAAGGGTGTGTTTTTAAAGGTTCACGGGGATTCAAACATCCTGCTTGAGTCACAGAGGCTTGCAGTCTTGTCTTGTCACTTGAATTGTGAACTTGATCGAAAAAAATTCTTGCAACAAATCTTTCAAAATAGCAACAAGGTGGTCACTGGCAGTGTCCTTAAATTAATTCATTTAAATTCTTGAATACTAGAGATGTATTTGACACCTGCAAGCTCTTGTTATGACAGAAATGATTTAATATAGCCCAGAATGTCCAGGCCTTACAAGTCTAAAAAAGCTAAGTCTGGTCCACTAGACATTCAAAAAACAAAACCAAACAAGAAGACCGGACTTAGCTGTTTTATATTTTTCTGCCTGGATTATTGAGCATGCATCAGGGCAGGTCTTACAATGTTTTTCAAAGTGGGGGCCACAGCCCCCTGGGGGGCCGCCAGGGGGCGCCAGCAAGGTCCCAGAAAGCTGGAGAGAAGAAGATTTTAAAAAGTAGAAATAAAAAAATTGTAATAATAATTTTAAAAAAATTGCACACTAGAGTAATCTCTATATGTCATATCCAGATAAGCACGCATGAGAGAGGTTAGATTTATTTTGTTTTGTTCTTCTGGTCTACAGTTTGTTGAAAAGTTTTGTTGTTGTCCCCCCCCCTCCCCGTGGGAATATAATACACTGTTTAAAACATGTTAGTTTATAACACTTTAAAGCTCAGCAGCTGTAATAACTAATTGAAAATAGTGAATAAAAGTTAAAACATTCCACAAATTAATGTTTCTTTTCATATTTTGTAGCATTGTTTGTGGGTTTGCGTCTGCGAGGGCAGCCTTGGCCAGAGAAGCTAATGCTGTTTGGGGGGGTCATGGCATGGAAAAGTTTGGGAACCCCTGTAAACCACACAAAAACTATCCAAGATCATTCTTTCTCTGGCTGAGTCTTTACATTGCAGCAGGGTAGTCATCCAATTTTAATTCACATTTAATGTAGTGGCATTTCACATTTATTATAGTAGCATAATTACAATATGCATTACTGAAGAAGAGGTTGACTTCAACATCCCATGTTCACCTGTGTTTCCCAACCGAGGACATATGGTTACAAAAAAAAATCTGAGATGAGCTTAACTTGACGTTCATTTTAAAAGCTACAGTAAATTTCTCAGTTGAAACTGCAGACATGTTTTGTGGCATTTAAGAAGGTGAAGTACATTTAGCTTTAGCTCGCAATTTAACTGTGATCTACTCTCACAAATGTTCATGTCATTCCTTCATAATAAAACTTATTTAGAACTTGTGGAAAAAGCAGCTTAAATGTATTTTATGTATGAGAAAATGTAAACATTTTTTGGATGGTTGGACCAAAAGCTTCACTGGATCTGTGAAAAGGACCAAAAAGTTGCATGTTTGCAGAAAAAAAATTAAACAGTCTCAATGTGCAGTATGATGCAATCAACAGTCAAAATGCCACATCAATAAGTTTCTGTATCTGAAAACCAGGAATGTGTTTTATATCTATAGAAACTTTCTTGTGTTGTGCAGATGCAGATTTGGATTTTAATTACTGCAGAATTAGTTCAAACATTTACTACTTTTTTCGTTCAAACCCAATCACAAAACTCAGTTCTTCTATATGTTTATGACCACCAAGTTGCTCAGTTTTGTAAATTTACGTTTAGCAAAAACTAACAGGTTTCTTTTTAAAAGACCTAAAATATCCATTGCTATATAAGTGTGTTCCACTCAAAGTAGCTCCCGTTGTTAATTAAAGCTGTGCTGTGGTTTAACGTTCAACTAGAGACCAAAACCACAGGGGGGCACTTTTTGTCCACAGCTGTGTTGTAAATTAACAATGTCCCCTCCTTGGGGACCACAAGAGTTCACCTTGTGTACAAATCAACCACAGCATTCACCAAATCTCTAATGGTGGTTGAATATGCCCAGTTTCAAGCCGCTCTTGATTGCACTCCCAAAGTCCCTAAATGCATTTAGAGGTACATTCGACAAAGTCTAAACAAGGAGAGATAATCCCTGAGTGAAACAACTAACAACCTTGCCAGAAGAGGACAAAGCTAATGTGAGAAGAAGCCTTTTTTATAACGCTGAAACATCAATATCTTCTTCATGGCATGTTTACTCAGAAGGTCAAATGTCATTGACATTTGTGTCTTGGTCTCCTTAAAACATGTCAAGTAAGACATTAAATGTGTGCAATATTATATTTGTTTATGGTCAGCAGTGAACATTTTAAGTTAGCTAAATATGGCATTAAACAACAAAAGCAGAAATTTAAGGCAAAAAAATACCACTAATACTAAAAACACTGCTTAATACTCCAAGTATTAAAAAAAAAGATACATCAAGTGTTTAGCAGTTTTCAGCATCTCTTCATAAACCTTTAGTTAAAAAAAACAAACTAATGGTTTAATAATGATATTTGTATGCTTGCTCAATTATTAAAAAACAAATAATAATTAATTTATGACTCACTTCAAGGATTCAGGGTTCTTTATTGTCATTCGCATCACATGTGGTACATGAGGTGGAACGAAATTGTGTACACAGGGTCCCAGTTACATCCAACAACAGGAAGAATATAAATTGTAAAAGAAGCAGTACTAAAGATCCAAGATGTAAACTAAGAAATACGCTAAAGAAACAATATATCAAACAACAGTAGCACGAACGAGTCTGTGTGAGTAGATGAGTATGAATGATTAATCAATAGCACATACTGTATAATCAATCAAAGTGGCATTACAGGGATTTTTTTTCCCCACAGTGATATTCCTGGTTAAGAATTTACGAGTCTAACAGCTTCTTTTGTCATATTTTTGCAAAAATATAGAAAATCATAACGAGTTCACAAAATTCAAGCACCACTGTATGTGATGTCACCAAATACTGTACAGATCACCTGTCACCACTAGACTAGGTTGAGACATTGTTCAAAGTGAATTGTGTGTGGCACATTTACTTGTTTTGGCCAGGTGTCCTCAGGCTGTTTCTGTGAGTAGCAAGTTGGCCATTTGATTGTTATGCATGAAGATTGTTTGCTTGTGATGGATGGTCCTTTTTTGTTCCAGAATTGCACCGCTCGGGGTGGCCACGTTCTGAGTTATTGCTTTTGAAAACTTTAGTTCCTCTTTTTCTGGATGTAAATATTTTGGACAATTGTTTCCTCTGGTATCAGATGCTGTGCAGCTGGAAGGATTTTTACTGAAAACTTTTTACTTTTGGGCATTTGTTATGATGCGTAACCATGGCAACAAAGTGATTTTTTTTTTACAATCAGGAGCAGCTGATTAACATCTCAAAAGCTCATATACCACAACTACAGCACCAAATCCCAAATGAGTTGAAAAGGAGGCACCATGGATGAATTCCCGTCAACTTGGCAGAGGTGCTCGTGTACCTGACTGCCAAGATCATGGAGCTGGTGGGAAACTCAGCTCGTGACAGAGGGAGGACCGGGATCACACCCCGGCACCTTCAGCTGTCTGTCCGTGGCGACGAAAAGCTTTCAGGCAGTCCTGCTGCCCAGGAGGATCGAGAGGCTTGCCAGTTCTGAAAGTTTATTTTATTTTATTTAGTTATCCATTTTATAATTAAAATACACACAATAATCCATACAATAAGAAGAAAAAGAAATAAAACAACACTTATATAAAATGAAAGGCAGCAGAAGAAGAAAAATATCTTATTTTATCTGCCCCTTACTCTCCAATAAACAATTCAAACAATCAACTCATTAGATTGCCAATATTATAAACAACTTAATTTTAACCTCCAATAAACAATTCAAACAATCAACTCATTAGATTGCCAATATTATAAACAACTTAATTTTAAACTCCAACAAACAATTCATACAATCAACTCATTTGATTTCCAAAATAATGAACAACTTAATTTTAGCCTCCTGTATCTCTTACAATTTCTAAATTGCAACTCATTTAAATATATGTTTTTAACCATTTAAACTTAATCATTCTTTTAAATACAACAATTGATTGAACCACTTTAATATCTGTCTCCAATTAATTTCATAACCCAATTCCCTGAATTATGGGAGATCGTCCCCTCAAACTAGTCCTAAAATGTGGCTTCACAAATACATTTGTCCCCTTAAGATTGCAACTTCTCATTCTTCTAACAAAAAACCTCTGACTATTTGAAGGAAGTGCATTATTCTGTGCTTTATACAAAACTAACAAAATATTATAATCAACTAAATCATAAAACATACATTTACATACATAAAAGTATGTAAATATATGAACTGTATATGGTTTTTGTCATAAAATGAACAAGGAGAACCATATGTTTTTTATTAGGTTAGGCACCAAACCCTTATGGTAAATAAAAAAATAAAAAAAAGTAAAAATTAGCTTATTATTGTTTTAATGGGAAAGAAATGGTAATGGTTCACACTGGTTAAACATTACAGAGCAGGTGCTTTAACAACCTGCAGTTGAGTTTTACCTCAAAAACTTTCCCTTCCAAAATATTAATTTTCTGGTGACACGTGATATAATCATTGCATGGTGGCTCAGTTGGTGGAGCTGTTTTCTGGGTGGAGTTTGCATGTTCTCTCCGTGCATGTGTGGGTTTTCTCCATGTACTCCAGTTTTCTCCCACAGACTAAAAAGATGCATGTTAGGCTGATTGGTAACTCTAAATTGTCTCTAGGTGTGAGTGAGAGAGTGAATGGTTGTTTGTCTCATTTGT
>JARVGQ010000309.1:9188694-9200070 GCA_031762355.1 Hypsolebias martinsi
TGGGATTTCTCCTTCTGTCTGGCTCCTGAGTTAGTGGGGACGCTGTCTGCTCTGTGGTACAGAGTCCTGATGACTCCAAACTTGTGCTCCAGAGGGCGACGGGAGTCAAACTGCAAATAATGGTCTGTGTGGGTGGGTTTGCAGTACACCTCAGTTTACAAATGTCCTCCATCAGAAACTGAGACCTCACAGTCCAAGAAAGCCAGCCTGCCATTTTTTACATCTCGTGTGAACTTGATATATTTACCCACAGAGTTGACGTAAACAGTAAAATGTTGGACTTCCAAGTCCAACTACATCCAACATTTCACTGATCACATCAACTCTGTGGATAAACATTCTCTACGAGAAGGTGTTATTTATAAGACTGAGCTGAATACAGCCCCTCAGACTGAAGAAGTCTTTCGGAAGAAAGACAAAACTTTTCTATAATTTTTTTGTTTTGTTTTTTGGAATGTCCAGAAAACCAGACTTAACTTTTTTAGATTTCTAGGTTGTCCAGTGGTCAACTAGGTTGTCCAGTGGTCAACCTCTTGACAAAATCTGGATGTCTGCAACCTCTACAATAAACAAAACATCTAAAATCAAACAAACATGTAATTCAATAAGTATATTGCACAGTATACAAAGTTTACTATATATAAATGTTCTCAATCGACCATCTTGTGGACTGCTTGGAATGACCAAACTACTGAGTGGCAGGTTCTTTCAGGAGCTGCTGAAGTGGAACTTCCTTGTTTTCCTTCTCTTCCTCATAGAGCCACTTGCAAAATTAAGGCAAGGATTAAAGCAGAAAACATTTTTTTATTGCATTTTACATAACTTAAAGATTTTCAAAATTGGGTCTCAAATTAAAATTATGTTTTATTCTACTGGAAATAAATCAGTGCATTCCACTCAAATTATTACCAGGATGCAAATTATTCCACAATCATAAGCTTTATTGCAATCAAAAGTAAAATAAAATAAATAAATACAGCAAAAAAAAAAAAACATAAGCTTTTACATCAAGTATTAAATTTGATAATAAACTTTCAGGATTGATTTACAGTGGTAATAAACCAAACAGCTTGTTGTAAAATGATTGGAAACATGATTGAATTATCACATAAATATTTTGAACCATAGAACTTTTGAATTAATTTGTCATTTTAGGAGATGAACTAAATGAGTATGATGCTCATGTCAAACTTGTCAAATCTCTGACAAAACCTAACATCTTATTCTGCTGTTGACTCTTGTTTGATGTTGTTTATTGCATTCAACAAATACGTCCTAATAAACAAAACATATTGTCAACTTCATTTACTCATGGAACAAACTGGAGCCTCAGAAGCATGTGGAAAAACCTTACACAGCCACAACAGCCTGGCGCCTCTTCATGCTGCTCACCAGCTTGGCCACACACTGCTGTGGGATGGCATCTCATTCTATACCAACATTTGTTGCAAGTCAGCCAATGTGATTGTTTATAAAACAACTCCTCGTCAACAACATTCTGCTGTGAAAGAATGTTACATGAGCTACTAATACTGTAAATAGACTCATTTGCACAACACCACTAGTTTAGTTTGTCATCGTTTTTATGCAGGAACACATGTTCAGTTTAGAAAACAGGGACAAACAACAACATTGTACAAAAGTGTAGATGTTCAATATTACCTGTAGCTAATATAGCTTTTTTTTTTTTAGATTGGTATGTCATTATTGAGAAATAGGTTGTTGTTAGTATTGTGTTGCGTAGCATTAGAGAATGTGTGGGTCATTACAATGTAGGATGTATATAGCCCAATTAATTATTCAAGACTAGTTCAAGTCCAAAGAATAATAATTGTTTATTTATCACGGATTCTTCTTCTTTTTGGATTAAATAAACATCCTGGTGATCAAATGAGAATATATATGTGACATGAAACGTTAATTATATTTGACCCATCAAGCAAATGAAGTTATTTATTTAACAGCTCACCAAATTAACATCGTAACATACACACATTGGACCGAGATGGTGTAGAGGCAGGGCAGCCGGCTCAGGACCGAAAGGTTCGGGTTCGATCCCCGGTCACTGCATACCTCGTTGTGTCCCTGGGCAAGACACTTAACCCCGAGTTGCTCCTGGTAGGACTGGCTGGCGCCTTGCATGGCAGTCTACCGCTACCGGTGTATGAATGTGTGTATGAATGGGTGGATGGCTGGTACTGTGAAGCACTTTGGGGCCCCTCGTAGGGGGCTGGAAAGCGCTATATAAGTAAGCTCCATTTACCATTTACCATTCACTGTCTCACTCACACCTAGGGACAATTTAGAGTTACTAATCAGCTTAACGTATGTTTTTGGTCTGTGGGGGAAAACTGGAGTACTCGGAGAAACCCATGCATGCACGGAGAGAACATGCAAACTCCACACAGAAAGGTACCCAGCCAGGATTTGATCCAGCAACCTTCTTGCTGAGAGGCAACAACTCTATAATTTATTTATTAACCTTTATTTAACCAGGGAAATCCCGTTAGATCACAGATCTAGGGAGTCCTGGGCCTGAAGGCAGCCTAACATGCATGTTTTTGGTCTGTGGGGCAAAACTGGAGTACCCGGAGAAAACCCACGCAAGCACGAGAAGAACATGCAAACTTCACACAGAAAGACCCCAGTTCCAAATGGGGATTGAACCCAGGACCTTCTTGCTGTGAGGCAACAGTGCTAACTGTCGTGCTGCCAAACAGACAATATTTAACTCCCCGTAGTTGTATCAGTTGGAAAAGTCTTGTTCTGCTGTCAGCCTGACTGATTAAAAGACAAAATGCATTGTCCGTCTTTAAACTTTCTGTAAGACAGACAATTTTACAATGCTCGAACATCACGAGCATCTGGGGAAGCTGCATTGTACAAGCAGCAAAATTAATTTTGCTCCCAGCATTAGAGAGCAGGACTTTACCTTGACTGTGTGGAGCAGATATGAGAATCTTAAAAGTCACACCAGCTTATCTGAACGCCTGCATTCTCATTCTGACAACCTGAGCGCCACTGCAAAATGCAAAATACAAGACGATGATATCATCTTCTATTAGAGTCACAGAGGACTCAGCTCATGCCTCCTCTGGGTGCTGTCTATACCTCTTACATGAAGATTCATTCATTTTATTTCTGGCTTATTTCTATTCAGTGTTGCTAGGAGCAGGTGCATCCCTTCAGCAATCGCTGGATAAGAAGAAGGGTAAATGGGCAGGTCATCAGTCCATCATAGAACCACATGCACTCACTCACACCTAATGTTAGTCTAGAGCACCTAACATGCATGTTTTGAGGCTGTGAGAGGAAACTAACTCCACCCAGAAAAGCCTGACTATCTTTCTACGAGGCAACAGAGCTGCTCAACTGTGCAAACTTACTTCTAGGTCTTGTGACTAAAATTGTTAAAAAGCAAAAAAAGAAACTCTTTTCAACATTAATTTATAAAAGCAACAAAATAAAACCACAACCAAAAAGTACAATATGTGTTTATTTACATCCAGTATTTGATTTATAGATTATTTTTTTTAGGAAATGGGTACAAACTACTGGATTTTCTAACTCTGTTGTTGGGTTGAATATGTTCTTGGCCACTTGGTGGCAGTGAAACAAAACCAGAAGTCAACATTTTTATTACACTGATCAGTATATCACGTCACACCTTTAAGCTATGTTCTGTTAACTGATTTGCAAAGCAGTAAATAATTAAGGATTAATCTTTGTCCGTATTATGATTTACTGTGTGTTATTTATTTATTTATTAGTTTATTAGTTTATGTCTGTAAATTTCAAACTGACTGGAAACGTGTATTTTAAGAACCAATATTCTGGCTGTAAAACTGTTATCAATTGAAGCTGGAGGATTTTTGTGCTGCAGACTAAACAAAAGAAATTATGAATTCAAGCTGCATCCAGTAACATTAATTGAGCAGGTTATTTATTCATACAATTCAAATCAAAGACAGTTTATCTGAAGAAGCTTTAGTTTTCTAACATTAATTTCTACAAAGATGCTCCAAAGTATTTTTATTTTTTTGGCCTGAATGCAAGAATAATGTTCCTCACACAGACTGAAAACATGCATGTTGGGCTGATTGGTTGTTTGTCTCGTTTGTCTCCACCTGTGATGGACTTGCAGCCTGTCCAGGGTGTCCCCCAATGTCTCGCACAGTAACTGCTGGATATGGGCACCATTGTCCCCTGTGACCCAGAAAGAAAGAAGTAAGTAAAGATAATGGAAGGATGGAACTTGTAATTTTATTTTGTTTCTCATGTAATTTGTGTAATTTACATCTAATGTTGCAATCAACTTAGCAAAGCTGTGATGACTGAAGCTCTTCATAATTATAGCACTTCACTGATAAAACACGCAGTATTAAATATCAGTATTTACAGAGAATCCTGGTAGTGCAGAATACTAGAAAACCAATGAACAAGAACACAACCATGAGCTTTTCTAGTGCAATGAAAGCTTTTGGAAGTAAATGGGACATATATTACACACTGCAATCCTTTTGTGAGTTTAATAATAACAATGACTCTCTTTAGTCAAGTTATTGTATAAAACATGTTTTTAACATGGTCTTTAATGCATCTTTTTGAATTAACTGAGAAAACTTAGATTAATAAATACATTTAGAATCAGATAAACGAGTCCTCAATGACTACATGAGAAAATAATGCCAGGTTGGGGTTCTCACAAATCCAATATGTGTGTCGCAGCATTTCCTTAATGAAGTTTTGGTTGTTTTGTGCCCTGAAGTTTGAGACTGCAGCTGGACAGGACCAATAAAAGCTGCTTCATGTCTTTAATGACAGCAAGAAAACTGGGGACAGCCAACCTACATTACAGTTACACCAGGGGATTGAAAACAGAACAGGATGTTGATTTAACTCAATGATTTTATATTTCCTTTTGTTAATGTATTTAGAAAGCTGGTGAGGTCTTCTATAAAGACTTCTTAAAACCTTAACCTTGCACATAATAAGCTATATTTAGCACCTGGTACACAAAATCAAATGCAAACTTACACAAAAAGTGCACTAAATATGTATTTGCTGCTTCTTATACAAGCCAATGTTGTCAATCCCCATTTAAGTTATTCTAAAGGTCAAATATAGTGGACTTTACTTACCCTAATGTAATTTGAAATATGATAAAACATTTCAAAAGATTTCACCTGGAATAAAAAAGAAGAGGTTTGGTATTCCTACCCACACATGTGGTCATGAACTCTGGGTAGTGACCAAAAGAAGAAGATCATGGATTCAGGTGGTCAAGATGAGTTTTCTCTGCAGGGTAGCTGGACACTCCCTCAGACATGGAGAAGTTCAGTAATTTGGGAGAGACTAAAGAGTAGAACCGCTGCTTCTCCACATTGAGAAGAGCCAATTGAGGTGGTTCAGACATCTGGTAAGGATGACCACCAGATGCCTCCTTAAGACGGTGTTCAAAGCAAGTCCAGAAGGAGACCCCAGAAAACCCGGGACAGGCTGAAGAGAGTTTCTCTCTTGGCTGGTCTGGGAATGTCTGAGTTCTCACAGAAGAGCTGGAAGAGGTGGCTGGTGGGGTGGGGTGGAGGGGTGGGGGGGTATGGGCCTCCCTGCTCAAGCTGCTGCCCCACAACTAAACTCACAAAGAAGCAGAAGAGGATGGATGGATGGATGGATGGATGGATGGATGGATGGATGGATGGATGGATGGATGGATGGATGGATGGATGGATGGTCAAGGTGTTTAAAGATGGCAGCGATCCATGTTGTTTTTTGTCCAAATCTGACTGTTATTTCATAAATCGTCAGAATTGATTTCTCTTTCACCAAACTGATGTCGCTCGGCGATCAACACCAGGTAAGATACTGATTGTTTGTGACTTTTCCGCAAAACCTCCGAAAGGCCCGAACTATACCTGTAAACTCACAGGAGAGCTGAAACGATCTCTGCCCATGAACCATATGTTTGGGTTAGCAGCGAGCTGGGTGAGGAGCTGGGTTCAGCGTGCAGCTGCTGCCAAAGACACCTCCTGCACTCGTGAACTCCACTGAACTGATGAGGACATCAAAGCAAGCTGAGAAGGCAGCTTGAGGCAGATTCTTATGGTCCTCATGTGTACAGTATTTACTGTCCTCAAAATCTGACATTGCAAGTAAGTAAAATCCCACTTACAAATCTTCTCCTGCTGTCGATTGTGGTTCTTTTTTATTAAACAACATAAGTGGGGCAAAAAAAATTTCCAACAGTGAACAATTAAACTATATGGGCAGTTGTCTTTCATAAATTAAGGATAGTAGCTATATTATTATTACTATTGTCATTTTTTATGATAATAATAACAATAATAAAAGCTAACTACAGTGCCACCAGCTGTTTGCTGATGGTGTTTTTTGAAGCAGCGGTTCGGAGCACATTCTTCAGAATAAAAGTCTCCACTGTTGAAATGAAGTTTTCATGAACAAACCTAAGTGCTGACATCTTGATCCACTTCTTTGTGAACTGCTGAGCTCACTCAGGGCGGGCAGGATAATCAATAACTCACCACAGCCACAGAGCTAAACTCGAGCTGTGCTCACAGAAACTTGAACATTTAGTCAGTCAGAGTCAGAGAGATTTACTTGTCACACGCACCACACGCAGTACACGAGGTGGGACCAAACTACTGTATGTACACAGGGTCCCAGTTACATTTATCAAAAACACAAATTGTAAAGAAAAACATTAGTAAGATCTGAGTCATAAACTAAGAATATATTACATTCACTAAACTAAGAATACACTAAACTAGTGGTACAAAAACAATGTGCCACAACAACAGCAGCACAAACATGAGTCCACACGAGCAGATGAGGACCAGTGAACACAGCAACATGAAATAATCAGCAGCATGAGATCAGGGTCACGGATAGTCAGCAGCACACAGTGATTTTTCACAGTGATTATCATGAGTCTAACAGCCTCAGGGTAGAAGCTGTTCCTCAGCCTGGTGGTTCTGCACTTAATGCTCCTCGGCCTTCTGCCTGAGGGGCGGCAAAAAGTGTGTGTGCTGGGTGAGTGGGGTCCTTCATGATGCAGGCGGCTCTCTTCCTGCATCTGGAGGTGTAAATGTCTGTGATAGTGGGGAGACTGACTCCAACATCTTCTGTGCAGCCTTCACCACTCTCTGCAAATCTTTTTTCTTTCTGCAGCTGTGCAGCCTCCATGCCACACGTTGATGCTGGAGCACAGGATGCTCTCCTCATATACATTTATTTTTTGTGTTGTATAGCCCCTAAAGTAAATTTTCGCTGTTACACACGCCTTTAGTTTGTTAAACCTCTGTTAAATCTTCTCCTGGTGGAAGATTTGTTTTCTACGCTGATGGAAAAGTCTTGATTTAGTTACTAAATCAGTCAAAATCAGCAGACACATCTTCCATTTGACAATGAGAAGCTTTTACTCCTGATGGGGAAAATAAAACCTAATTTCAAACATAAATGCATTTATAGGCACTTTATTTATATAAAATTCACTCTGAAATGGTGATTAAAGTCAAATACTCTATTGCACACAAAATGGAAAATGTGTTTTGGTGTGGTGAAATCTATCCTGACTGGTTATCCCAATAAGACAACAAACAACGTAATTACCCCACATTCATTTGACAAATACATATTTATTATCTGTTAGTTTGGTTTTACTTACCTCCACCATTCTTGCCACACAGATAAGGAAACCTCCAGACGTTTCCTAAACCAATGGCATACCCCACGCACGACAGCAGGAAGTCAAACTTCCCCTTCCAGCTTCCCCTCTCAGGCAGAACCTCCTTTTTCTGTGTTTCATCTGCGGGCGGCGCTGCAGGATCCAGCTCCTCAGAAGGAACAGCTTGTTTGACTTCTGATGGGGAGTTCAAGTCCACTGTACTCTGCCCAGTCTTCCCCATTGTGGAACCACTGTGGTGGTCCAAATCTGTTTGACTTCACAACCTGGGATGTCTGTGTTGATGTCTGACTGACTGTCACACTCCTGCCGCCAAACCTTAGACAGGTTCAAAATGTGTGCTGGCAATCCGTGGGAAGATGGGCTGCAAATAAAGTCACATGAAAATAAGTTTTATCCATTTTTATGCCTTTTTGTTCGTATTTTACAGTTGCACAACAAAAGCTACCATAGAAAGAGATCTAAAAATCAGTTTCTACACATGATTATAAGTTACATAGAATAAGGTGAGTTCAAGTCTAACCTATATTAAGATACAGCATTTGTATATGGAATAAAATATGTGAGTGGTATGTGGGGTGCATGCATGCAAAACGTTCCAAATCTTCTCATCCTATTCTGCTCTTGACTCTTGTTAGGTTTGTTTATTTGATTAGACGATTAAGTCTGAAGAAACAGAATGTATTGGCAATTTAACAGTTTATTTTTGACAAACAGGGGTCTTGACAACATGTGGAAGAACCATACACAGCCTCAATTATCTGCTGTTTATAGTTAGCTTGCTTTATATATGTAAACTAACGTGCAATTTTACTGTGGACAGGAACAGTTCATCTAAAATTCTGTCTGACTTTTCTGATAAAAATAACATTATTATTTGAAAAGAAAACATTAACAGTCATGTATATATGTATATATATTCAGAATTCAAACAAACACAAATTTTCCTACATTTTTTACTGAGTTTAGTTTAAGTTTTCTTTTTTTTTTTTTTGTCTGTTACTAAAATTTCCCGGCACAATTAATAGATTTTGATTTGTTTTATAAATTAGCATATTTCTGATAAATTAAAAAAATATGTATTCATTCTGGGAATTTATATATTTGATATATGATTTAAAAACTGGTGAGCATGTGTAAGTACAAGAACTTTCTTTCCTTCTTTCTACAGTGTTTTGTGTTGGTGTGCCATCTCGAGCCACAGGATCACTGATGGTCTGTCCGTCTGATGTGAGCAGAGCTGAACCAAAGACATTCTTGAGACCATCCTTATCACCATGAACACACCTTCTGCTGCACTTTTATATTTTATCTAAAGCATTCAATTTCAGTGAAAGTTCCTGCAACAGGGAACAAAAATAGAAACACAGCACTAGTGTTTTTGCTCCCACTTTTCAGGAGCTGAACTCAAAGATAGAATGGGCCTTTGTCTCTCAAGTACTGTTCACAAATTTGTGTGACTCTGTCTTAGTGAGCACTTCTTCTTTGTCAAGATAATCCACCTCAGATATGTTGTATATCAAGATGCTGAATAGACAGCATGATTATTGTGCATCATGTTGTGATCAGCTCTCACTGGAGCAATTCACAGCAGAGTGTGAAGTGTCTGGGAGAAGAATCAGCACCTGCAAATCTGAGGCCGTGGTCCTCAGTCGGAAAAGGGTGGATTGCTTTCTTCAGGACGTGAGTGAGGTTCTACCTCAAGTGGAGGAGTTCAAGTATCTCGGGGTTTTGTTCATGAGTGAGGGAAGAAAGCAGCGTGAGATTGACAGACAGCTCGGTGCAGCGTCTGCAGTATTGCGGGCTCTGTGCCGGTCCGTTTTGGTGAAGAGGGAGTTGAGCTGTAAGGCAAAGCTCTCGGTTTACCAGTCTGTCTATGTTCCTACCATCACCTATGGTCACACACTCTGGGTAGTGACCGAAATTATGAGATCAAAGATAAAGGCGGCTGAAATGAGTTTCCTCCTCAGGGTAGCTGGACTTTTCCTTAGAGATAGGGTGAGAAGTTCAGTTATCCAGGAGAGACTTGCAGTAGAACCGCTGCTCCTCCACATCGGGAGGAGCCTGTTGAGGTGGTTTAGGAATCTGGTAAGGCTGCTCCCTGGGCGCCTCCCTAGGAAGGTGCTTCAGGCATGTCCAACTGGGAGGAGACCCCGGGGAAGACCCAGGACACGCTGGAGAGACTTTATGTTCTCCAGTTTGGCCTGGGGCCACCTTGGAATACTCCCAGAAGAGAAAGAAGAGGTGACTGTGGAAAGAGATGGCTGGGCCTCCCTGCTCAAGCTGCTGCCCCCGCGATCCGACTTCAGAATTAGCAGATTGGATGGATTATTGCACATGTATGCCGTAGGCTGACCACAATAAAAGGTCACTCTAAAATAGGCTGTTTTATCACACAGCACAATGTCACAGATGTTGCATGTTTTGAGGGAGCGTGCAAATGGCATGCTGATGGCACGAGTGTAGTCTGCATGCAGTCATTGTCAGCCATCTGCCTGGTCAGTGAAAACTGGGATTCATCCATGAAGCGGACACCTCTCTAACATGCCATATGACGACAAACTGCAGTCGGTTGGAGCCCCCCCATGAGGACGATGAGCACGCAGATGAGCTTCCTTGAGACAGTTTCAGACAGTTTGTGCATAAATTCTTTGGCCATGTAAACTGCAGATGTCTGGGGGGGCTTGTTTCAGATGACCTTGGAGGTGAAGATGTTGGATGTAAAGATCCTGGGCTGGTGTGGTTACACGTGGTCTGCAGTTGTGAGGCTGGTTGATTGTTCTGCCAAATTCTCTGAAATACCTTTGGAGACGGCTTATGGTACAGGAATGACCATTCACTTCACGAGCAACAGCTCTAGTAGATATTCCTGCAGTCAGCATGCCAGTTGCACACTCCCTCAGAACTTGCAACATCTGTGACATTGTGCTGTGTGATAAAACGGCACATTTTAGAGTGGCCTTTTATTGTGGTCAGCCTGTAGCACACCTGTGCAGTAACCATGCCGTCTAATCAGCATCTTGATCTGCCACACCTGTGAGGTGGATGGATTATTTCAGAAAGAGAAGTGCTCACTAGCACAGATTTTCACAATTTTGTGAACGTTTGAGAAAAGACCTTTAGCGTTCATAGAATAAGTCTTAGAGCTTTGAGCTCAGCTCATGGAAAATGGAAGCAAAAACAGAAGCGTTGCATTTATATTTATTCAGTTTAAAAGAGATAAAAGTATTGAAGATATACAGTATAATTATGTTTTTTTAAATAAATCAGAACCTGTATCATTTGATAAATACCTGCTTTGAACAAATATTTACTTTTACTTAAGGAAAACAGTGCATTGACACAGCCTGTGATATAACCACACCACATGCATCACTGCAGTCTGAACACTGACGTTTTATATTTGCAAATACTGGCTGACCTAAAAGTTGTCATCTTGCTTCATAAAATCAAGGTTAATTACAGATCACTTACTGATCACTTACTATTCTCTCCTAAACTATAATTTAGTTTTGTTTTCAGGGTAATATTACCTCTTGTTATTATCCAACGTTAGGCTGGAGTACTGAATTTAAAAACTTAAAAACTACATTCTAATCATGCTCAACTGCAATATGTCCATTTGAAGACAATATTTCCAAAATTCCAAAATTTGCAGTAAATTGTATATACTG
>JARVGQ010000309.1:9220007-9230989 GCA_031762355.1 Hypsolebias martinsi
CACTCTTTACAATAACTAAACTATACTAACAGTAATCAAAATCTTAATAAATACAATAACAGTCAGAACCAAAACAATAAGCAGCAACAGACTGTTTACAATCAAACTAATCAAGTTTTACGTTTTTGGCCAAAAAAAACAACAACTTATCTACTTTTTTTTTTTTGCCAAAAGCACAGATCTAGTTGCAGTAACAATATGACAAGTGACCCTGTGCACATAGTTTTGTCCCATCTCATGGACCGCATGTGATGTGAATGACAATAAAGACACATTGACCTTGAATATCTCCAGCAGTGGAGAAAACCATCTCACTAGCAACAGAGAGAGAAGGGCACCCTGATGCTCTGTACTCATGAACCTCTTCTTGGACCTGCTCCAAAAGAGACTGGAAAAGTTCAGAGTTCAATCATCACAGACTTCTTAGCTGGAGATGATCTGGTGGATGATTTCCCTGAAGAGGAACTCGGTGACATCCTCAGACTGCAAACAACGCAAAGAGGTAAAACAAACTGAGTTGATAAGATGATTATTTTAAATAAAAAAAAAGTTAATTGGATAATAATAATAATGCAATAATAATAATAATGCAATAACATTACCTCTTCTTGAACGGTCATCATTTCTGTTATGAGGTGGTTGATTCTGTCGGTCGTCTTCATCAGGGCAGGGCTTTAAATTGGATCCAGGGCTTGTTGACGATCAATTATATTTTTTTCATAAAGTGCTGCTACAACTTTTTTGCTGAAGTGTTGATGTGATGGGATGTTGTAGCAGGGCTCAGGAACTTTAAAGTTGCCACATCAACAACAGAATACAGATGTAGATCCAGAGCTTTAAAAACTCCTACAGTTTGTGTTATTGCTTGGGACCTATCTGAATGACCTGATGAAGGTTGTTTAAATGCTGTTGCTGTTACTGGTCTTTGCAGCAAGCTGCTTTTCTTGCTTGTAGAAGAGACGTTCACATTCTGATGATGTGTTTCAAGCACGTTAACAAGTTAGACATGTTGCTGCTGCAGATCCAATCTCTGTGAAACAACGTCGACACACCGCTTTGGATTTGCACTTGTCTTTTAACAAGAAAGCCATAATGTTCCCAAACAGGACGGCAATGAGATGCTAGGCTGCTAACATGGGCTGCAAGACTATGCAACATTAAATAGCGCCGTGCTGAAACATGCTTGGGAACTTTAGTTCCGCGGCACATGATTATGTCAGAGATTTCTCGTTAATAAAATTTCATGAGTGAAACAATAACCGAAACGGTACACACGTGGACCGAACCGAACATGATGTAAAGAAATGGTTCAATACACCCATATGTAACGTTACACCACTAAAAATCAATAATGATGATGATATCGGAATAGTATCGATATCGACCGATATCCAGTTTTAGGTATTGGGATCGAGTTGGAAGTATATAAAAAAAAAAAAAAGTGGATCGGTGCATCCGTACTAATATTAAAGTTGACAATTGTTTGTCGTGTACAATCTTAAGTTAAAAACAACAAACGAGAGAGTCTGCAAAAGTTGAACCGCAAAGTAGTGAGAGACTACGAAAATTTTTGCTAATGCAGTATAATGCATAAAATCACTTTAATATCCTTACACAAAAGAGCTTATTTATGATAATCACAGCTCAGGTATTCCCTTCTAGTTTTTTTTTTTAATATATAATTGTATCTACCCTGTGTGCCTTCAATGAATCTATAGTTGTAAATGTTCACAAAAGATTGACACAGAAAATAATTAAACTTTCATTCAAAATTAAAATAGTGCTTTGCTATGAACATTAATGCTCAGTAGAGGAAAATATTAAAGTAAAACCAATATTATGCAGTATTTCTTGGCCTGTACTCAATGTGAATACTTTATTCCTTCTCTTTGTTGCATCGGACCCAAACGTGACTCTCTAGACAGATACAATTTGTGTGTGTGTTCAAGTGAATGTGTGATCCAGTGTTTCCCCTTATTAGCTTTAATAGCTTCTATGGATCTGCCTCATAATCTTTTATCGAAGCAGTTTTCAACACTGGGTTTGCCTGTGAAGTGATTGGGAGGAACCATATCAATTTACTCCATCCAGTCACTGCTGGTGACAGAGATTGGGAAGGACGTAGAAGAGGACTGGTAGATAAGATAAATGCAGGAGAGAGAGAGAGGGACGTGGAGGAATAAAGGGACAGCGATAAGGACCTGAAGGGTGGTGGGAGAGTCTAGTGAAAGTGATAGATGGAGGCAAATAAAGAAAGCAGCGAGTAAGATAGTTTTAGAAAGCGAAGATAAAGGAGTGAACATAAGATGAAGTGACTGTAATGGATAGGGGAAAAAATGAGAAAGAAGATAAAAAGACAAATGAGCAGATAGTATAAAGATCAGCAGAGCTGTAAATTGATGTGAAAGACCTACAAAATCTAGATGGAGCACCCCTGAGACATTGATGGAGACACATAGAGCAACACATTTCTTCTCATAAGTGTATCTCATTTAGTAAAATAACGTGAGCCTGTGATGGACTTGCAACCTGTCCAGTGTGTACCCCGCCTCTCGCACAGTGATTGCTGGACATGGGTACCGGTGAACCCTGCGATCCAAAAAAGGAAGAAGTGGGTAAAGATAATGGATGGATGGAACTTGAACTCCACTTTAACTTTAGTGTTTATCCTTCCATAGATCTTTTATTAGGCTTTCAGTTCAACATTTTTTGATACAGTACATCATTAGGTATCTCACAGGCAGTGAGAACTGTGGCTGGTAATGGGAAAATCAACGTCACCACTGGTGCCCCACAGGGATATGTTCTTTGTCCACTACTCTTGCTTCAGCATCAATAATGGGCTGAGCTTGGACCCACCTATCAAAGTTCAACATTTTTCAAATCACACTATAGTCAACAGCGTCATCCAAGATGGCAGTGAATCTATAAGAACCTTAAGACATGGTGTATCATGATGGACTTTGACATAACTATCAACATTGCATTTCCTGACTATACCCCAAAGTCCCAAGTCAAACTTTGGAGACCTTCATGTTTTAGAGAATATTTTCTTTTCAGTACCAGAAGTGGAAGACTTGCATCATATCCATTCTTAAAGAGGAATGGCAGAATATGTACTTTCTTCTGCAACTAAGGAAGCATGGCCTCCCACAGGAGCTATTAATATAGTTCTACACAGCAGTCATTGAGTTTGCCCTGCACGCATCCATCACAGTCTGGTTTCAAGCTGCCACAAAACAAGATAAAAACAGATTGCAGAACAGTAAGGACAGCTGAGGAAATCGCTAAGGTTTCTTTGCCCTCTCTCCAAAACTGGTTCACCAGCATCAACGTGTGGCATGGAGACTGCACAGCTGCAGAAAGAAAAGCTTTGCAGAGAGTGGTGAAGGCTGCACAGAAGATGTTGGAGTTAGCCGCCCCACCGTCACAGACATCACCTCTAGATGCAGGAAGAGGGCCACCTGCATCATGAAGGACCCCACTCACCCAGCACACACTTTTTGCCCCGTTTCCTTTGGGCAGAAGGTTGAGGAGCATTAAGTGTACAACCACTAGACTGAGTAAAAGCTTCTACCCTGAAGCTGTTAAGACTCAAAAATCCCTAACAAGGACAATCACTGTAAGAAAAGAAAATAACTGTAACACCACTTTAATTGGTGACGTGTGACTGATCTGTGCTGCTGATTATCCATGCTGCTGATCTTATGCTGCTGTATTCATTCATACGCATCTGCTCACCACAGACTCATGTTCGGGCTGCTGTTGTTACGACATATTGTTTTTACATTATTAATGTTTAGTGTATATCTTAGATCCTTATATGCTGTTTCTTTTTATACTTTATACTTTACTGTTTTTGGTAACTGTATATGTGTACATAATTTAGTTCCACCTCGTGTACCACGTGTGGTGTAAACGTCCGTAAAGTTGACTTGAACTTGAACTGAACCCTTTTAATTTGTCTTTGTAACTAACTATGCTTTGGTTTCCATTCTTTATATCACAACTGGCTCCGATTATTAGACTTCTGAGTACTGCTTTTGCTAATTTTGCATGTGGAAACGCTCACAATCCAATATTTATGTCCACTTTATTTAAAGTTTGGACTGTTCACAGAAAAAAGGTAAAGTTTCATATCCATCTCAGTCTAAAAGCTGTCTGAGCCTCTCAGTTCTTATGTTTTAGTTTTGCTGTGATGACTTTCACTCTCTCTGGGTTAATCTGAGTGATTTTAAATCATCTATTTCACGAATGTTTTGCGGTCTGCATATGTGGTCCTTTCTCACTGTTTGGGGTTTAACTTAGCCAAAAGAAGAATCTGATAAAAACAGAAATAAATCTTAATCTTCTGATAACTTAATTATCATCTGACTGCAATCTACCAAACAGCTGCTGGCCTGTTGGAGGAGACTGTGACGGTTCGAGGGCACCACATCAGCTTTTAATCACACCAGTGTTCATCCAATTAGGGCCCCAACAGATTTCAATTTGTGCACGGCTCTTCCCACACCTAGTGGTAGATCATAGCCACAGAAATGTAATTACGTTTTAGGAAAAGGTAGACCATCACAGTCTGTATAGTTCATTTTCAGTCGCTGTGTTTTATTTATACGGCCAACTAAACATGCTCTTGTTAGAAATGTTTGATTGGGTGTTGGATTTAATGCCTGTCAATAAAGATTATGATTTTAACATGCAATTCGCAGGATTAGATTATGCACATAGGCCAAAAAGATTTTGAAAACAGCAACTTTAATTTATTTAGGCTGCTCTGACTCACTAGGTGTGCTACAAAATAAAACTTTCACCCAAAATACACTAAATTGTTTTCAATTGCTTGCTAAGAGGATGTCAAACTATCACAGTGTAACACAATTCTTTAAGCCTCAAAAAACTAATTAAAACTAAACTTACCATAATTTCCAGACTATTGAGCGCACCTGAATATAAACTGTGCCCACTAAATTTAAAAATGAAATACAATTGTACATATGGCTGCACTTGTGTATAAGCCGCGGGTGTCCACGTTGTAACATGACATATTTACACAGAAAGTTTTTTGTTTTTTTACTTTAAATTAAATATGTACTGATAACGTACACAAATACGTAAAGTTAATGGTTTTTTTGGGGGGTTTTTTCCCTGAACAATGCCTGTAATATGGCCGGTAGGGGGAAAAAACTAAAACAAAAACAGTAACCTACCAATAAGTCATTGATCGCTATCTTCACATTCCCATGCGCACTGTGCCCATGAGCTTGTGCTGTTCTCGTCATCACATTCCCCCACTCCCTGGGGGCACAACAGGGAGGGGAGGAAAGAACGAAATAATGGGTGGTGTTTCTCCCCCTTCATAATGGACCAATGAAACCAAGTTTCATTTGTCTACTGTGACCTGCTCAGAAATGTCATTGGTCAGATTTGTTTTTACCTTTATTTATTTATATCTTTAGTCGCATTGAGTCACAAGGACCCACCCACCAAGATAGACGTTTATTGGGCAGCTATGTGAGCGCCCACATGTGATGAGGCTAAATTTTTGGCAGCATGAAGCTCATTAGCTCATCGGAAAAAAAAAATCCATAAATTAGCTGCAGCATTGTATAAGGCAGTGTTCAAAGTGGGTGAAAAAAGTAGCTGCTTATAGTCCAGAAATTACGGTAATTACACATTGCATAGTTAAACATGTTGCAGAAAGCTAAGAACTATGTGACTTAACAAAAATCAAGTTATCTGAAGTGTATTTGTATTGGTTGGAAAAATATTCCACTGTTTTTTACAGGAAGGGGTGGAGCTTAAAAGTTAAATTTCAGCCAGCCAATGGGGGAACTTGTACATGATGGACTCATTTCCCATCTTTCTAGTCCTTTGTCAATTTTAGAATACATCTTGGTGATCCTTTCCTGTGGCAAGTCAGCCCACAGCTTTTGTAAATGGACTTTGAGGATTCACTGTTGGACACCAGCAACTGCCTGATAACACTATTGCTCCAGTTGTGTTGCCATTAGTGCTTTGGTGTTTGTTTTAGATAAACATGCTTCTTGCAAATCAAATCACCTCCATGCCAACTGATGGTCTGCTTGTCAACCAAGTCTGGTCCAAAGTGGATCATTTCTTCTGGGTGCTTAACTGTTTCCACTGTGAGTTCCACATTATCCTCAAATGTCTAATTTGGTTTGAGATGAGCATAAGCCTCTCTTTATTATTTTTATATGACCAAAGAATATAAATGAGAAATACCCTTGCCATATTTTAAAATAATCCTTAAAAAAAGGTTTTTATTCCTTACCTATCCTCCTTTTCTCTTGGTGGTTACCTGTCCTTGTCATCTACTCATCTTATTCAGTATGTGTGCCGGCATATTTAAACTGAGTTATGGTCACGGCCTGGCCAGGACATTTATCAGACCACTGTCCTTGCAGAAGAGGAGAATCAATTTGTTGACCAAAACACATCATTGTGTCTCCCATTATAGAAGCCGATGTTTCTACTTTTAGCTGTTTGTGGTTGACCTTACGTTTCCCAACTGATGGTTCATCTTTCAGCGAGCTGGTACCTTGAAGTTGAATTGGTCGACTGTGAAGCTTTGCAGTGCACCCGTTATCTGGGTTGGTTTTAATGCAAGCTGACTTTGTATGATTTCTATCAGATTAAAATGTCAAGCCTAGGTTTGTTTAAAAAAAAATTTAAAAAAATCAAAGAAATACACCAAAGTGGTGTTCACAACTAAAGATAAAATGTTGGCATTTAAACAAACACGGCTTTTCCAAAACGTCCATTTGACTTATCAGTTTAACACTTCAATCCTTTTATAATTCTTGTTCAATGAGTGATTATAACTAAAATCTCAATTCAGCTGTGATCTGTGGTCATTCTAAGTGTTGGCTAAGGGCTAAAATATTTGCATTTCTTGTATTTTGTATGCCCTTTCTATATATTGTACAGTTGCAGTGTTGGACACCCAATTTCAAATTTCAATTAACACAAGCAGGACTGAGAGTCTGAATACTTTTATACCATGTGTGCCATTGGTATAAGTCAATAACGTTATGTGATGAGGATCCAAAATGGCTTGTCCATGGATGTCACCACTGTTGATCACCTCAACTGTGTCTGTTGGCAGCCATTTACAATTTTTTCTTTAAAAAATATATTTTTGAATTCAAGGACACATTAACTATCAATAAGAAAAAAATACTGTACAGTGCAGTTTTTGTGTTTTACTTTTAGTTGGGTTTTTTTTTACTTTTGAACAGTCATCACTTTGCACTGGGTGTCGTTGAGTTGCCAGGTCAGTTGAAATAAGTGGAAAAACAGAAAATCAAAACATTTACAGTCACTTTTCTTTAGTGCCAAAGTGCCAAAAATAAGGAATGTTTCATGTATTGTGATGTCATCATAGTACCCCTGTTAATTTTGAAGATAATTTGAGGCAGTTTGGGACAGTCTGGGTATAGTTTTGTCAAGTGAATGCTGTACCCACCCATATGCTTATTGGTGTATGAGTGAGAATATAAAAATTACTGTGTATTAATTGTAAAAAATATATATACTGCAACTGCAAGTACCATGTGGAAACTTTGTAAAGTGTTATAGCACCTAAAAAAGGTTAAAAAGGCTATTTATATGTGAGGACCATTTGAAGTGTTTGTTAAAAGAGGGAAGTAGAAATAAAAATGTCTCTTGTTTGTGTCAGTAGGTCAAAGCAGAGCCGAGCTCAGAAGAACAGGGACAACCAGCTCTCTACAGGAATATATGGATATTTTACTGGAGTGATAAAATATGCAACACTTTGACATTTACAACAGTAAAAACATAACGACAGAAATCTGTGTTGAGCAGAGAGCAAAAATGAAATGAAACATGTCACCCCTGACTCCAAAGGCTTGTTACTCTACTTATACAGTTACTGTGTAATTGTTATAATAAAGCAGAGTGTGCTGCCTGTCTGCATTTTCTCTGCCCTATTATAACTATAAATGAACAAAACTCAGCCTGTCATATATAACCATGCATGTGTTTCAAATGAATGAAAAGCTTGTTCTTTACTTTGCAGAGTTTGTATGTTCTCATCCATCGGATCGTTAAATATTTTGCTAACACTGCTTTCAAATGAACAGACACACAAACACAGGCTAAACCGTCATCACAGTTGTAGGTGAGCTTTAAATAAATATAATTTAGGAATCTCATTCACCTTTTGAATGTTCATCACCTGAATTGTTGTGAGATGAATAAATAAAGATCCTCCTTTGACTGAAAGTTCCCTTATACCACAACATTCTGACAAAAATGATAAAAAAAAAATGCCAGTTAATTTTTATTAAATATCCGTTTCCGAGTTTTTTGATTTACATAATATTGCAAATGAATGTGATTGCAGCTATAGTCATTTGCACAAAGAGGAAAACACCAGTGGTGCAGTGAGTTTTAAATTAATAATCATTATAATCAGATCAAATAGCAGCTTACTGTAACTGTGTAAGATATAGTTTTTCTTTAAAAGACCAAAAATGGAAAAGATGTGTAAGAAATTGTACCATTAAAAAAAAAAAAGATAACTTGGATGTGATGACAGCAACACATGTCAAAACAGTTGGGTCATGGGCAACAAAATGCTGTAAATGTTCGTATTATGAATAAGAGAATGCCAGAGGAGCATTTTACAATGAATTGGCAACGAGCCAGTTAGAAGACAGGGTAAATAAAGCAGGTTGGATCCAGTTAAAAGCATCACTCAGGAACACTTTCACAATTAATACAAATCACCTCGCCATTTGCAAATTCTGCTTAAAGTTCTATCAAAGAAGAAGCCATATGTGAACACCATCCAGAGAGGCTGCCATCTTTTCTAGACCAAAGCTTTTTTATGATGAACTGAAGCAAAGTGGAGAACTGTCCTGTGGTTAGACAAGATGAAATTTGAAATTAATTTTGGAAACTACAGATGTCATGTTCATTCAACCTTTATTTATACGGGTTAGTCCCATTGAGACTCATTTACAAGAGAGACCTGCATTTTTATTTTTTTATTTAATTTATTTTATTTATTTAGTTTATGTCCTCCATACTAAAGAGGAAACCGACCATCCATCCTTTAATCAGAATGCAGTTGAAACACCTGCCTCTGGAGGTGTGGGGGTGTGTTGGTGCCAATGGTATGCCTTCACAACTGGAAAGGCACCATCAATGCAGAAGCATTTATATAGGTTTTAAAACAACATATATTTCCACTGAAACTTTTTGTTTTTTCACGGAAACCTTTACAGGTTTCTGCAAAACCATGCTAAACCTCATGTCACGTTTCTGCCCCTCCTGTCACGTTTTCTGTCCCCACGGCCATATCTTAAGTCCTCATGTTTTTGGTTTTTCTCCTGCTCAAGTTCAAGCTGTGCTCCTGTCACCCTGCGCCATGCTCACTCTGCTCCACCACAGTAATCAGCCTTGATCTCATGCACCTGTTCTGATCCCTATTTAAGCTTCATGCTCTTACTCACTTGTTGCCAGACTATCAAAATCCTTGTGATAGTAGATGTCCAGCATTCATGCTATACTCTTGTCGGCCTGGCTTGTTTTGACCCCATGCCTGTCTTCTGCCTGAGCTTTGCCTAATTTGGATTCTGCTGACCACAGTATCAACTCTGCTTCTTATCACGACTACATCTCTCGGATCACGTTTTGGATTTGTCTTTGGATTTGTGCTCCATGGTTCTTGACCCCTGCTTGCTTACTGGACTTTGCCCCTGGACAACTCTTAAAACTACGCTCTGTGTGATCCTCTCTCTCTGCTGCAGCTTCCCCAGCTCTCTTAAGGAGTTCCTCTCTTACTCAACTGTGAAGGTTATAGTGACTGTCTCCATAAACCCCTGAACCTCTATAGTAAAGCCAAGTTTACTATCTCCCAGATTTAACTCGTTCCCGGACCCAGACCTCCATCAGCAGCAATATTTGAATAAATTATTTAAACCTTCCTGTTGTCCAGTGTTGTGCACAAATCCTAAAACCCAATCTTGTCACCTCAAGCAGCATCCAACAGAGCAGGATGTCTTCTCTAGAGGAGTCCAGGTTTTGAACTGTCCTGCCAGCAGTCCAGACTTCTCACCAAAGGAAAACATTTGATGCATCTTCTACTAAACATCCAGCAAAGAAAGACTCGGGACTGTTGGAATGTGATATCAAACAAGAATTGGACAAGACCTCCAAACACTCAAGCTACTGGCTCCTCCAAGATGTTTACAAATTGTTAAAATAAAAAAACATTCAATACAGAAACAACTGGACTTTATTTGTGAAGTAAATAAATATAATAAAGTCCAGTTGTTTCTGTGTTGAACATTTTTTTTATTATTTTATCATGTCCTGGATGACTGAGAATCTTCACCAGCATTTTACAAATTGTTGTTCAAAAGAAGATGGGATGCTTCACTGGGAGAAACATGGACCTGTCCCAGCTTTCTTGAAATGCATTGTTGCAATAAAATTCAAATTTTACCTAATTTATTTTCTAAAATCATTTACAATTTCTTAGCTTAAGCATTTGACATGTTTTATGATTCAACTTTAATGAAATGTGGATTTATAAATTTTGAAAAAAAAAAAATTTGTTTGTTGTATACATAGTCCCATCTATTTATATAGTTGGCTATATAGGTTAACCAGTAAACCTCAAGCAGAGTTATCCGTGGAGGATGGAGAAAATAAACAGAGCAGAGATGTGACAGTTTTCTTTCTGTAGTTTAAATTCACATTTGTTTTCCTGATAAAACAACTATTTATTCTATGAAGTTTATGTAGGTTTCATTTTTTACCTCATTGGGGAGTGGTGGCGCAGTGGTTAGAGACGTGGGCCTGTGATCGGAAGATCACCGGTTCAAGCCCCAGTACGGACAACATTAAAAAAACGTGGGTGGAAAAAGGTGAAACACCCACACCTGCCTCCACCCTCATTCGTCCCACTCTGGGCCCCTGAGCAAGGCCCT
>JARVGQ010000309.1:9303328-9313859 GCA_031762355.1 Hypsolebias martinsi
GCTGTACAGCTTTTTACACACATTCTAGGGAGTTTATCAGCTAAAAAAAGTTAATTTTGGGGTAAGTTCCTCTTTAAGAGACGCACTACTGGCTCCCTTACTAGCCATCCTTCGGTTAAAACAATCTTATACTGCCATCTAGTGGTCAGCAAAAGCTACTACACACAAATATTACCCAACAGTTTTTCTTAAATGTGACAATTACTAATTGTTGTCAAATTTTCAACAGTATTATCATTTATCGCAATAATTTCTGAGACAATTAATCGCCCAGCAAAATTGGTTATCGTGACAGGCCTACTTATGAGTATGTTTAAAATGCATGCAACGGAAGTCGTGAAGAAATTGCAAACCCCTGAAAATATACTGCCATTTTAAAAATTCTCTCAAGATTATTGCTGTTTGCCAACAAGTGAGCAGCAGTCAGTCAAATGAGATACTACATACTTTAGGACTCGGAACGAGCACAGGTGTGATTAACTTCTGCAGCTGTATATGTTGGTTGAGCAGAGGAAACAGTCCATCTATCAGACTTTAAATCAGTTTCTCAAAACTGAAATCATTAACCGTTGATAACCTTTAATGGGGGGGGGGGCATTAAAAAGAATTGTGAATGCTGAATTTATTTGTATGAACGTCATTTACCAGTCTTAATGTTTGGGAGTTTGTTGTTTTTCAGAAAGGTGAACCTGACTTGCCTGAAATGTTTCACGTGCCCAGTCGTGTTGTTATTGTTTCCAAAGGTCAGCGTGTTCTGCTGCTGGGAGGTCAGTTCTTCCTCCCTGCGTTGTAGAGGAAAACGTGCACACGCATGTGAGTGTTGTGCAGGGAGGGGCGGTATTGTTTTCAACAGAGGGCTGGGAAAGGGTGTGTGCATGAAGGGGGGCTTGCTGATGTGTTCCTCCCCATTCTGTCAACAAGTGAACTCCCCCTTCATCTAACAGGTTCTAGGCCATCGGCCAAGATGACCAGACCCACCCCTCTACTGTTTACACCATCACTCCCCACTTATCTGTATACTCATCTCACCTCTTTAAGTCTGATTATCTGTTTGATAAAACACCCATTTCTATCCATTTATCTTTTTCATCTCTTCTTGTTTTGCTTTCTGTCTAATAAACATCCCCTCTTTATCCATGTCTTTTTAATATTTGTGCTGAACGCTCTCTTGATGACCAGTGTTTACTTTCTTGGTTCAAGGGCAGTGATCTGACACAAGTTAGGCTTCCTCATTGTTCAGCTGTCAGGACAGAAGGTTAAGGAATTACTGAAACAATTCTTCCAGGGATCACATATTAAGTTGAGGAAAAACGTCAAGACTTCCTTTTTTAGATTTCCACCCTCCTGTTTTGTAACCTCTAAGACACACTTAAACTCATATCTTCTCTACAGCTCACCTGCCCTTCAATGACCATACTATATACAAGCAGATAAGATTGTAAGGGTTTGGTTTGGTGTCCACTAGAGGGGGCCGAGCTGCCGATACAACTGGGCGCCTGATTATGCCAACGCTTCTAAAGCTAAAAATGTCCAGGGAGCTGAGTTTAAACCCAGTGGTTCAACAGAAACTGTTACAGTAGGGAGTTTAAAGTTTGCTTTCTATAAAAACAAAGCACGGTGTGTAGTGCTGTGACAGTTTTATTCAAATTCAACTGGACACAACCTCAGTGCAAGTTTGTTATCCAGTGACAAATGTTTCACAGGCTTGTCATTGTGAACTATACATAAAGGTTTAGACATCTAAGTCTGCTACAACCACAATTATTGCCATTGTCTATTTTAACAGTGTTTATATCCACTTACATATAAATAATCACATTATTCTTTTGCTTTAGCCCCATACACAATACATCATGACCCCACTGTGATGTGAAGTCAGCCAGAGCATGCATTGCTGTGAGGTCTTCATGTGTGTATTAAGAAAGCACTGGGTCCTTATTACACGTCATATAATGCAAAGGGGTTTGAGCATGCATACAAACTTTGTAGCTATTTGTGGAGGTTTATCATCATGGCAGCATGTCAGGGCCTTGGGTGGAGCATGGAGTCACCATATGCATGATGTGGGGCCTATGTACACTTCTGTAGCCTCATCCCAAGGGTATGGTTGTGGCAAGGTCATGGAAACAATCAAACACGGACTAGTTAATGGGTTCTGTAGCGTTGTGCTAGCATGAAGTGATCTTGTAGCACTCTGAGAGAGCTGTGTCAAGGCAAATGTTGGGAGTGTGGTAAGGGAGCAGGAGAGCCTTTTGGGATTGTGGGAAAAAAAACAGTGAGCCTATTTGGTGAGTTCAAAGTATGTGGCAGCATCATTTTTTGTGGGGCAGCTGTGGCTGAGTAGTTAGCAGTCGTCGTCCATTGCAAGAGTTGGAGGTTCGATTCCACCAGCAGTCACATGCTGAAGTGTCCCTGGGCAAGACACTGAACCTCTCATTTCCCATTGGTGTATGACTGTGATCTAAAAGCACTGATTAATCTTTGTACAGATACACAGTAGAAGAGGGCTGTATGAATGGGTAAATGAGGGCACAGATTGTATTGTAAAGTGTTTTGAGCATCTTGATAAGATAGAATGGCACTATGTAAGTACAGTCCATTTACCATTTTACACTGAAGCCCAGCCACATTCTAAAAGGTTGTGTATAGAGTTGCATGGCTGCCATCCAAAGTCAAGCAACTTCTGTGTTTTTTATCTTTGACAATGCTTTTTTGTTTTCTTCTATGTTGTTGTCAACTCTTATTCTTGGTCTTTTTCACTTTGTCGTTATCTTCAACCAGCTTCCTTTATATTGCCACTGCGGATAATATGCCTCCATTTCAATCCTTCCCTAACATCCTATTGGAATTCATTCCTCTTTTCCACAGAACACACCTCCTACCTCTCAAGGGCTCTCTTCCACGTCCCCCTTGCTCTCAATACAAATCACATTGTCGTCTGCAAACATTATAGTCCATTAAAGACTCCTTCCTGACCTCATTTGTCAAACTGTTTATCAACACTGCATATGAGAACATCAATAAAACAAAAAAGAAAATGTTGTGCATATTGATTACAGTTTAAACCAATTAAAGAGAAATTCAATTTTTAAATGTAGACAAACATAACTTGAACGTGGTTCAGTGTTTCTGTGTCTGTAGACTTTTCTGTATGTTAGGAACGGGGATTATTTTAAAGATATTTTCTGATGAACATCATCTCGTTTAGTGAATGTGTCTTATGTGGGGTGGCTTTCAGGAAATACCAGGAGATTATTCCTGTGCTACCAGCTAAACGTGTTTGTGTGTTTCTGGGTGTGGGTGGGTTTGTGTATTTGAGTAGTGTGGGAGAGATGTAAAGATGTATAAGTTCTTGTTTGTGGATGTATGTGAGAATGTTTTATGTTTGTTTATGTTTTCTGAAAGGGCTGGGCCTGACAATGATAAGTTTGTATGAATGTATGTGTTTAACTTTATGCCATTGGGAGTGGTTTTTCTTGTTGAGACCAGGACTCCTCTGGGGAACCATAGTCTGGTGTATTTTTTATTTTTTTTTAGCTTTGACTTGGAATAAAGTATTAAAAGCCTAGGATCAATTGCTTAATTGTCAGGAAATGAAATGCCTTTTAACGAGGAACAGTGTAAGTTTTGTGCCTTTGTATGTGAGCATGTGCTTGGGTGTGAAAATAACCTGCACAAAAAGATAGTCATGCATGGGGCTGACCCAGTCATTGAGGAGCAGTGAGAACTTAATGAACCAGCTTTCACTTCCTGGCTCCTCTGTGTTCCTTTTTATTAAAGGGCATCTGTTAAAGGAGGTGGTTTGGGCTCTCTGAAAGGCCGCTGCAGGTACCACATGGCTGTTTTTATTTACCAAGCCTGCGGCCGGAGAAAATTAGGACAGTTTTCCACATACATCTTAGGATGTAGATAACTGATTACCGGTAGCCTTTAATTAACCTTTATTTAACCAGGGAACTCCCATTGAGATGGCAGATATATTTTGCAAGTGAGGCCTGGGCCTGAAGGCTGCCTAAACATCCATGTTTTTGAACTTTTTAAGAAAAGTGGAGTACCTGGAGAAAATCCATTCAAACACAAGGAAAGACCCTAGGCCCAAACCGGCACTCAAATCCAGGACATTCTTTATGTGAGGGAACAGTGCTAACCACTAAGCCTTCATGCTACCCAACATTTAATGCATTTAATTCTCTACACATTGACACTGAGCTGAGCCACAGGTGGACCAATCAAACTTGCAAACGCTATGAAGCAATCAAAAACATTTGGAGACTAAGACACCACCTTGAAACTGACTGTTGCACTCCTCAGACAATTCAGTTATCCTTCTGAAAAAGGCAAAGCACTTCAGGGAATACACATTTTTATGAATGGAAATACTTGGCAAGCAACAATGTTAGGTAGGTGGTTTGTGTCAAACTAGCATATACATAATTGACAGAACCAAGTAGAACATTGTGCAAAGCATTGCAATGCTCTTGCTGCCTTGCCTACTTCCCATAATACATCCTGATGGCAATATCTTCCCCATGTAGTACACAAACATAAACCTTCTATCAGAGCTACATTCCTTATTTGTTCAAATACTAAGCCAACTTTGGCCACCAATGACCAAATGCACCAACCTTTTCTTCCTTGGACCACTTTCAGTTGGTCTTTACCTCAGTAGACTGGAAACACCCTGCACGAGCTGCAGTTGCACAGATGTTATTACACATCTGTTTCATCTAAGCTACTTAATTCTTCAAGCAAGCGTCACACTGCCCTCTTTGACTTTCCTTCTTTCCAAAATGCATCCTGGTGCCATGACTTCCTCAAATAAGTGGTGCACAGAGGCCCATTGACATTGCTGTAAAAACAACACTGTTTAGTCAAACCTTCCAAGTGACTGAATCAAGAAACCCTGACCTGCCTGCACATCACCACTGAGCCTTGGCTGCACACAATCCAGTCACTAGTTCACAAGTTTTTCTCCTTTGGACCACTTTTGCTTGGTTCTGAAGAATGCAAACCAAAAACATCCCCCATGAGCTGAAGTGGAGGCAATATTTGAACCCAGATGTATTGGCATCACAGTTTCACTTCTGTCAAGGTTGGTCAAACCTTCCATGATGTTATGCATTTTAATACAAATCACTGAGCTCAGCCCACCCTTTCTTGAACAATTTATCTTTGGTCAATACATTTTTTTATACCAAACCATCCCATTTTGGTTACCAAATAATTTAATTGTAGAATTTTTTGAAATTCCTGATTCGTACATGTTTTTTGCTATGCCTCTACAATTGTTTGAGTATATTGCTGCATCATTATTAATTGCCAATGAAAAGTGGGGAATCAAATAATTGTTGGTGTACCATTGCCCGTTTGTTTTATGATTTTTTAAGATATATTTTTATTGAAACTTTAAGGAAGAAATCATTAGATGTACATCTACAATAGATTAACATTTGGAGTCAATCCAATTAAATATGGCCGCCAAAACTGTACCTTAGCAAACACATTAGTGGCTAAAACACCATAATGCTGGGGTACCTCTAAAGTCATCCACACAAAACATCCTTTGAGCATAGAATAAAAAAAATATCATCAATGTTTGCCCAAACAGATACAACTATGGTATTTTCCCAACATAAGATATACAACTCAACTTTTGTTAATAATTAAAAAAATAAAAAAATAAAAAAATAAAAACCTGGCATGAAAGACATGCAGTCCTTTACTTTTGTGCATTCTTAAAAATTAAACCTCAAAACAATAAGCAGTGTAACTGTTTCAAATTCTGGATAGTATTTTATTTATTTATTTATTTATTTTTTACATCTAAAGTGATTTAATGTTGCATATTTCCAATGTCAGGATAAATGCCAGTAGATATTTTTTGCATTTGAAGGGTACATACAGAGATGGATGGTGCTTGTGAAATATTAAAATGGACTCAGAACAGAAGTACTCCATGTGGAGGAGCGATGGATGAAGGAAGGGCCCTGGATGCTGCACAGGGGGATCAGGCAATGAATGAAAATAAAAGTGGTGGGACTTAGGGGAGTGGAACGAGGGAGGGAGACATGGGATAAGAGAAAGAGAGTAGACGCAAAAGAGATGTAAAATAAGTGGACTACCCCCTCCCCCCTTGATCCCATAGGGGCAGCCCAAACCCCCCATTTAGAAAAGAAAACCTTTGTGAAACTTTCCCCCGGCAGAGGGGAGGAGAGGCACAGAGGCAGTCCGGATCCAGTTTGGAGGAGGAAAACAAAATTCAGATAGTGACGGCTGTGGAGAAACATAAAGCCCTGGCTGAAGGAGAGGTTGAGTCTTCTGCAGTCATGCCTTTTCAGTGTTGGACAACTTCCCTCTTGCTCGGATCAGTTCTGAGGAGGCCCACTGGTGTGTAGCAGCAGCAGCATCACCCCTGTCCGGCACCATGCCGTCTGTTTCCCTCAGCCTGCCGTCAGCGCTAGCAGGACCAGCTCGGACCTGGGTCTGCTTGTCCTGCATGTTCTGGGTGAGAACATTTTCAAGACCAAGTATCTTTAATATTAATCTCCATGCCTTTTCACAGGGCAGGAGAGATTTGTGGATAACCTGAGCTGTGTGTGTTCATGTAGGATCTGTGTTGGGATGTTGGGTGATAGATGTAAAAGTGGTTTGGAAAGCCTGCGGAGCTGGTCAGGGGATTTGTTGGGTGGTCTGTGTTGTCGGGGGTTGGGTAGAGGGTTAGGACCCCGACTGTGTGTGGGGGCTTGGCATGGCGACACATTTAAATGAACAAGGTCCAATGAGTGCTGAAATGCTGAGATCTGAATGTATTTTTTTAACAATATTTAGGATGTATTGGATTTTTTTTGTTGTTTTAAACTTTGAAATATTGCATTGATTTTGCATGAAACTGCTTAACTTAATTAGTTGTTTTTTTAATAACTTTTTACCAAGATTATTTAGGAATCTTTATTTAAGAAGTACTTAGATTTGACTGTAAGTAAAAGACTGGTTAAGACATCAGATCTCATCGATGCATAACTAGAGAGCCCAGAGAGTGTGAGGGGCTTTCGTGCATGGATAATTCATACTTTGAGAGAAACTCCACGGGAGAAGTCCTAATAAGTCCTCCCATGCGGCGCACGTCACGAGCAAACAGGAACAACGCATACAGCATGACTGACAGCGATGGATGTTTCTTTTCACTTGATGGTGGAAGATTTGGAGGAGAAATTTCTGATATTTATGTTGTTAATTGAGGAGAAGCACTATGTCACAAATGCCCCCTTTTCCACCACTCCTGCTCAGCCCTGCTCAGTTCAGCTCTTTGCATGTCACATTTCCACCTCACTTCAGGACCGGTTCTGGAGGCGTGTCCAGAATCCAAAATCCTGCTAATGAGCTTTTAATGAACTTTAGTTCACCATTAAGAGTGAGAGTTCTGTGATGAGTTAAACTCAAAGCAGGCTGCTCCTCAAATAATGTTAATTATTTTTAAATATGAATGTTTCTGTTCAATGCCCTGAGACGACTTCTGTTGTGACTTGGTGCTTTATAAATAAACTTAATTGAATTAAATCTGATGAACCAGAGTCTACAAAAACATATTTAAATGCTATATTTTTCTTCTTCGTTTGATGTATTTGCGCCCGTGTCTACTTTTATTGTTCAATTTACATACGTGGTTTTGTTTTTTGTATACAGATTTTATTTTAGCTTTGATTTAAAGTGTAATTCTTGTTTTGTGATTTGTCTTTTTTGTCTGAACTGATTTGGCTGTGACTTCTTAAACATGTTTGAGGGAAATATTTCTGAGAGCCAATAATTTTGTCTTTTCATGATTTTTCAGCTGAGTTAACTGTAATTAACAGATTATTTAATAAAGTCGAATTGAAAACAGGATTTCATGATAAAGCCAGCACCATATATTTATTTTCAATCTTCACTGATTAAAAAAAATAAATATACAGTATATTTTTTAATAAATAAGATGTTTAAAAAAAAAAAAAAGTTTCCATCCTCCCTCCCGGTCCTCCCATCTGCCTGGTCTCGGAATCCAGCCTTTGTGAGCATGCGAGTTCGGTGTCCGGCCTCACGTGCTTCAAAGGGTGGGCAGCTCGGATCATCCTCTGCGGTGACTCCGCTCGCTCTGAATTTTGTAATCGGTCACCAAACACAAAACACACCTGGACTTCATTCAGCATGAAACACGGTGTTGTCATTAATATTTTTAAAATCTTAAAAATAGATCCAGCCACTGCTCCGAGTTCTGAGTAATTGCAAATAGCAGATCGGTGAAAAGTTTCTGAGAGCGATCCAGTGACTCCTCCTCCCCCTGACCAATCAGTGACCGACAGTGTTCTGACGTCACGTTCAGGTGCCGACTCGGCTTGAACGGTCCCACCAGAGAAGCAGGGACAAGAAAAGGGGACGAATCAGCCTCAAATCAGCTAAGTACCAGTGGAATGGTGCTTGAGCTGAGCAGAGTTGGGGCTGAGTAGGAGTGGTGGAAAAGAGACTTCCACCGTTTGCACCAGACAGTTCAGGAACGTGTCCTTACAGTGCCCAGGTGAGGCGCACTCCTCCCAGTCATCATCGCCACAGCTGCCCAGGTACTAGGCGCACTGACTCTCTGTCAGCACATTCAGTCATGGATAACCACCTATGTTTCTTTGCTGTCTCCGTCATGCGCAAATCTCCTTCCACAAGTTCTTTGACTATATTTATAAGTTGTATTTGACTTTTTTTAAATATATTTTGCTGGGACAATCGTAATGATGGATGTATTTCCTGACAGCCTTGGCCAGCTGCTCCTAAGCAGAGAAAAACTCTTTATAAGCAAACACGCCCACAAAGTTTTATCCATCTACATACACAATAATCAATACATTCTCTGTAAGCAACTACTACTAACTGTGCGTAAAGTGCAAGACAGGGTCTCAGAGGGATCTGCAAGTACAAAAATAAGATTTTTTTTTGTTTGTTTTGTCACATACCCACAGTGAGAAACAACTTCGCTTGGACTATAGCAGAAATGGGGTAGAGGTAGGACAGCCGAGCTGGGACCAGAAAGTCGTGGTTTGATTCCCAGCTGTTCCCAGATGTCGTGGTGCCTCTGAGCAAGACACTCACTTGCTCCCCAGATGTTCATTAGCTGCCCACTACTTCACTGGGTGCATCCCAGGTGCGATGGTTTGAATGCAGTGAATCAATTTTGTCATTGTATGGGAACATACAGTGATAACATATATCACTTATAGACAGCATACTTGTATTTAAAACCTTGATTTAAATGGAAAGTGTGTAAGTGTAAGAAATGATGCATGACTCTGACCCGCCACCTTTCATGGTAGACTTCTAAACTAAGATCCTTTTTCTAATTAGAAGAAACAGTTATAGCCATTTTGGTCAAACCTTAAAATGAAGTTCTATGCAATCTTGTGTATTATTCCCAGATTTTGCAAGATTTGTCTGCACCCAGAGTATGTGTTGAGGATGACTTTCTGCTACCACACCAAATATCTGTAAAACTGACCAAGATGGAGCCATTCTTATCTGTTCCAACCAGCTTGAATTGGATTGACTAAACAGTAATTTAGTTTGTAGATGTGCATCCAAAGATTACTTTGAGTTTCTGTTCAGTGCTTTATGACTTATTTTGCTTATATGGACAAAAGCATTATTTTTTTCCCTCCAGTTGTATGCATAGACTAAAAACGTCTATCAAACTTGAATGAAATGTCACTCCAGATTTTTTATTTTTTTATTTTACTCTTTCATCCCATGTGCTCCCCTTGTTTGGAAGGAACTCTTGGCATAATTCAGTGCTCACTCCCGCTCACAGCGAGCGGCTGTTTATCCTCCCAAAGCAGCGTGAGAGTACCTGTACTTGTGTTTTGACCACAGTCTTCAAACTTTAAGTGTGTTTTATTTTTTATTTTTTTGTGCTGATATGAAACAGCATTCCTGTCTGATCTCCTCTCCCTGAGCCGAATAAAAGATGAAAGCTGGGAGGCTTTGAATAGACCATTCAGATCCGTCCTTCCACGTTCAGCACTGGTCCTCTGGGACCAGTGCTGCACACCAGCAGCTCTCGGTGAGGGGACCGGATAAACTGAGCTCTTCATCAGTTAATTACCATTCTGTCTTTTGAAGAGCTGGAGGCGAGGTGAAGGGGGGGGGGGGTCGGTCGTAAAAGAAACTCAAAGCCCCCCCAGCTAAGCTCTGGGTCACTGATTGACTGCATCAGAGCACTGTATGACAAAGCCAGCTCACTTAAGGGGGCGAGGTTCAATCTGAGCCCCTGTGTTAATGACAGATCTTTGTTTTGGTGCTTAAACCTCTTTAATTTGGACACACCTTCTTTTTGCAGACAGTAGTTTGAGGCCCTATTTACACGGACACGGTGGGGGGAAACGGAGGTTTTGGGTATGTTAATGAGATGAAAAGTTCTGCGTTGACACGGGCGAATTGGTGCGTTTACACGCATCTGAAGAAATCCCCCCGCCCTCATGAATCTGCTGTAGTTACCATGCCGGGTCATTAGATGGCG
>JARVGQ010000309.1:9368782-9388138 GCA_031762355.1 Hypsolebias martinsi
TTACTAGAGTACATTTTTGTCTGTTTATTTGTACTTTTACTTAAGTACAGTGTTTGAGTACTTTCTCCACCACTGCTTACTCGCTCATGTTTTTCATTCCGAACCTCCGAATGATGAAGCACTTGTTTTCATTTTTCCCGGCTCCTAAAACTCTTAAAGTTCATGTTTTGAAAAGGTGGAAAAAGCATGACTCTTTGTACTGGCTCATCTCCACTGAGCAGTGCTTTGTTGCTTCAGAAGACTTGTTAGAGACGTCTTCAGTTCCTTTCACAGTTGGTGTTTGAGAGTCAACTCGCTGATGGATGTGTCCCCGTTTGCCTCCTCATGTTTTCACCATCTCTCTTCCGATTAGCTGATCAAGTGTGACATTTTCTACTGGAACATTTTAGAAGACAAAAAACAATCACATGGAATTAAACAGTGATCAAAGTTCAGTTGCTGTATTCGCTTCTCTTCCAGGAATCTTCTGGATGACTTATGTTCACCCTGAAAACTGTCGTATCAGTTCCAGCATTTACATTTTTGAACCATCTCCTGAAGACCTAAAACTCCAGGAACTGCTAAGAATGAGACTATTTGCCTTTCTTGTGTAATTTATTGCTATCAAATTGTTGACACGTTCAAACACATGGATCCACAGGTGAGGTAGTTTTTTTCACGAGCTTCATAGTTATGCAGCTGGCTAGCTTTATGAAAGATGAGTATTGTTGAGAGCTAAAGCAGACTTGATCTTTTGACAATGATAGACAATGACATTGGGCCCTAAGATACCAGGAGCCTCTTAGAATAACTACTGTAATTTAACAGTTTTAAGCTTTGCCAAAAAATATATACCTCAAAAACCCATACTGATAAATGCTCTTCCTCACAAGTAAGCCAAGATCTTACTGCTCCTGAAACAACTGACATAAAATAGATTTTGAGATAATTGCCAGATAGGATTTACATGTTGCAAAACAATAACCTATACGTGTAAACAAGAAAATAGCGGCCCCGTGTCTGTGCTTTGACTTCAAGTTCAAACTCAAGTAGCACATGAGGTACATGAAGTGGGATGAAATTATGTACACAGGGTCCCAGTTACACCCAACAATAGCAAAAATATGTATAAACTGTAAAAATAAAGTTTATAAGGATCTAAGAAATAAACTAAGATATACGCTAAACAAACAAATATTGTACACCAAAATATCTAAGATATACGCTTAACACTAATAATAAAGTAAAAACAGTGCAGCGTAACAACAGCAGCCTGAACATGAGTCTGTGTGAGCAGATGGGTATGATTGAATATAGCAGCATGGATAATCAGAGCAGCACAGATAAGTCGCATGTCACCAATTAAAGTGGCCTTACTGTTATTTTTTTGGGGTGGTGGGGGGGGGGGGGTGGAGGGAGGCACCTGTATAAGTCCACATCTGGTGGTAAATACAGCTAATAGCTGTCATATTAGCAAGTATCATGTAACAAATGTATTTACGTTTAAAAAAAATACATATATGTCATGCATGTCATATTTTGTGCCATATATCATGTATGTTACTAACTTACTATCATAATTCAATTAATCTCGATGTTACTCACTACCTGTGCAATAACCTGTCACAATTGTGTAATATACTATATATCATGTGCATTTAAGCTTATATTAGTATCTTGAAATACTTATACAAATTCATCCTACTTGCACTGTTATAGTCTACCATGCTGTTGCTTACTGTATTTCTTTGGGACCTTGTAAAGATTATATTTGTTTTTCACTTTTTGGTACTTTATTTTGTACCCTTATTGCATGCTTTAGTATTTCTTGGTTCTTTGTTGTTGTTGTTGTTGTTGTTGTTGTTGTTGTTGTTGTTTGTTTTGTTTTTAGTGAGTCTAATCAGTTTTTCTCATCCTGAACATTTCAATGCATTGCTGACCTTGGGTTAACCTGCATATGACAAATAAACATCATAGCATAACAAGTATTGAGTCAAAACTTTATTGATAGAATAAAACTGGAGATGAGTTAATCACCCTGATTTAATGTTTTATACTGTTCAGTGCTCAAAGTTGGCTGCTTCTTACTGGTATGCAATACCAGCATCTTTAAAGTTTTGTCTATGTTGTCACTTTTATTGCGTATTGTTACTTCTCGTAAACCTGCCAGTCTTCAGCCTTCATGTTACCAACTGTAACCTTTGACCAATTCATATAAACTACATTACCCACAAGACATTGGCTGAAAACACAATTTGTTCTGCAGTGCTTCTGATTGGGTCGTAGTCAGAGGCTCAGGTGATGCAGGAGTCCTGAGAAATGATGATTGGTGTAAAGTTAATAACAAGGAACAAACCAGAGGGACAGGTGTGATCAACGGCAGCTTAAGTCTTGGACGTAGCTGCAGAGAACGGGAAGTAGCCACTTTTTTATCATCTTTCAATTTCCTGTCACGTGGATGTTTACATAAGGCTTTGTGAGCCCAGCTTTATGTGTAAGCCATTCTGTGTCACTTCCTGTACGAATATTATATTTCTACTAAAATAACCATGTAATGCAAAACTGTAGGCCATGTAAAGATTTACAAGATATCATTCAAATGAAACTCTAAAAGTTTTGAGATGTTGCTTGAAGATGCAGAAACCCACTTTGAATTTAGTCTCACTCTGACTAGCCTTCAGCTTGTCGGTTCTGTAGGAATTAAACTATTTCATCAAACTGAGCTTGTTCAAAGAGAAATAACAGGCAATATATTAATTTTCATAACATTTCCACAGAACACATATTCACCAGATCAAAACCACTCCTTTAAGTGGCTCATATTGGGGTCAAGAACTATCATAACGATTAAGGACTGAATTAGAGTCCAAGTGTAAAATATGTATGTAATAGAGATGTTAGTCCTGTATAAAGTTAGAAATGGGAGTTAAAGAAGCGAAGACTAAAGCTTGTTTCTGCTGAAGTAGCATATAAGATGACCATTTCCCAGTCCTGTCAGTTTGATAGGTTGTATGGCCAGTGTCTGTTCACAATGCAAATGTTCCCATGAGTGTGTGCCACAGTAGCTGCATGTGCTCTGTTTTCCAGAACGCAGCCCAGAGTCTGATTAAACACAGACCCAGCCAGCAGCTCTGAGGCTAATCGAATTAGCTGTCACAGGACGGAGCACATGGCCGCCGCTCTGCTCTCCTCACTCGGACACCATATGTTTTCACAGACAAAACCCAAAATTCAAGCGCAGGATTAATTGTATGTTTTCTCACATAAAATAAGAAATAAAATAGATCTTCAATTATTTTATGAGGATGGGAATACATGAGGGTGTAACAGAAGTAAAGTTTAATAATAATTGCATGTTATAGCTGAACTTAGCATTTATGAATGAGTTCATACTGTCTGCTGCCAAAGTTTTATTTTATTTTATAGATTTTGTGCAACCAAAATATGCTTTTTTTGTGATTGCTAAGGTCAGTTACATGTAGTTTCAATCTTGTGGCATCTCTAAAAATAATTAATCATGTAATGTTTTCTTTCTGGAGGTTTCAATAGAATGTATCCAGTTATTTATAAGGTATTTTGTTAACTGACAGACAAATTAACATGTAGATAAATCCATGATTGCACATCTTCTATAATAAATCTCTAAAACCCATATTGTATGAATATTAAACCTCTTTAGGTATAAGTCTAAAATATGAAAGTTCACACTCTTCATCTTCTTTTTCTGTGCTAATAATGTAAATTTCATAAACATTAATTTCTAATATGACTCAAATAAGAGAGGAGAGCGTGAAGAGAAAGCAGTGAGGGTGAGGTCTGGTTTCATCAGTCTGACTCAGGCTTTCCCAAGCAGCATCAGCAACACCCATCCAGGGTCCAGACTGGGCTTCATGTGATCCTTAGAGGCTAAAGGTAACGTGCACAAGCATGGGACAGAAAACCAAAACAATGGAGACTCTGGGGACTTCTGGGAGGGAAATCTGAGCAGTTTCATGAAGAAAGGTTTAGATGGACTGTGATCTTTCTTCAGAGGTGCAAAATAAGACCCAGCAGTGTAAGGAAATGATATCAGACACAGTTTATGTGAGTGTGTTCAACAATGACTGAATCGTGGCTCCCTTGTCTCCGTCTCCTTCGTACAGTCGGCTCATTGTTGACGTTTTTTTCCACCGACTCCTGATTACTCCATCATGTCGGGGGCTGGGCGTTCCTGTTTGTTTTCTCCGCTGTATCTAAGCACGGTTCACTACCACGCTATTACTAAACACTCGATCATAATCCACTGCTTCTTGTGCAAGGGATTCACACAGCCGCTTGAAAATAGATGATAAATAGTTGCTTTACGTGCTCATAATGCCCGCAAATCCAATAAAATAATGTTTCAAGTTTTGCAACCCTGTTATTATCATATTTCAGATTAAAGGACTACAACCTTTGTTGTTTGGAGGATAAAAGCTGAAGCTTGTTTAAATATGGTCCTCTAATCTTTTTATTGTGCACTGTTTTTGGTGATCTATTATTTTGAAAAAAACATTCAAAACAACATTTTGTTGCCCTTATGAACCATATTTAAGTAGATCATGCAACCGCTTTGGTTAAACTTTTTCCGAGCAATACGGCGGCTGATATGCATTCTTCATCTATTGTTAGTTTTAATAAAGAAAGATAAAAGGAAAAGTTTGGCGTGACTGTACAGTCGAACCTGCTATTTTTATAAATTATTGCAAAATATTTAAAATATTCATAAAAATAGTTGTTGTTTTTTTTTTAAGGGATGAAAGTTTTTATAGGATATTGTACAAACAAGATGGAGAATTTCCATAATGCTTTGCTCTTAAAACAAAAAGGATGGGGAGGAATCGAGCTGTAGGATGTGTGTTCAAATTGTGAAACTAGCTTTTATAATGGACTTTGGATTATCTGTGCTAAGTAAGATTAATGAAGATAGTTTTTCTGGTTTAAGGTGAAATTACTTGGCTTAAAATGCCTGAACAATGTTTCTATAGAAGCTAAGAGAAGTTCATGAGCTGTTTTGTTGGATCTTTTTGATGTGTTCAAAGCTAAAATTAACTTAAATCATTAAGAATCAGAAAAGTGAGCCAAATATGTTATTTAGGGAGGCGTCTCACAGGGCTGTGGGTAAATGGCATTCATGAGGGAGTCTCCAGATTCTCTCAAAATGCTTGTGATGGTTCCCATTTTCCTTGAGTGAGTTGAAGAGGCTCGCAGTCCTGACACAAGTTTTGAGCATGTACTGTACATAAAATTTATGCTTCAGGTTTTCCCAGTCAGATTCGACTTGAGCATCTTAACCATCTGAAGAGCACTGGAGCTGTCTGACAGAAAACAAATAAAGTGAACGTCCAGGTCTTAAAACTACACTGATAATAAATAATAATCATTGATAACTGGCCCAGTTTTGCCCATCTTCATTTCAGTAGTTTAGATTAAACCATAGGTGCAGCTTCTAAAGCAGATACAAAGGAAAAAAGGTCAGAGATTAGCAACTAAATAAAGTGCAAAGTCAGAAATGCAAATTTTCAAGATGCACGCACGTAAATAGGCTACAATTTCTAAAATTATCTTTTCAAAACAAGGCCATGTGGCTTGCTTTGTCAACTGGTCACAAACACCGAGTTTCCTGAGTCCGCAGAGGAAAATCTCCAGACTCGTTCTTGCAATTGTTCACAGAATTTGGAGTCAACAGTCACAGATCAGTGAAATACTACCATCTTCTGCAGCTTATCCTTAGTTGGGTCATAGAGGCAACATGTCCATGAAAGAAACCCATACATCCCTCTCTACAGCATCACTCTCCTGCTCCTCCTGCGGTCCCCCAAGCACAGGCTAGAGAGGATAAATAATCCCTCCACTCATCCCAGTGGAACATTCCTAGAAAACCTCCAAAGGGAGGCATCCAGGAGGAATCCTAATCAGATGCTGAGCCACCTCAACTGACTCCTTTTGATGCAGAGGAGAAGCAATTCTACTCCAAGCGCCCCCTGAAGGATGGAGCTCCTCGCTCTCCGTTAGGATTATAATTTAGGTAACTGCAGAATACAAATTCTTACTGGGTGATGCATGCAGAACGGACCAAAAGACTTTGTGAGGAATGATTATTCTAATACTGTTGTTACATTCTTGGCAGAAATTCCAGCTTGTTGGTCTCCAGGTCTGTCCCTTATCTTTGATCCAGTTTGTGGATACCTTAGGTTCTCAAGGTGGAACTGAGGAGAAGGTTTTTAGTTTAAGAGCATCTGGGTCTCGTCTCTGCTTTTTGTAAATTATGGGATTGTGCTTGTGTCAGTTATTGAGTTTGAATCATAGCCTCAGATTGAGGGGCTTTAACTACCTAGGAGTCAGAGTCAGAGAGTCTTTATTGTCATTTGCACCACATGTGGTACATGTGATTAAACAAAATCATGTACACAGGGTCCCAGTTACATCCAATAATAAATGCAAAAGAAAACATTACTAAGATCTAAGATTTGAACCAAGAAAAACACCAACTAAAAATATACTAAGCACTAATATCAAAGAATAACATTACACCAAACAGCAGCACGAACATGAGTTTGAATGAGCAGATGACACAGCAACATGAAAACTGATCAGCAGCAACATGAAACAGATCAGCAACATGAACAGATCAGCAACATGAACAGATCAGCAACAACATGAAACAGATTAGCAACATGAACAGATCAGCAGCAACATGAAACAGATCAGCAACATGAAACAGATCAGCAGTAACATGAAACAGATAGCACGAGTCTTGCTCGTGACTGATGACAAGATGGAATGGGAGATGAATCAACAAACTGGGGCTTCATCTGCAGTAGTGAGGCTGTTGCTCTGGTTAGTAGTGGTGAAAAAAAGACTGAAACCAAAAGCAAAGCTCTTATTTTACTGGTCCATTTACATTCCAACTCTAACCTCTGGTAACAAAGTGTAGATCAAGACCAAAAGATACAAGTAGCTGAAATAATCTTCCTTCATATCGTGGTTAGTTTAAGCTGTTCTTTTTATAGTCTCAAACTTACTTATTTTATTATGTAATTGTTGTATTCAACATGATTTTATAGGGTCAGGAGTAAAATAAAATAAAAAGTTTTAAACTTTTTCCCAATTTCCCCTATTTTCTCTCTTTTATTTCTTCACCCGATGCAATGCAAAATGTTGACAGCTTCTGCCTTTATTACTCAAGCTGCATCCTATTTTCCCAGTCTGAAAAGTCAAAGTGCTCAACTGGGGATTGATGTCACAACAATATTTGCTGATGTTGCAATGAAAGAGAGAGAAATATTTGTAAACTGCACGGAAATGAACATTTTAAATTTTATAGATATATATCGCTGGCAGAGTAGGTGTGATTACAGCAAGTTGTCCTGGAATCATGATAAAAGGAAAAAGAAACAGGAAATAGACCAGACTGTTAGCTCCAAATACAGACGGATAACTTTCCCATGCTTTATAGCTTTTAGGAAGCTGGGAAGAAAACCCAAAGTTTCAGGGATTTCCCACTACCTACTGTTCACTGTAACGTTAAAGGTGTCTGCCTCAAATAAACAAGCATCTTGTTTTTCTTCCCATAAACCACACTTGGCCTCCCCGAGCCGTCCGGCCTTCCTTCCTGGCCCTTGTTATTAATAGTGAATTAAATGGCGCTTATACCTCCAACATCTGGCAAACAAGACTCAAGTTAAAGGTGCTGCTTTCAGAGCTACCTTCCGTATAATTACCTCCAAGTAACATCAAAGGCTATGGCCATTCTTTCCATGTTGAGGTATGATTTTTAATGTGCAACAAATTTGTACCAAGCGTTCTTTGTGTGCTACCAGATAACTGCTGGTGGTGTTAGGGAAGCAAAAACTGAAAATAGGTCTTGTGTTTGCCTTTTTCAGCTGAGATTTTTTTTTTAACTTACAAATTATTTTGTGAAGAGAAATCTTTTGACAATGCAGGTGTTTGAAGTTGTTCAGCGCATATTTTTTTCTTTCTCCACGTTGTTTTAACAGTTTTATTTCTGTCTCACAACTCATTCATGCAGTTAACAGCCAAAGCCATTTAAAAAAAGGTAAATGCATAAATAATCCATATCACAAGCTGTCGTTATCATCAGTCTAAGATCATACTAAATGCTAAAAGTAGCAAAGCAATAGCTAAAAATATAAAAACAATAGCTAGAAGCTAAAAGCATTAAAAGGCTGTATAAAAGACCAAAGTGGCGAAAGGTTTGCTAAACGTTGCAGCATGGTAACTAAAAATATCAAAACAGAAGCTAAAAGTAGCAAGAACAGAGCTAGCATGCTGAGTTAGATCTCAAAGGGAATGAAGCGTTTGAAGAAACTGAAGAGGTCTCAAGATAATTCTTTAGGAAAATAGTCGCAAAATAGTAGCTAACAGCAAAATGTTGTGACAGGCTAGCTGAAAGTTAAAGTCTCATAAGAACACAAATATAAAGAACTGAAAACTATAAGAAACAAAAGGCTAGCAGAAATTTAAATAAACACAAAAAATGGTAGCTAAAAGTTACAAAAGGTTAGCTTAAAACTAAAAGTAGCAGAGTGGTAGCTAAAACTAACAAGTCAAGCTAAAAGCTAAAGTTAGCAGGAGAATAGCCAAAAGTAGCAACATGCTATCTAAAAACCATAAGTAGAACAGTAATTGCTAAAAAAAAAAAATAAATAAAAAAAAAAAAGAATAGCAGAACGGTAGCTAAAAGCTAAAAGTAGCAAAAGGCTAGTGAAAAGTTGCAAAACAGTTGTTAAAAGCCAAAAGTTGCTAAAGGCTAGCAAAAAGCTATAAGTAGAAGTATGGTGCCTAAAAGACAAAGTAACACAATGGTAGCTTGAAGCTAAAATTAACAAAAGGCTAGCAGAAAGTAAAAACAACAAGTGGTAGCTAAAGTTGCAATTAAAGGCAAGCTAAAAGTAGCAGAGTGGTAGCAAAAAGTAATAAATCTAGCTAAAAGTCAAAATTAGTAAGACAGCAGCTAAAATTAACAAAATACTATTTAAAAGCCGTAAGTAGACAAATAATTGAAAAAATAAAATAAGAATGATAGCTAAAAGTAGCAAAGGACTAGTGAAAAGTAGCAGAACAAGGTGAACAAATATCAGAGGAAGACTTAAAATAGAGCAAGTACGCAGAAGCAGATTTAAAAGAAAACAATGTTATAAAGGAACCGGAAAGATTCCAATGTGTTTATGCTGTGGAAAAATATTATTAAATGTTAATATTTTGAAGGGTATAAAAGCACAAACAAAGTTCATAGCACCCATCTCCTAAAAAAGTTGAATGGCTAAAATAGCACAATGTGTGTACAGGTAGTTGGAGTGCAACAAAATGTAAAAAATAAATAAATAAATAAACTATTAAAACATCAAAACAACAGTGGGAATGCTGATTTAGCACTCACAAAGATTGTTTGGATTGAGTATCTTTGTGAGCTGGCTGATATCGTGTGTGATGACTCTGTCCCGTCCACACTGACATGTTTTAGTCAATGACTTCATTCATGGGGTTTTCTCTCTCTCCAGCTCTACATAAATTGCAATTAATGCTCTTTACGCTTGAGGGGGGGGGGGGGGTGGGCTTTAGGGGACTCATATTTAACATGTAACTTGAGAAGCAACAAGAACAAGGAAAGAGCTAGTGAGGAAGGAGTGTGTGTGAAACTGAGTAGCCTACACGCTTGACATTTCTCCAGCTCGTGTTCCATTCTTTGGGAAACTCGCTTCAGAGTTTTCTCCCTAATTTTCCTGTACTCATGTGTCTCCCCCGTTTGGGAGGAGGGCGAAAAGTGTCTGAAACCAGAGGGAGGAGTAAAGGCCGGGCAGTGAAACAGAGGGGGAACAGGCAGACTTATTCAGCTCTGAGGGCTGCACTGCGCCTCCTCCAGCTGTGGGATGTTAACCTTACACTCCCCCCCATTCGTACTGTAAGACTTTTGTGGAGTTTTTTTTTTTTAATGCTCCTTTTCCAGGAGGAGGGCTGAGACTGGGACCGACTGAAACACACACACACATTTCCACTCTGACACACAGACGCGCATGTACACCGCTCCAGTTCACCGCTGCACCAAGGTAACGGACTGGATTTAGCCTTACCCATCTGGTCGGAGCTCAGAGGAAACCTGCACGGAGGAGGTGGAGGGAGGGAGGCAGAGGATGATGCAGCACTAAAACACAAAGAAAGCCCAAGATTCAGAGTGGCACATTGACACACACCCACTGAAAGGATGGCCACAGCTGTGTTTCAGGTAAGAAGTCAGGCTTGGAGCCGTGGAAATACTTGATTTGTGCAGAGGAACCCAATAAGCTCTGTTTTCTGTGTGTTGACAGCACTAGGGTTTGAACAGCAGCATTTACTGCAGATTTTGTGTTTTGTGTGATGTAAAGTTGCTGCACAGCTTTCTATGCTCACATTATGCCTGCGGCGTGGATGATTTTAGACTTTTCCTGCTGCATTAATGTACATTTATTCGAAGTAAAAGCCTTGCCTCTATGTGTGTGGTCTTCTCAGATTACCGTGGCTCACGGTTGTTACCAGAAACAACTTGCAGATGATTTTTTTTTTTTTTTTTGTCTTTCCAATCTTAATGATTGTGGCTCAAGAAGCATATATGTCAGAAGGCAGTTTAAAAAAGGTGTTCGTGTCTTGGTGTGTGAGAGCAATCCCAGCTTTGGGGAGTCTGCAGCCGTGGACTTGGCTGCAGTGTTTCACAACGGGTCCTTGCAGAATGTGTTGCACAGAAAGCATCGCCCCCGGCATGAGAAAACCCACGGAGGGAGTTGCTGTTGAATCATTTTTGCTTTCTTCTGGGGGAAAAAAAAAAAGTATTAAAGACTAAAGTTTGGAAGCATAAGTTCAGTTCATGAGTAGTTTTCCAAGACCAGCTGTTCGCAAACAGCTGTCAGCCTCTGTCTGTGGGAGACTGGATCTGTCACAGATTTAATGCGGGGAGCCACGCCATGTGTGTACGTGAGGGGCTAACAGAGTTCTGCTCCTCAGATACAGTTCTAGTAACTAAATCAAAGTGAATATCTGCATTAGGTAACATTATTCCATGAGTTCCCTGAAAGCAGCAGATGTTAGTTTAGATTGAAACTAAAATCTTCGTACGATGATTTGATGTTTTGGTGAAACTTTGTAACTGCCGTCATGCACAGTCTCATGCAATATGGTGAGATCTTGTGCAATCAGTTAGCATTCAGAGTATACGTTGAGGATGACTCTCAGCTACCTCCAGGCAGGAATGTAGGTTTGACTGCGTTATAGCAGCTGTGATGGCCTGATGTTGATTAGCTGTGATGTTCATGACCAGAAAGTTGCGCTTCGACTCCCAAGCCACATGTCGTGGTGTCTTTGAGCAAGAGGCCTAATCCTTAATTGCTCCCCGGGCACTTGCATAGCTGCCCACTGATCCACATGGGTTTGTCTCACTTGTTTATATGGGTTAAATCAAGAGAACTAATTTGGCCATTGTATGGGAACATTTGATGACGATCGCAAACTTCCCTTCATCTTGAACTGGACTGACATTTTTAATTTACCGCTAATTATTACTTCCATTCTACGCTGTCCGCTGAATACCACAAACAAACAACCATACAGACAGGGCAAAAACTTTACCTTGTTTTGTCTTTTTAGCGGGCAATACCGACTTACGGTATACAGCTATGTAATATTTTATATGCCGTTTGCTTGGGGGAAAAATGACGTCCATGTAAACAATAATATAACAAAAAGTTATGTGTTTAAAGCTTTTTAAAACTGTTTTGTGCAAATGGCTGTGGAATTTGGAAAGTTTGCTTGTCAGAATTAAACTTTATTCCTCCAAACTATATGTTTTTAACTACTTGGTTAGTTTAAACTCACAAAATGTCTAAGCTGATAAAGTTACTGTAAATGTCTGTTGGCAGCAAGCTGAATTTTAGTTTATTTATTTTTTATCATTACTGTCTGAAACGTTAGTTTTAGCCCACAAAGGGCGGGGCCATAGATGGGCAGGGCATGATGGGAATGGGAAGGTGTTCGTTGAGTGACTTGTGTGCGGGTTTCTGGGATTTTGGAGGAGGCAGTCGTCCATGGATCATTAAAACAAACCCCCATCATGAATGCTCATGCTCATCTTCTGATGTAACCCTCTGTGTGTCTGTGTGTGTGTGTTTTAGTCAGACACACCTCAATATTTTACATTACTGTTTATTGTAAAACAGCTTTCTGTTTTTCTTCAACTTTTTTTTTGTTTAAAACTTATTAGGACTATTCAATTTATGTAATAAAAATCAAAATTGTACATATTTTTAGGTAACTTAATGTTCTAATCAAATATGAAATAATAATCTCCAGTGCAAGTTTAATCATTATGTAGCATGTTTGTTGTTTTCCTGTTGCTTTTGTTGTTGTATATGTGTTGCACTTTACATACTTTTTTATATTTTAGCCATTCAAATATCAAAATATTCAGCTCATCCCTCGTATAGGTGCTATAACTTTGTTTTGCATAATTTTGATACTTAAAAAAAAAAAATCCATAGAAATTAATTGCAATCTTAATATTGTTCTCGTTTAAATCTACTTTATAATACCTGTTTTTCATGATATTTTGAGCTTTTAGCTAATGTTTTTTTTCCTTCTACTTTTAGCTAGCCTTTTGTTATTGTTTGTTTTTAGCAAGTTTTTTAGCTAACTTGTTCCATCTTTAAGCTTTTAGCCTGGATCATTGCTACTTACCGTATGCCTTTAGCCAGCTAGTATTTAGCAACATTTAATTTATATTTTACATTGCATTTCGCTTGTGTATTGTTACGTTTAGCAGATATTTTGCTACTTTGGATTTCCAGCTATCACTGTCCTTTTAGTTTTTAGCTTTTAGCGGATGTTTAGCTTTTTCAGCTCTTAGCCATTTGTAACTTTTAGCTTTTAACCAAACTTTAGCTCATTTTAGCCCTTGATAGTTTTGTCTAGTTTTTTTTTTTTCTTTTAGCTTCTATCTCCCCTTTTGTTACTTTTAGCATTTAGCTACTTACCCTTTTGCTACTTTTAGCTTTTAACTCAACCTTTGGTACTGTTACTTGCAGACCCTGTGTACATAATTTTGTTCCACCACATGTATCACATGTGGTGCATATGACATAAAGAACCTTAAATCCTTGTTAACTTCTTACTAAACTTTGGATACTTTTAGTTACCTTAGATGCATTTAGTTTAAGTTTTAGCTAACTTTTCACTATTTTCAGCTGTTTTTAACCTGGTATCAGCTTTAAGAAACTCTGTTTTGGTTTCTTTAGTGAATTTCTGAAAGGTCCTTCAGCATTCCTTTAGTTTTCTCATCCTGGCCCTCGCTAAAAGCTAACAAATGCTGTGCAGAACCAAAGCACAGCAGTTGTTTTCTGTCCTCTGGGCTGAATGTTGGCAGCCTGCAGAAGATTAGACACATAAATAAGCTCCAGCAGTGCCAACGCATCATGCCGTCCACCTGGGCTTTTACTGAAATTAATAGCATCCAGTAAAAGCTTCACATTTATCAAAGCCTTCATATAACGTTTCACTTTGTCAGTATTTAGTGGGCCGTTTGGCTGGATGAGGAAGTGATGTCACCGGCTGACAGGAAGGTGTTTAACATATCTGAGTATTAGAGTTGTAGTAAAACGTACTGTGGATTCAAGGGTGTAACAGCTCAGTACCAGGACACAAGAAATCCTACCAACTTGGACCAAATTTAACTAATTTTCATATTTAGGATTTTTTTTTTTTCTTTTCACCCGCTGACACATTCACACAACAAGATAAGTTAACAGTAGAATAAAAATCCAAACAGCTCTCCTTCACATGTAGTCACGATCCACTAACGGCATCGTCTCCCTGTGGCTCCGTTCCAACACTTTACTGGCAACATGATGCTTATTGGATGTGATGCCTTTAACGAAACTCAGCTGAACTGTTTGAATGTTGTCGCTCTGTGGATAGTTTTAAAATATTTATTTGAATTTTGATGTTCGGATGTCCACAGATGAACAGGCTTTTATGTTTTTATTAGTGACGAGACAAATTGTATTCAAGTTTCAGACCGTAACACACCTTGAGGATCCATGTAAAAATGTTAAAGCGTAAAAAAAAATGCAGTTTGTAGTGTGAATATTTTTTGCTTTTGTGGATTTTAGTTGATTTGTCTCTCTAACTATATCCCAAAATATTTTTTTACAGCCTCCAAATTCAACAACAGTAGTCCCTTGCTACTTTGTGGTTCGTTTTTCGCAGACTCGCTCTATCGCTGTTTTTCAAAATAAGATTGGACATGACACACAATTTGCTGACTGATGGATGAGCCACACGATCAGCTTGGAATATTTATTTTAAATGAATTATTTTACATTACTGTATTTAGCACCTGCTGCACCTGTGTGCAGCCCATAGCTGCAGGAATAGCTTCCTCCTGCAGCGTGTTATATCTCGGAGGAGTGGGCGTGGCCAAGAGCACTGGCAGATGGCAACCGGAGGCAGAGAGCTGATTTCATGACATTCTGTGCTCTTTTAGAGCATTTACAGTTGAGAAACATTGTTTAGAATATTGCAAGAGTGCGGGAAGGGTTTAAAACACCTTTATTTTTATATATATAAATAAATAAAACTATGTGTACTACTATTCCTACGTCTCTGTTTTTTCCTTATTGCGGGGCTTCAGGGTATGGATCCCCCGAGATAATCAAGGAACTATAGCATGACTAACATAACTATCTGTCTCACATTTGGGTTAGGCTCCCTAAGTGGCCAACAGGCCTCTTAGTTAATAACCACATACTATAATCAGTTTAAAACAATTACTAGCCTGGAAAAGATGTCGAGCAGCTGAAAAAAAACAAGTGAAAATATATAAATGGTTGAATAAAGTGAAATAAATTCCTGCATTTAAGAAAGTTGTCTGGAATCAAAAATTAGAAGCTGAAATTTGAAGTTAAGAGTTTATTTAGTTTGTGTTTTTGTTAGATTTTATGATTAAAAAATTATGCCATTGTTGGATTTTTGAGTCTGTAAGCTCCACCACACACAATTAAGGTGTTTTAGTTATGAACGACCTAATTATGGGTAAATGTAACGATTGTTTATTTTTATTTTTGTTGTTGTTGTTGTTTTATTAATACAATGACAAGGTAAGGAAGAAGTACAATAACAGAAGTCAGCACATTCAAAATGTTCTGATGTGTCTTTTTTTAGGTTTTAGTTCTATCAGTTTACCTGGATTTAAAGTTGTACTACAACCAGCCAACAGGGGGTGCTTGTCTTGTTTCAACTTCTACTTCAGTGTTATGTTTCAGTGTCTATTATTAATATACTATATATATGTAGATGTGAAATAGTTATTACCAGAGAGAAAGTTTGGCATAAAAGGAGCTACAGTTGTTTTCTGATGACTCACTGTGCGAGCCATGTTTGTTGTTTTGCCACTCAACAGGTGTTTCCGAGCATTGCAACACAGAACAACACTGTGGGTGTGATGAACTTTATTCCAGGGCTTTGGTTTAACTGGGACTATGGACTGTTTATGTTTCTTGTAGGCTCCGCCCACAGGAAACGTAAACAGGATCATGGTAAAACGCAGCACCAAACAGCCACTTTTATCTCCCACATACATTAAAAATGACCAGTCTGAAGCACCCATCAAGCATGATTGCTCTTAATTTTTCAGATTATCATATTAAGTTAAATATCATAATAATGAGGCAAAAAAACAGCATGAGTACTTATCACTGAGTTAAGCTGAGATGGGTTTCTATCTATCATCCATGTGAACGCTATGTGAAGTATGTGCCTGTGTTTGTGCCAGCAGGCGGTGATAAAGAGGGTGGAGATCTTTTTTTTTTTATATATATATTTTTTCCCCTCTTATCAAGACCTCACGTCTCTGTGAGGAATGCTTTTAGAAACAGACCTGTTTCCTTGCTTTTACCAGCAAACACTCGTATTGTTGTTTGTATTTCGTGGTTGATGGATGAGGAAGCAGTGGGGGCCAGTCTCCAACAGAAAGACAGGAAGCATCGATGACCCGGTCAGCGATCAGGCAGCTAAAACAGTTGAAGTTTCATGCGCCTGTATAGTAATAAAAACAATTACACTATATGTCTAAATGATTGAGTATAAAGGTGAACAGATTTGTTCCAATGCACATGTACAGCTGTGAAATAATGCACTGCTGGGATTGAGCCTGCCTCAATAACTGACATAGGATCATTTCATTTTGTTTAAATCTGTAGAATCTCAATGTGTTAAATCAAAGTAAATTTAATTATATGTTGAATATTGTCAGAAAAACATTTCTGATTAAGAGCTCAATTTTGTTGTGATAAAAGCTGAATAGCTTTGTAATAGTGTGAATACTTATTAAGCATTCACACTATTGTGATCCTATTCTTCTAGTCTCCTTAAACTATTCTTTACGTTTTTTTGGCATCTGTCTCATTCCACAATTTTTGTGCTATTTCAACAAATCAAATATCTTTAGGTCTGTTTACAACCTTTTACTGTTCACATTTTATTACGGTTAAGCTTCGATGAGCTTCCTTGTGCAATAAAAAAAAAATCTGCTACTTTCAGCTAAATTCTGCTCTTTTTTTTTTTAGCTGTTTTGTGCTCCTTTCAGCTTAATTCTGCGAAGTTCAACATTTTTGTGCTTCTTCTAACTTCTTTCTGCTAATTTCAGTTCATTATGCTCCTTTCAGCCCATTTCTACAGTTTTCAGCTATTTCTGCTATTTCAGGTAATATTTAGCAGTTTTTTTGTGTGCTAATTTTAGCTTTTTCAACTAATTCTACAATTTTTGCACTCTTTTAAACTTTTCAGCTTCATTCAACAAACATTTGCTCTCTCCACTTCCTTTTGGTAATTTAAGCTTATTTCTGCCTTTTAGCTACTATTCTGCAGTTTTATGTGTGGGTTGTTGCAAATTTCAGCTTTTTGTCAGATAATTTCCACCTTTTGTGCTCATTTCTGCTTCATTCTATCTAATTGGGCACAATTGTGCTTGCTCTATCTCCTTCTGGTAATGTAAGCTTATTTCTGCATTTAAGCTACTATTCAGCTGTTTTTGACAAATTTCTGCCTTTTTCAGCTAATTTCCACATTTTATGTACATTTCTGCTTCTTTCAGCCTAACTGAGCACAATTGTGCTCTCTCCACTCAATTCTGGTAACTTAAGCTTTGTTTTGCTGTTTCAGCTACTTTTCAGTTATGTCTTGCTAATTTCAGCTTTTTTTTGTTTGTTTTTGTTTGTTTTTTTTGCTATTTTGCTAATTTTTGTACTGAGTTATGCTAATTTAAATCATATTCAGCAAATATTTGTTCTTTGTTCTTTCTTCTGCTAACGTAGGCTTGTTCTTCTATTTCAGATATATTTCAGCTGTTTGTCAGGAAGTTCTTCAACAATAAACATTCAACAACACTGTATTTTCGCAAGAAATGCAATTTTTCTAGTTAGTACCTGAAATATATAATGATTCAAGACTGATTTGTATTCTATGGGTGTTTTTGCACGTTTTTTATCTTTTAATAAATTGAATCATTGTCACTGTATACAAAACCTAAACAAAAATGTGTAACCCCCCCAAAAACTGCTAAACACCACGTCCTCCCATTTGGCAGGTTAAAAGTTTTAACTGAACATTCTTCATCACAGGAAGTTTAAAAGACTTTTACATCTTGGAGATAAAATTTTATTGGCCGTGACATTTATCTCCCCTTTCTTGTCATGACCTGCTTATGGCAGCTGCACTTTAGTTTCCCAGGCATGATATTAATATGGATGACCGTGCTATTTGTTCTGGAAAGGCGGCGCAGCAGTGATTAATGATTGCAGCTCTGCGTGTTATGCAGATTACTTTAAAGAATTAATCATTAAATTAAATTCCAGCACATTTTACTTGTGTGTATCCTATAAATGTATTATAAGCTGACAGTGTTTGTGTGGATGCATTTGTGTCTTTTAGCAAAACTTATAACAACTGGAAAAGTTCAGGAAGTACCAGTAATTTTAATTATTGATGTTGATTCAAGAAGGCTGGCACTCCTAAGCGACCCTAACGAACACAAAAATGACTAAAACTTAGTATATTTGATCACGCAGGAGCTCTTCTTTGACAGAAAACACCCAAGATAATGGTCCAGATCCTAAAGATGACAAATGTGCTGATTATGAATATAAGTTAATTAATAAACAGAACTTCTATTTCTACTCAAGTGACTAAATCATAAATGTGGGGGTGGCTGCCCAGTTCGGTACAAAGCGGACCAAGATGAGTATGATGAGAAACAAATTGTCTTTGGCCCAGAATACAGTCTTGCAAACTTTGCAGACAAGAATAATTTTCATACAAACTGACCACTTGAAACTTGTCCACAGCTTTGCTGGTCACTTTGTTGCAAACACTTGGAGTTCGATGAAACAGCAACAGAAAGTTACATATTTTCTTACAAAGTTCTCACAACTTTGAGTTTCCAGCAGTCACAGTGCAGTTGGAAAGCATCAAGACAAACCTGGATTATTGAGCATGCATCAGGGTATCAAGACAAACAGTTCAAATGAGCAAATTAACAGAAGTATTACAAAAGATAAACAAATCACAAAATACGTCCATTTTGCCAGCATCCCAAAAATGGTAGTGGATTAATCTTCACACACAGGTGTTTGCATACCCAGAGCATTTAAATTAAAACGAATTAGAATTAGAAAGAAGAGTTGTTTTTCCTTACTCAGCCATCGGTGCAGTAAAAAACAACCTCTTGCCTCAGCTTGTTTAGGTTTCTTTTTTTAATAACCTCTTGCCTTGGATGATTTAGGCCCTCCTAATGCTAACATAAAAATTTGTTTCACCTTTAGTGGAGGCTTAGGCTTCTTTCAGTGCACTATCATCCAGTTAAGCTCAACACAATCCCTTGCAGATGTTTGTTTGTGCTGAATACATGTGACTCATATGAGCATTCTTGTTTTTCTCCCGAACTGTAATTCAGCTTCCAAATTCTTTACTTAGGATTAAATGGGAGTCCAAATTTATGGGCATGTCAACTTTTATGAACCATTAGAAATTTCAGTTTCTCATATGTACCTTCATGTCCACATGAGTTAAACCTGTATTTATTCATGACGATGAGATTCAGGTAATGTCGTTTTCACTCACCCCTAAAAGACAAAAGGCGGATGATGATGGTTTTGCATGTCTCTTACTCGCTCTGTGTGTGTGTTAGAAAAATATCTCAAGAACCACTGGACAGATTTGAATGAAACTCCACAAGTTAATTACGAAACGGATTCCAAAAAAGTTGGGACACTAAACAAATTGTGAATAAAAACTGAATGCAATGATGTGGAGGTGCCAACA
>JARVGQ010000309.1:9422158-9432609 GCA_031762355.1 Hypsolebias martinsi
AGAATGGGATTATGTAAAAAAAAAAAAAAAAAAATGTAAGGAGACAACAAACTCCAGACGGAGAGAGTTTTGTTGGAATAATCTCACAAGGTTCTTCATTACACCCAAGATAAAAAGTAAACAAACCAGATCTCATCTCCCGTGTTGAAGAATGTGTGGAAATACTGTATACATGCAAACCATACACACACTTTATATTCTAAGAGTATCAAATGTTAGATTTGTTTTGGTGAAATGTGAAAACTACAATCCAAACTATTTTGGGATAACCATTATCAAAAGATTTTAAGATAACGTGTCTTGGAAACATAAAAAAAATGTGTTTTGGATAAAGACATACTCAATTAAGATACTGTACTTTTAATTGCCTGCAAAAATGCTACATCAAGAAACTGGTAGCAGATATGTGCTCCCTCCATGTGACAATGGCTGAATATTGTTAGAGAAATTTATGAGACAGAGCAAATGTCTTTCATTCTTAGACTAAAAGAAGACATGTTTATGAACAGACACAGTACGACACCCATGAAGAGATATGAGGAAACCCAATACTATTAACAAGAATTTCTAGACCCAAGATTAAGATTTATATATACTGTATATATATATATATATATATATATATATATACAGGTAGTCCCGGACTTACGGCGGTCTCGACTTACGGCGATTCGACTTTACAAACGTGCTCCCATTGAAAAGCATTGCTTTGAAGTTACGGCGTTTATGCGACTTTACACCAAAAATGCGGTACCGAAACAGGAGAGAGAGAGGGAGGGGGTTGACGTGCGCTCAGTGGAAATTTACAGGAGGGAGGGAGGTGGACCGGCGGTGCACGAGCTAACATGCTAACAGACGGAGGAAGAAACCAGCTCCCAGTAAGAAATTAACTCTTTTTTCCCTCCATTATGGCTCCTAAATGTATGTGGTTTTTGATAATTATGTAGGGTAATGTGTTAGGATAGGCTAAGTGCTTGTAAAAATACAGTACTGTATGTATGAGGGGCCGTTTGGACGTATTTTCCGACTTACGGCGATTTTCGACTTACGAACGGGTGTAGGAACGGATCTCGTTCATAAGTCGGGGACCACCTGTACTGTATAATATTCATTTTAACACAGTGTGGAGCAGCAGCTTTCTGTTGAGCATCTTGAGTACCGGTATTGGTCACTTTAACACTCTCATCCACACTTTGAACCCTCTGAGACTATACTGCAGTGCGATCAGACTGATTGATACAACTGAACAGCAATTTTTCATTAAATCATACATTTTTCAAACATATTTTATGCTGAAGGCATCACAGTGGAAAAGTGTTAGAGCTGTTGCCTCACAGCAAGAAGGTCACACATTCAACATCCACCATCATGGAGTGTGTTGTGTAGCATCTACACATTTTCCTCTTGCATATGTTGTTTGTCTCTGGGTATTTTGGTGTCAGGTTAAGCAACAACTCTAAACTAGAAAGTTTCATTTTAATATAACGTTTGTGGGGTACACGTTACAGTTCAAGCTGCATTTACATTGACGGAAGAGAAAGTTATAAAGTTAAGAAACACTTGTCGGGTGAATATTAATAGGTGGCTGCCTTACTAGGGAGTCCCTAGATGACATTTTGTAATAAACGATATAACCATTGTTTTGATCTAAAGATAATGTTTGAGGCACCTGAGAATGTAAGTCTAACACTTACCAACTCCTCTTTTGTCTCCACTTGTCTGAAAATGTATTTACTCTGTTGTTGGCCTTTTTTTGTCACATGTCACATATTCTACAAAACTAGTATTCTCTGGAAAACTGTTTAGCTTCTTTGGATTTGTGCATATATCGGTCAGAAAATATGGAAGTTCTGATTAAAAGATGGCTTTAAGTAGAAAAATAAATTCTAGTTGTTGACTTTTATTAGTGAGAACTGTCTGGCTCTTAGGTTTCTTGATAAAACCGTCCTTGTTTTACGTTTGCATTTTGGGCCAAATGAGATCACTGCTGCTCTGAAACTGAGCGTGTAGCGATAATTCCTCGCTTGTCAGATGTGATTGGCTACAAAAGCAACAATCGCTTCATCTCTTCAGCCCATAAGAAGTTGTTTGGTGATGGGCTGACCAGCGCATGCTGGTGGTTCTGGAGTGAACCCAAACCACTGTTCTGTTTTTGCTCTGACTGCACATGAAGGTGAAAAATGTCTAGAAACCATAAAGAAAAATGGTCAAAGAACAGAAAATATGAATAAAATTTAAAAAAAAAGGTGCGGCCATGATAAAATATAAATGTATGCAATAAAAGTTATCTAAAAAAAACTTAGTTTGAAATCAAGTGCAAATTATTGTATTCTGCTCTGTGTGTAGGAATAAAGTAAGAGTGATGGTCTCTGCCAGACGTATGAGCGGTTCCCTCAGGGTCCACTCAACGCTGACGAATGTGGGAAAAATGCTGCAGTTAGAACTTTACGTTCCCTCCCCCAGCTGCGTTCAAACTGACTTCACCTCTTTATGACCTTTTTATATATCTATATAATTTACCACATCAGAAACTGCTTTTTACTAATTTTAAATTTAAAAGCAAAATCGTTTGAAGTCATTTATTTTTGTGAATAAAAGAGCCCAAATCCTGACTACAGTTGATCTGTCAGGAATAATTTAGCACGGAGACTAAATTTGTAGCTGATTGTTATGCTTTCCTATTTTATACTGAAACATTTTTAAGTGGGGTTATTTGGCATGGTTATTAACAATCAGTATCTTATTATTGTCTTTATTTATTATTATTGTCTCTCTTTGAATAGGTTTCATTCTGACCAAGTTGACGAGCTAACCGATAGCTGAACAGAACTTTGTGGATCGTTAAAACAACTTGGATTTAAAAAATGGTCTTTTTAAATGCTGGTTTAGAAACTTTTACAAAATGCATCAGTTTGTTTTACACTCATTCCTGCAGAAATATGTTCAAAGGCTGCACCAGAAAAGTTGCATATCCCCTGCTGCTGCTATATTTGCTCTCATAAATTACCTCAGGATTCTTAAAACAATAAGTATATAAACTAAGTTTAATGAATGGCGTTCACGTGATTTGCAATAAAGTTTGGAGATGTGAGTTGTTTTAAGATGGCAGGACCTCACTTTTGACTTGGCTCCATTAGTTTATTATCCCAGTCAGAAATAAACTGTTATTTCTAAGAACTGATGTTGTTTTAAGAGTTGTTTACGACCATTAAGACAATAATTAAAACTAGAAAGTTCCTGGAGAAACTTTGCTGGGGACTGCCACATTGCTGCCATTTAAATATTTTTATTTGACAGCACTGTGTGTTGGGGTTCGCTCTCAGCTACCACTATACCAAATTTCAGCTGAAAAGCTCTAAAAATAGCTGAGTTATCTTTTTTTTTCCTTTTAGCTAAAGTGGCCATCTTGTATTTTTGATTTGGATTCAGTATGCGATGGGAAACATTCTCAGCTATAACCTCACTAAATTTCAGCTTGATAAGTATCAAAGTAGTTGAGTTAAAGCCATTTAAATGTAGCTTTGGTGTCCATTTTGAATTTTTAGATTTGATTTCAGTATTTAATGGGCATTGCTCTCAGCTACCAACACACCAAATTTCAGCTGAATAGCTCTAAAATAGACCAAGTTATCACATTTTTCCCTTTTAGCTAAGGCGTACATCTTGGATATTTGATTTGCATTAGAAACATAACTCGCTCTTAGCTACGAACATACTAAATTTCAACTCAATATCTCAAAGAATGACCGAGTTATAGTCAATTTTGTGTTTGCTGAGGTAGCTGTGGCAGCCATCTTGATTCAGCATGGCCCCAGACATTAATCGCTTCTAGAGATGCATCTGACGATTACTTTCTGCGAGTTTCAAACAAATCCAACAGTGACTTTCTAAGATTTCTTCAGGGACCTCTCCACTCTTAAGTCATGTGACCTCACAGCAGCAGTGTGAGTTGTTCTGTCATGCGTTTTGTACGGGGAAACTGACGTCTTCTTTTGCAATTGACGTCACCATGGTAACGGCGCAGAGCCAGTCGTTTTGATATAACATTTGTGGGGGTGCACGTTGTGGTTTGGGCCGCATTTAAGCTAATGTAAGACTAAGATATAAACGAATAAATAAAGTTAATAAACCCGAAGTCAGGTGGATAATAATAGGTGGCTGCCATTGTACATTACTGTAGAATCTGGCAAACAGAATTTTTACACAGACCCCCTGCTAACTCTAAATGGTTGAATTATACTTGTTTCTTATTTCATTCTTGATAATCTGATTTAATAAACTTGTAGAAAAACACATCTTAGCAGTTGGAGATGTGTTCAAAGTCTCCACGTGTTGTGTTTAAAACGTGACTCCTGCTACTACTGACTGACTTCTCCGTGGGCTTAGTGTTCAGAACAGATCGCCTTCTCCATGTTAGGATCCAAGCTCGAAGAAGGAATGTTCTGAACTTTGTTTTAACCCAGAGGACATCCAGAACAAACTGTAGCATGCGGACATGCAGTTTTATGCTCTGGTTTGAAACAAGCGGCTCTTTGGAAGTGCAACGACGCAAGTTAAAATACAAACATTAAATTTAGTCTCACTGGATGAGTCTTTTGACAACTGTGAAAGGAAATTCTGATTCCTCGTTTATGTATGGAAACCACTATAATAATGAGGCAATAAATAGTTATTTCAGACATAAAAAATGTAGAAATGTGAAACTTTGTTTCATAATTGTGATTTTAAGTGGAATTAAGTCATTAGTTAATAGTAAAATTTGATGACCCCATTGACTTCTCTGCAGGAGCACGAGTCTTCTTCAGGCCCTGGAGGAAAGCTACGAGCTGGATTTGCTCTACATCACAGAGAGGATCATCTCCGTCTCCTTCCCCAGCAGCGTGGAGGAGCAGAGCTACGCCGCCAATCTGAGGGAGGTCGCCTCCATGCTGCGCTCCAAACACGGCCACAACTACCTGGTACCGTGTCAAAATAATGTCACCTTCATTAGTTTGGGTTCAGGTCAGGCAAGCTAAACAAGCAATCCAGATTTTTTTTTAGAGTCAACAAAAATTCAAACCTGTGACGTGATCAGGGGAGACAAGTAAGGCAGGGCCTCACGTATCATCACCAAAAAGAAATTATACGTATACTTTTTCAACAAATCGTACATCAAAACATTCAGCTCTTTCAGGAGAAGTGTTCTATGACGTTTGGCATTGGTGCAACTTTAGTTTTTGAAATATTTAGCCTTTTCTGCCACTTTTTTCTTTTAAAAACGACGGGTTCATTTTGCATCCTTCATATTTTTAAATCTGTTTACAACCTTTAACTGCTCCTTTCACATTTTGTTCTGGTTCAGTTTCTTTCAGCTTCCTTGTGCAAACCTTTTTCAGTTACTTTCGGCTAATTTCAGCTGTTTTTTTCCCGGCAGTTTTGTGCTCCTTTCAGATGCTCCTTTCAGATGCTTTGTGCTCCTTTTAGTTATGCTAACTAAAACACTGTTGTGCTTCTTCTAACTTATTTCTACTAAATGCAGCTTGTTTATGCAATCTTTAGCTTTTTATGCTATTTCAGCTTCTATTTATCATTTTTTGCCAATTTTAGCATTTTCAGCTCATTTCAACTTTTTCCAGCCTAAATCAGCAAAAATGTGCTCTCCATTTCCTTCTGGTAGTTTAAGCTTATTTCTGGCTTTTTTAGCCACTTTTCAGCTAGTTTTGCTTATTTCAGCTTTTTCCATAAAATTTCCACTGTTTTGTGCTCATTTCTGCTTCTTTCAGCCTAAATTACTTATTTATGCTAATTTCAGCTTGTGATGCTACTTTCAGTTTTTTACTGCAAGTTTCAGCTTTTTCTGCTCTTTCAGCTACTGTTTAGCACTTCTGGTGCTGTTTTAGCTTTTTTAGGTAATTCCACATTTTTAGCTCATTTCAGCTCTTTTTGCTTCTTTCTGGTAGTTTAAGCTTCTTTCTGCTTTTTCAGCTGCTTTTTGCCTATATTTTTCTTGCCAATTTCAGCCTTTTTTTGTTGTTGTTGCTAATTTCCAGTTTTTTGTGCTCACTTCTGTTCATTTAAACCTAATTCAGCAAATATGTCCTTTCTGCTTTCATCTGCTAAATTAGGCTTGTTCTTCCATTTCAGCTGTTTTTCAACAAGTCCTTCTGCAATAAGCATTTTTGCAGGAAATGCAGCTTCTCTAGTTGGTTTTATATTTGTCTTTGAAATTCATTATAATGTCTATTTCTCCTCACCAGCTTTGAACAACTAAGAAAATAAACTGAAGAAGAAAAGTATTTTAATAGTTTTATTTTTTTCCAACACCTATTTTAGCTCTTTAACCTGAGTGAGAAGCGATATGACATCAGTCAGCTCAATCCAAAGGTACATTTTATTTCTTCTCCTTACTCCTCTTCCATGTTATGGGACCACTGGTCTTAACTACAGTCTCTCTCCTCCCTCAGGTGTTAGACTTTGGCTGGCCTGACAACCACGCTCCAGCCCTGGACAAGATCTGCAGCATCTGCAAAGCCATGGACACGTGGCTGAGCGCTGACAGCCACAACGTGGTGGTGATTCACAACAAGGTGAGGCTGAAGGCACTGTGGTGAGAAAGAAGCTGGACTTTCTGGGCAGTAGATGGTGCTGTCAGGCTCCTCTCCGCAGGTTTTGTTTCTATAGTAATGACCACTATGAGAAACAACAGAGATCCAGGGTGGAGTGTTTGTGCATGACATTGTGCCACTTTATGTTCTTGTTTTGGTTCTGAGGGGGTAAGAAAACACACAAATTAGGGAAGGAAGGCATTACAATCATCATGGCAGCAAGTGTTTATTTACCCTTTTATCCTCAAATGTGCCATAAAGTTTGAGTTGACCAATCATTCCCTGCTGTTGCATCACATTAAACTTTTGTGGCAAGCCACACTCATCTGGCTCCTAAATACACTGACACAACCCATAAAAACTACATCTGAATACAACTGCCGTGCTGATGCCTCAAAATTTAACACTAAATGCTTTCACGTCAAACCCGCAGCGTGATGAGAGCTTGGGAATTGGGCTGTTCACAAAGGAAGGAGGCCTTGTTGTCAACAAACACAAAAACAGATTGAACTCTGTTACAGATATTTATTTATGTATTTGTCTTTATTTAACCAGTGGCCCATTGCACAAAAGTAGGATAAGAGTTTTCATGCTATCCTGTATATATTAATCTTTGATTTGGAAAAAAAAAAAAAAAAATCAGCTACTTTCAGCTAATTTCAGCTGTTTTGTTCTCCTTTCTGCTTTATTCTGCTAACTACAATTTTGTACTTCTTCCAACTTGTTTCTGCTAATTTCAGCTTGTTGTGCTCCTTTCAGGTTATTTCTGCAAGTTTCAGTTTTTCTGCAGTTCAGCTACTATTTAGCTGTTCTTATGCTAATTTTAGCATTTTCAGCTAATTGACACATTTTTTGCTCTCATTTTAACCTTTTCCAGCCTAATTCAGCAAAAATATGTTCTCTTCACTTCATTCTGGTAATTTAAGCTTCTTTCAAAAATTTTTTAGCTACTATTCAGCTGTTTGTTTGTTTTTTGTTTGTTTTGTTTTTTTTTTACATGTTCCTGCTTTTTTAAAATGTCCACGTTTTGGTGCTAATTTCTGCTTCTTTCAGCCTAATTGGGCACAAGTTTGTGTTTATGTGCACACAAACCTTTGGTAAATCAGCCCTTAAACGAGCAAAAGTCTTCACTGTTGAAAATTATATGAGATTAAAATGAACTTTTCTTTGCAGTATTTGAGGTCTGAAAGTGCTGCATCTTTTTTGCTTCTTATGTTTTGTGTTAAAAAAAAAAGTGAAATCTCATTTTGCTGTGCTGTGGTCTCAGTCCATTTGTCTCAGAGATGTTCATAATTGCCAATGCACAAAAAGATCAAATCTGTGCATTGAATAGCTGTGGTTTATTTCCTGCTGTGTGACATTAACTTCCACCTCTCATTTTTAAGGAAAAGTTTTCAACCATTAATTTGGAGATAATGTGGAAACGCATTCAGTGGCACAAGTGTATCCTTTTAAATTACTTGCACATTCAATTTGCCACCCTTGCTTTTCTGTTTAATGACGACCGTGGTGTTTCTGTTTTTGGCGATCACGTTTCATCTCTTCGTATGTATCCATCTTGCTCCGCTGGAGAGGAGTGAGGTGCACGCATAATCAGTAAATCTGTGATCCACCGAGTGGTTCTTATCAGAAAACCGTGAACCCGCATTAATTTGAGATGATTTACACCTGGCTTGAATTAGCAGCCCCATTTAATTCTGGCTTGACGTTTGTGCAACCAATTAAGCTTGCTTGCAAGTTCAAGCATTGTTCAAGTGTGGCTTCTTGCCAGTATACCGAGTATAAATCTTTCTTTTGTGCAACGGTTCTCAGACAAATTCCACCGAGATCACCAATCTCTTTTGCAAGGGAGGCAGCCTGGAATGCATGTTTTGGACAGTGGGAAGAAACCGGAGTAGACGGAGAACATGAAACTCCATACAGAAAGACCCCGGGTCCAAGCTCATTGTATTTTCTGATTTTTATAAAGTGAAAAACATCAAACTTGCAAGTCTGATCGTCACAGGTGAAGATGAAACCATCTGCTAACTGGTGCTTCACTGATCTGTTTTCAGGGCAACCGAGGCAGAACTGGGGTGGTGGTGGCGGCATATATGCATTACAACAACATTTCTGCCAGGTAGGTCCTGAATACCATCCATCAATCAATCATCTTTACCTGCTTCTTCCTTTCTGAGTCACGGGGGTCACTGATGCAAACTGGAGTCCAATATCAATATTGATAAGTCCCTACGTCACTTTTATTCGAGATCCCAGATCTCCCCAAAATAATATTGAGGTTCCAGACCTCCCAGAAACATTGACGAGGTCCCAGGCTTGATTTTATACGCTTATCAGTTCAGCCGAGCTCACGGACTCCAAGGCGTCCTTGGAGTGCTAGCTGCATGTAGCAGCCTCTTTGCTAAGCCAAACATATGGTTCATGGGCAGAGTTAACATTCTCAGCCATAGTAAAAAACATCCATAAACTTTGACCTAAAATTCCCTAACAGTTTATACTTGCTATACACAATGGTATATACTTACTTGCTTATGTATTTATTTATATGTTTATTTACTTAAAGTGCCTTTGGTTCGTTTTTCAGCATTAAATTCATCCCGCGGTTTTTAAGCTATTTCAGCAATTTAGGCATCAATAGGTTCAGCTATTGAAGGACAATCCTGCTATGACTTTTGGTATTGATATATTTTAAACTTTTTTTTTAATATTCAGCTTTTTCAGCTTCCATGAAATCCTTCAACATCTTTCTGCTTTTTGAACAGTCACTACTTCAGCGTCCAAAAAAGCTAAGTCTGGTCCTCTGGACATTCAAAAACTTTTTTGAATGTCCAGAGGACCAGACTTAGCTTTTTTGGATTTTTCTACCTGGATTACTGAGCATGCATCAGGGTACTACTTCAGCGTATTTCCTCCTAGAAAGTCCATTAATCGTTTAAACAATTCGCAAATGATTCATCTTTTTGATACCTTGAATTATCCTTCAGCATTCTCACTGCATTTTCACAAGAAATTCAATTTCTCTTGTTTCTTTTGTATTTAGTTCATCCTTTCTTCCTTCTGATCTTCCTGGTATACGCCCTGAGGGTAGTTGTTTTAAATGAGCACGTACGCTTCAGTTGGAGTAAAAAGTGTGAACTTACTTGTGTTGGACTGCAGTGCTGACCAGGCTCTGGACAGGTTTGCCATGAAGCGATTCTACGAAGACAAAGTGCTTCCTGTGGGCCAGCCGTCTCAGAAAAGGTCAGTTCTTTCTTCCCACTTGTTTTATTTTAATATTATTTTGTTTGTTTGTTTGTTGTTGCAGATGTGAACCCTTTTAAAGCTGCAAATGTATATTTGTATATTTTAATTTCATTTTCGCAGCAAACTTTAAACACAATAATAAATTGCAGTACAGTATGGGCTTGTTTATTAAAATGTCCACATTTGAGTCTTTTTGATTTGTTTTATTAAAGTCCAGTGCAGTAGTCCCTCGCTACTTCGTAGATCGTTTATCGCGGACCCGCTCTATAGCGGTTTTTCAAAATAAGTTTGAACATGACACACAACTGGCTGATTGATGGATGAGCTGCACGACTGGCATGTAATTTTTAGTTAAAATAAATTGTTTTTAAATATTTAGCACCTGCTGCACATTTATGCAACCCAGAGCTGCAGAAAAACCTTCCTCCTGCATCTTTGTGCAGCCCTTACTGCAGGATAAACTTCCTGCTGCACTTGAACAGCTGTTCAACATGCAGAGCTAAGAAGTGGGCGTGGCCAACAGCGCTTGCAGGTGTCAAAAATCAGACGAGGCACGGAGCTGAGATCATGACAGTCTGTGCTCTTTTAGAGCGTTTAGTTTAGAAACATTGTTTAAAATGTGTG